>JAIGNY010002547.1:0-14953 GCA_020152595.1 Chiridota heheva | reverse complement strand
CATACACATAAAGAGCATGACAGAGCGGGAAAACATGAAGGGATTAAATATTTCCATGATCAGTTGTAGTATTTGATACGGAAATGTCATTTGTAGCTTGCATAAGATTCCGGCTTCACGAATATCTCTACAGAACGCTGGAAATTCTCCCCCCCCCCTCCCCTTTCCGGAAGGGAGAAGGAGTAGGCACTTCTATATGTGAGGAACATATACATGTGCCGCATGAGTAGTTGCCTTTTTTTAGATTTTTCGTAGTGCAGGTATCAAAAAACCAATCTCTCATACTGCTGGTCTAAAAAATTGCATATTTTCAAATTGCAGGTATCAAAAATTACTTATTTTTGTACTGCTGATATCAAAAATCACTTATTTTTATACTGTAGGTATCAAAATTATATACTTTCATATTGCAGTTACCAAAAAAAATCTCTCATACTGCAGCCTCAAATTTTAAAATTATAGGCGGCACATACCTACCACTTTGGTTTGGAAGTGCCCCCCGAAGGTAACTCGAGGATCTTACAGGCGTTTTACCCTATATGCCCCTATGCTAGTAAGGCTCCACCCTTCGACGGTATGCGACAAACAAGTATAAAACTCAATGATGGGGTGATGAATAAAGAACATATAATGATCAAATATTTCTATGAATCTGTAGCAGATTTTGAATATCCTAATATTTAATCTGGAGTGTGAATTTCTAACACGAGAAGCCTTATAAAGCTAAAAATTATCATAATTTCTGGGGCTTTTCACCCGAAATCAGCCTTTCAACAGTTGAAATACTGTGAATTGCAGATTTACATACATGAGGGCCATGTAAAACTAAATCAGGATGTTTCAGCTGACGTCATGAGGTCACATGACTTTGTTTACATTGCCATTTTGTAGGGCACCTGCCTTCTGCTGTACACTTACATACGTTTGCATGTTCTTATATAAGATATACTTTTGTAAGTAGTATGCCGGAATCATGCTTTCACATCAGTCGTTTTAAACGTGCATGGCCCCACTTGAAATACCGCTCCGCAGTAGCGGCCCATGTTATAACCTGAAAATGCTGAGGGTTCTTGATACCCTGTAGAGGTGACCCTTCCTTCATGCGTTTGGCATGTCACTTGTATAGTTAAAGATCTATGAATACCAGATAAATAATACTGGGATAAATAATGGGGTCGTGCTATCAAAATAACTGCAGAGGGAAATAGCACAAAATTCATCAAAATTAAATAAAAATTATTTTTTTACAGTGTTTTGAATTTTAGAGCCTTATTATAATGAATTATGCAAATTTTATTGTAATTTTGTGACATCATACCAGGAAAACCTATGAATTTCCTTATGCTAACCTATTGTTTTTCAATTCTTCACCTTGGTCCGTTCTTTGAATTTGACCGAGATATTTTATTATTATAATCAATTATGCAAATTTTATTGTAATTTTATAATATCATACCGGGAAAACCTATGAATTTCCTTATGCTAGCCTATAGTTTTTCAATTCTTCACCATGGTCCGTTCTTTAAATTTAACCGAGATATGAATTTCCCTCTATATAAATTTAGCAGGAGAAAAAAGTATACTGGTTTTAAACAGAATTTTAAAGAATTACATTACAGATTTCGAGCTGTCCTCTCTTTCATATATAACAACTTTTGCATTAATTAAAAAATCTTCAAACTTTGATTAGTCATAGAAAGGAAAACTAAGGTTGACTTTAAAGTCGACCACCACTTGGATTTTAAAATCTTATCGACCACATTTTGGATTTATTTCTTAAAAATGAAGTAAAGATTGAAGCTAAATAGGTTAATTTCAGGTTTATTTTTTTTTAGTTTAAGGAATTAGGGATTGTGTTCATCCCTTTATAGTCCCTCATATTAAAACATTTTAGTTTAGCAAAACCTTGGGTCTAAATCAGTTTCTTTCCCCAAACTTTGATAAGATAAAAAATGAAAAAGATAATTAAACTTTTTAGAATTTCAGGCCCATTATACACAAATATAATTTATTATGATATTTATTTACCATTTAACGTATCTGATTAGTTAATTGTATTGTCAGCACTTGCCGTAGATGACGACGACGACCACAGGTACGACGAGCACAATTACAATGATGGGGTCGTCACCTGCGTAATCGGTTATGGTATTAACAATGCTATCACGCTTAATACGACCCGGACGAGAACACAGGTACGACGTACGGACAGACATAACATTGACAACCAAGTCAATGTCCACGGCCTTTGATAACCAGTTGTGGTGCACTGGCCTACCCAACGCATGCTTGAACACAGGACCTCGTGGTCTGTAGACATGTATGATAATCGCTACACCACAGTAGGTAGACTGCCGTAGATGGAAAAATATCTTAATTATATGGTAGTGAGCACGTATTGTGAGAGATTGACATCTCCAGAGGAAGCAAACCACGTGTGTTTCCAGAGTTATGACAACCTATATACTTAATACATGTATATATATGTGTATAAAGTATATAGGTTGCCATAACGCTATGAACTCCTGTGGGGCAAACTAGCCCACTCATGACTAGAAGTGGGGTGGGGCGGGCTGCAGCCCCCAAAAAATATTTTGTTGTGAAAATTCGGGCAATATTCTGAGAATTTTTCGGGCAAGTACCCTGGCGGTGGCACTTAACATAAAGCGTTGGTACGTATCCGCGTTATAAAAATCGCGGAAAAGGGGGGAATTTTTTCACAACAAGCGCGGACCGCGAATTAGCAAATAAGGGTACTTGAAAAAAGTGGTCCGCGATTTAAAAAAAAAAGGGGTGTTGAACCAATGGGTTGAATTCTTCATCCCACTAATTTCCACAAGGTAATTTTACCGGCCGGCGGTCACTTAAGGCCTAAAATCAGTGCCTAATTTCACGCCCTTGTTGGAAAGCTCATAGTCATATCAATTAGTTTGCTACTTCAACATCGAACGCAGAGAGGTCGAACTTAAATTGCACTCGATTTAAGGAAGGTTTTTATGATCAATTTAGTGAAAATAAAGTTTAACAATTAGAACTTTTTAAGACAACGGAGATCACGCTGAAGTTATCAAAAGGTGCAGGCCCCGAAAAAATATGTAGAGTCCGACTCATGCATCTTTGGTTCCCATGAGTTGAAAAAGTATTGCCTGGGCCAAAATCAGCTTGTAAAAACATTTTTATTCCATTTTTGTAAATTAATAACAATTTGAGCAACACCTATAAAATCAAGGGAAAATATTAAACTTTTTTTCAATTTTTAAAGCCATTTCCTGCAGTCTGGGAGGCATTTTTCAAAATTTCCTTCATACGCTACGCGCCAACCAAGGTGGCGCGTAGCGCAGATGTTGTTTTTATAATAATTTTACCCACTTGATACCAAGGGGCCCGCAGTAGTCCTCTCGCCCCGCCCGCAGAACCCTAGTTACGCCACTACTATTATGATATGTACATTAACATGTGGAAAATTGGGGGATTATATTTCGGGCAAGTCGTTACAGCCCCTCCCCTACCCCATCCAAAAAAAAAAAAAAAAATCAAATTGGGCTCCTACGCCCATGATGGCAAGCATGAGTGGTCAAAAACACCAATCGAGTTTGAAAGACTTCTTTCGAAAGAAGGTCAGCAAGAATGTCACTTGTTCATTCTGCTTTAAAAAAAGAAGGAAAAAATGCCAAAGCGCTAAAGATGCCCAAGAAACCATGCCAAAAACGAGGTTTCTGAGTGGGGATGGGGGTCAAGGTCCTTGGAGAAATAAAGCTTCAGCCCCCTCCAAGAAAAAAATTGCTCCTACGCCACTGCATCAATGGGATAGTTAACATATACTTTAAGATTCTATGTGTAGAAGCTCTTTGGTAAGGTACGGTGGTGTACGTTCTGAATGGGTTTTAGATGGCCGGGGATATACATATTAATTTTCAAATCTAAACATAGCCTGACATCAATCTTGTAGGATCTATTTTGATGACAAAACCGATTTACTCTTTTTGAAGGAAAGTAAAGTACATTGTAGTCTTCAAAGATTTTCCCACATAATATAACATAACAAGATTACGCGCTAAGAAAGGTTAGTCAGCCCATAAAAAGCCCACGTACTCTCCTCAACTCAAACCATTCCACTCATTAACAACTTTTGGGCGAAAAGCTAACGCCGAATATCTATCCATGAGAACTCTTTGGTCAACTTCAAAGTGTTACCACGTGTCACATGAGGATTAGCGTGAAACATGCAAGAAATTACAAGAAGTCAAATCATCACTACCATATAGGAATTTAAAAACCTGATCATATCGCCACGTACTCTTCTCAACTCAAGCGTGAACTTTTCGCTGAACCTGCTCCAAAATGAACTTATCCTTCTCATAAAAAAGAACTCCAAGTCTAAATAGCCTACTCAAGAAGGTGAGGTCGACTAGCTATGCAAATGTTGCTCCAGACGTCATCTATATCTTGTAAATTAATTATTTGACATTTTAAATTCTTACATGCTGCCGCCAAAGGGTCAGAGCAGCCCATAAAAAGTTGCAGTTTGTGTGGTATAGGCAAATTTTTGGAAAATCTTGGATTTTGATTAGCAGATAAGATCAACGAAGGTAAGAATACAATTATAGGCTGTAAAAAGTTTATCTACATTTATCCTTCTGTCTCCACATTTATTTAGTCCTATGGCGAAATGTTAATTGTGTGAAAGTTATGATACACTAGGTGCTTAAGTATTGCAGATTGACCATTTCCGCGAAAAACAAAAAAGATAATGTAGACTAATCAGTAGTGTAGGCCCTAGGTTGTAACTTGTATTTTAGGCAGGTAGATAATGGTTATCAATGGCTGTGGCCGTCTTGATATAAATAATGTCTAGCACTGGATGCTTTCGGGCTGTCTGCCAACTGTGGTGTAGCGGTTATCATACATGTCTACAGACCACGAGGCTCTGGGTTCAAGCCTGGGTTGGGTAGACACGCCAGTGCACCACAACTGAGTTATAAAAGGTCGTGGACATTGACTTGGTTGTCGATGTTATGTCTCTCCATACGTTGTACCTGTGTTCTCGTCCGGGTCGTATTAAGCGTTTCGTGATAGCTTTGTTACTATCATAACCGAATATGCAGGCGACGACCCCGTCATTGTAATTGTGTGTTCACTCATCGTCGTCGTCGATGCTTTCGGGACGTTAAGCCTTGCTATGCTATGATTGCTATGCTATACAGCAAGCACTTTTCATTGAGCCAAACGTTTATCATGTGTAACGTTACTCCTAACGTTAGTTATCATACACATCCCTGTGTGCAAAAGCGCTAAGAAATGTTTAGATTATATGACTACTTTATAAATATTATCTTTATTTTTTTCTCTCAGATAATCTAAAACATATTAGGCCTACCCTTCGCTAAAATGTTATAGCCCCGATAACAGTTTTTAAAAACTTTTACTGTACTTTGGAGAGCTCATTACTGTCATCAGACAATTTTTACGGAACGAAAAGTAGCTCAGTAATACTTCGATAAGTAACTAAGATCATCGTAAAAACAATTCTTGAACAAACTATGTACCCTCGGGCACTGTAAATTCCTATACCCCCCTGTACTGTTTTAAGTGAGGTGTTAAAATTATAGGAAAATCTCAGTTTTAAGATCTTTATGAAAACGAAACCATTTTACCTTTTTTTACCCACAATGATCAGAATTAATGTCTTCAAAAATCTATGTCTTCAAAAACTGTTTTTAAGGTGATTTTGGTTACTTTTATCAAAGTATTTTGGACTACTTTCCTTTCCTTAAAAGTGTGACGAGCTGTCCAAGGTAGGGTCAAAGTTCAAAATGCTGCCATCGGGCATTTTAGGGGGGGTAATATGTTTTAGATTATTTGAAGAAATTTTTTTTTAAAGGATAATACTTAAAAAGTAGTACAATTATATAATCTAAACATTTCTTGATGTTTCATTTATCCATTTTCGCACACAGATTCAACCCATACTGAGAATGTTTATAATAAACTACGTTTATTTATGGACATCTATTCTTGGCATCAGGCTAAGAAAAATATAAAAAAGTCACTTGCCATCCTCTTAATACAGCTTGGCGAGTAAATTAGATGAAACCAGTATTTCCACTCACCAAGTATTTTCAACTATGCTTACTCGCCAACACTTTCAACTGAAATTTGACAACTTTTGCACAACTTGCATGTCTCTGTAAAATAATGCCCCTTTCTTGGGCTTGACTTCATGACCGTATGTATGCAAAAAACATACTGTGGCAAGACTAAACATGTGTACAATAAAATGAAGTAGGCCTAAAAAACAAATTAAATCAACATGCACAAACTTGCTTGGATTTTTAAACATTAATTTCAGGCCTACTGGCAGTAATAAGTAGGCCCCTACAGCAGAAAGTTTACACTCAATGCCTGTTGTGGCTCCGGCCTATATATATACACATACTGTGGAGTGTGTGCATATCTGGTCCGATATCAGCAGCAGTTCAGTGAATTTGTTTCTGGAATATATTGAAAAGTACAGTATTCTATGCATAAGGAGAGATCCGAAGCTCCGCCCACTTGAAGAAATAAGATGGCAATAGAGATAGCGATTCTAAAACTTTCCATTTCCGTCAAGCAAAGACATTACTCAGAAAGATATAGCGCGTTCCCACCCATATTGACACTAAACGCATTTCTTGCAAGCTACAGTATGTAAGCCAATCAGATTTATCTGTGTAAGTGGGTCACACGATAACTTCCTGAAAACAACGAGATATTGCAATTTTCCCAGGTACGTCCATTGCCTTCATACCATGCCGTTCACTAGATGTAAACAGTGTATATGGCTACACACAATAGATGGTGTTTTGGGCATTTAAAGATGACAGCTATCGACCAAATATTGATTTATGTTTTGGATTTTAATGGAAATATCACTTGTTTTTGTGTGTTTTTACTTTTTTCAAGCCTGCTCGGCAATAACTGCAGAATATTTTTTGAAGGTGCGGGACCGGACTAAAAACAGTGAAAAGTGGGAAGCCATGGGGTTCTAGGCATCATAATGCTCATTCTCATGAAATCTTATAAATAAAATAAGGACAACCTATTTGGTCATCCGAGCAACATCCAGGACTCTTTGTCAGTGAAAACAAGTGAACACCAACGCTTCAGCCTAATTCAGCCTACGGACGCGTGATAGATATATTTCAAAATTCTAAATGATCTTTTCTACGATATTTCTGCAAAATTTGCTACAATTTCCTGCAAAAATATCCAATCAAAACAGAGAGATTTAGGCCTCTGATTTCACACTGGCTGTAATGGTAAACTACTTTGTTTTCACTGACAAACTAGATTGTTCAGAATCATGCACATTATTATGACATCATTCTGTATACTCAGATGGCAAATCTGACAGTATCCCTCAAACATAGGTGGGTTCGTATCAATGGAAGTTTGGGGAATTTTGTTATGGTATTATTTTGCTAATTGTTCATTTAAGAATTAACAACATTAATTTAAAGATCAAACTTTTTTACTTTAGGTTAAAATAACATGCTGAATACAGTTATGTTTTGGCCACCTGGAACTGATAATTAATATATAACATTATTGTAAATTATTCTGCTCATTAGGCTCAATAAAATATATATTAGCTTATCACCCTTGCACACATTACTTTTGAGAGAATCCCAGATTGTTTAATTCATCATCCAGATTTCCGTTTCTTTCTACTTTCTACTGAAATACGAATGATTGCTTCAGATTGTTTTGACCTGATCCGCAATGCTACAAATCACCAAAATTTATTGGCTTGCAAAAATGATAAATGAATACAAATTGTGCGCTCGCATCACTTTTCCAACTAGGTTCGGGTGAGAAGGTTAATATTTTGGTTTTTAATACAGTACCTTAGTGATTGTTGGTATTTGATAGTACTTGATTTCATGATCTAGAACGAGGGTTTGTAATTAAATTTTGCAAAGGGCCATCATTTCACAACAGCTTCAGGCCGTGGGCCAATCGCATGGCAAAACCAGCATCATGTGACAAACAAATCTGTCAACAGGTCAAAACAATATACAAACAAGATGAGAGCGTGCACGATTAGAAGGATGCACGCCAAAATGTCGGCGGTTTTCTGACCCTTCTTCCATTGACAAGCCGCAAGCCCAATTTATAGCAGAACTAAAGATAACATTTTATTTGATAAGCCGCGATGTTTTAGTAAGCTGATCTTTTTACAATAATTAAGGCTCCAAAATACGCTTATTGTGTGACGAGAGCGACGTGACAACTGCTTCTATTCTCTTATACTATATTTCATTTTCGGATTTTTTCTTGGTGGATGGGCTTTTATTCACGGTGAGATCGTTTCTTTTCTTTTTTTCTATTATATTTTCTATTATATTTTTCCTCGTTCTGACCTGACTTTTCGCGCCTTTCGTTACTAGTACAGCGGTCCATATATAGTGGTTCCGCGATTTTTTTTCTAGCTGCCTCGGGTCTCTCGGCCCTTGGTTTTTTCTTTCATAATGACGAAGCGCCTATGCAGTGACCTTGACCCCCCTCCCCTTCCCGTGACCCACCTGCTACCATCATTGACCATTCTACAACCCCAATCCCAATAATCTTAATTATCCATGCCACCAACAAGCAAGAAAGCTTTAAAAACGTTTCTCCCTTCCTCATCCATAAAGCCCTCTATGGCCTTGTCGGTACCCTCCCCAAGGTCTCTACCCTTAGATCCGGTGATCTCCTGGTGCTGATCTCCTGGTGCACTGCACCAGGGACACACAAGTCACCACCCTTCTTTCCACCAAAACCCTAGCCAACTCTGGTATCGGCATCACAGTCACCCCCCATCATGCCCTAAACTCCAGCAAAGGCGTCATACGCACCCGCGATCTTGCGTACATGACCGATGACGATCTTAAAGAGGAACTAGCAAGCCAACATGTAACTGAAGCCCGTCGTCTCGTTCTAAAGAGAGACGGAGCCGAAACACCCACCAATACCATCTTTCTTACCTTCGCAACACCAACTCTCCCCTCCCACATCATTGCCGGCTACCTGAGAATCCAGGTCGCCTTACATTCCCAACCCCCACGTTGCTATAATTGTCAGAGGTATGGCCACGGAAAAAATCCTGCCACAGCCAAGCGCTGTGGTAACTCGCGGAGCCCTAGACCATGACAACACCTCCTGCACCAACCCTCACTCTGCACAAATTGTGACGGTAAACACCCAGCCAACCATTCCTCCTTCTCGAAAGACTGCCCCACCTGGCTTCAGGAAAAACAAATAACCAAACTTAAAACCCTTAACCCCAACATAACCTACCCAGAGGCCAGGAAGCAATTCCTCGCTTCTCTTAACACCAAGCCTTCCTACTCAAACGTAGTCTCCTCAACTCCAATTCCGCCTCCCCAAAGACAACTAACACAACAAAAACTAACTCCCATGCCCAAACTGACCTCACCTGGCTCTTCTTACTTAGTCCTAAGCCCATCACCATTTCCAACAACCCAATCACACCCAATACCCACACCACCTCCACCACCACCACTTCTCTCCTCAACCTCCCTTCCTACCCTAAAGCCCCCATAGCCCCCTACACCAACACCACTAATACCTTCATACATCAAGCTAAAACCAACCAAGCAAACAATCAACAAACCAACAAATCAACCAACAACCAATCAACAAACAACCCACCACCCAAACCCACATGCATGACACTGAAGAGAGTATGGATTGTCTGACACAACACACTGATCATACTTCATCCAATTTTCAAAAAAATCGCTCCCAAAGAAACAGATCTAAAGAAAAAAACAAGCCAACTCAGACCCAACAGATCTTCCTCCAGATAACCCCTCGCCTCCTTATGGCATACACACAAACAATTACAATAACACCCACAACATCATACAATGGAACATTAGAGCCTTAAGGCCAATTCTGAAGAAATTGCCCTTCTGGCCTCCACCTTCAACCCTGTCGTTTCTGCCTACAAGAAACTTTCTTGAAAACCACCACCATTACTCCCTCAACAACTTCGCTTTGCTATCACAAACATCAAGTGGATGCTGACAGGGCCTGTGGTGGCGTCTCCATTCTCGTTAGACACGATATCCCACACAGCCCTGTTCGTGTGCACACCGACCTTCAGGCCATCTGTATTTCTATCTTCCTCCACAAAACTTTCACTCTCTGCAATATCTATCTCCCTCCCAACACCAACATTTAACCAACCAGCCTTAACAACCTCATCTCTCAGCTTCCCACCCCCTTAATCCTTTTTGGTGACTTCAACGCTCACAACCCTCTGTGGGGCTCTAATACCACCACCCCCAGAGGCAAGCACATCGAAAACGCTCTTCGTCAGCACAGCCTATCCTTACTGAACACTAACTCCCCGACCTACCTTCATCCTGCCACAGGCTCTCTCACCTGTATTGACCTGTCTATCTGTTCCCCTAACCTCCTCCCTGATTTTAGATGGAGAGTCACTGCTGACCTCTGTGGTAGTGATCATTACCCTCTTCTTATACACTCCAATCTTTAAATCCCCACTGAGCACACCCCCAATTGGAAGCTCGAGAAGGCTGACTGGCCCCTTTTTGAAACCCTCTGTGACTCAAACCTCTCCCCCCATCTCCTCGAGGATGAGGATCCCATGTCTAACTTCAGTAATATCCTTATCAACATCCCCACCTGCTTAGTTCCCAAAACCTCCAAACCCCCAAATCATCCCCCAACCCCTGGTTCTCGGATGACTGCAAAACCGCCATCAAGAACAGGAAAAGAGCCCTCAGGAACTCTAAAACTAACCCAACCACCCATAACCTTAACCTCTTTTGCATCAGCCGTGCCAAGGCCAGACGCACTATCAAGGACAGTAAAACCAACACTTGGAACAACTTTATCTCTTCTCTCACCACCAACACCCCCACTAAGAAGATTTGGAGAATGGTTAACAGTTCCACGGCAGAGTAGGCAAATCTCCCATCTCTCTTGGAATGGAGACCTTCTCACCGCAAAAAAGGACATCGTTAACCACCTCGCCGCCTTTTTCAGCAAAATCTCGTCCTCGACCAACTACTCCAATGCTTTCAAAATTAAAAAAGCTTGCGATGAAGCCCGGAGAATCACTTTTCCCTCAGACAACTCCGAAAGCTACAACGCCCCTCTCACCCTTTCTGAATTAAACCAAGCCATCAACGACGCAGGCTGCACCTCCAAGAGATAACATTCCCTATCAGTTTCTGAAACACCTCCCCATCAAGGCCACTAATACCCTACTCACCATCTTCAACCACATTTGGTCCTCACACTCCTATCTGGAGGACAGCTATTGTCATCCCCGTCCTTAAACCGGGAAAGGACGGTACCGACCCCTCCAGCTACCGACCCATCGCCCTTACTTGCTGTCTCTGTAAAATTATGAAAAAGATCATTAATCAGAGACTAAACTGGTTCCTCGAGACCAACAGAATCCTCTCTCCTCACCAAAGCGGCTTCCGAAAACTTTGTAATACCCTAGACCAGTTAATTACGCTCCACACCGCTATCCAGGAATCCTTTGCAAAAAAGGAACACCTCATTGCCATATTTTTTGACCTCGAGAAAGCTTTCGACACTACTTGGAAATACGGCATTACCCGGAACTTCACCATCGGCCTCAGAGGCCACCTCCCCATCTTTATTCAAAACTCCCTCTCACCCAGGCAGTTCCAAGTTCGTATTGGCCACACCCTCTACAACCCGTACCCCCAAGAAGAGGGCGTCCCCCAAGGCAGCATCCTCTCTCCCACTCTCTTCAACCTGAGCATCAATGACATCTCGGATAACCTTGGCCCCAACATTAAACGTACCTTATATGTGGATGAATTTACCATCTTTAACTACTCCCCGAGCTTTCCTATTGTTGAAAGTAGGCTCCAAACCAGCCTCGACCTGCTGCAAGACTGGAGCAACAAAAACGGTTTTAAATTCTCCAAAGACAAGACAGTCTGCATGCACTTTTGTCATTTCAACAACCTCCACCCCAACCCGAACTTTGTGCTCAATGGTAATCGCATCCCAAAAGTTGAACACACAAAGTTTCTGGGTCTAACTCTAGACCCTAAGCTTACCTACAAGCAACACATCACCAACCTGAAACTGAAATGCAATAGCTCCCTCAACATCCTCCGACTGCTCTCCAACACCACTTGTGGAGCGAACCGCTATGCTCTCCTCAAAATTTTCAGGCTCACCATTCGTGCCAAGCTTGACTATGGCCATATTGTCTACTGTGTCGCTCACAACTCATACCTTAACCACATTAACACCATCCAAAATGAAGCCCTCAGGCTTTGTCTAGGAGCCTACAGGACCTCCCCAATCACCAGCCTTCATGTTGAAGCCAGTGAACCCCTTTTCTACTTGGACTTAGAAAGCTTAGCTTCTCCTATGCTTTTAGAGTCCTCACCAACACCCAGAACCCTGTTTACAACCTCATTACTGTAGGTACCCTAAATTCTCCACCCTCTTTGATAGGACTAAAATCCTATCTCCTCCCTTTAGCTTACGCATTAAATCAGATCTCCTCCATCTTGGCCTCAACCCTATTTTCTCCGACTCCAAGGCTGTTCTTACTTCTTTACTGAATCTTAAATTGGATAACTTTACATCCCACCTCCTCCTCTGGAAACTTTTTTCGCCCACCCTCTGCAGGAAAAGTATTCTTTTCTTCTGCATACCCAGCCATGTTGGCATCCCTGGCAATGACAGGGCTGATGCAGCTACTAAGCTTGCCCTCAACCTCCCCCTTACCCCTTTTCCCACACTTATTCTGAAGCCCTCAGGCTTTGTCTGGGAAACCTACAGGACCTCCCAATCACTAGCTCATGTTGAAGCCAACGAACCCCCTTTCTACTTAGATGTAAAAAGCTTAGCCTCTCCTATGCTTTTAGAGTCCTCACTAACACCCAGAACCCTGTTTACAACCTCATTAGGTACCCAATTTCTCCTCCCTCTTTGATAGGACTAAACCCTACGCGCCCCCCTTCAGCTCGCATTAAATCAGACCTCTTTCAACTTGGCATCAACCCCCACTCTCGGCACCTATTCCTGGCCCACTTTTTCCGCCTTGGCCACCCCCTTCCTTCTGTCCACCTAGTCCTCTCCACTTATAACAAAACTCAAACTCACCCTAATCTCTTCATCAATCTCCACAACCAATCAAAGACCAACTCTCAAATTACACCTCCATCTATACTGATGGCTCCAAGGAAGGCAACAAGACAGCTGCTGCTGCCATCATCAAGACATCACCCTCAGTAGCAGACTTCCTGACCACACATCCATCTTTTCAGCCGAGGCTAAGGCCATTCTCCTCGCCCTCAACTTTATTGAGTACTCTCCTCTTAGTCACTTTGCCATTTCTCTGACTCAAAGGCTGTTCTACTTCATTACTCAATCTTAAATGGGATAACCTCACCTGCCACCTCCTCCTCACGGAAACTCTTTCTCCCGCCCTCTGCAGGAAAAGTGTTCTTTCTTCTGGATACCCAGCCATGTTGGCATCCCTGGCAATGACAGAGGCTGATACAACCGCTAAGCTTGCCCTTAACCTCCTCCTTCCCTTTTCCCAAAACCACTCTCTGACATCAAACCGCTTATCGCTTCTCTTGTTCGTGACTGCTGGCAAACCTTATGGAACTTCCAAATTGATAACAAACTCCATGTTATCCAGCCCACAATCGATCAAATCCAATTATCAACAACCTTTCTCAGTATAATAACGTTCATATTACCCCGTCTTAGAATTGGTCACCCACCTCACTCCTCCCACCTCCTTATTGGTTCCCCCAACCCCTCTGTAACAATTGCCACTGCATCCTTACAATCCAACACGTTCTCCTTGCTTGCCCCTGTACAACCTTCCCAGAGCTTCTCTCGCTCCCCACAACTCAATTGCTGAGTTCTTCCAAAAATCCTCCAGATAAAATAGTCTCCTTCCTTCAGCATGCATCCCTCTACAACCATATTTAATCTCCTCTTCCACCCCTCTCTACTCTGTTTTTAGTTTTACCCATGCACCTCCTCTCTCGATCACAGCTTTCTGGCTTTTGTTCTTGAATTTCTCTCATTCTTCCCCTGGTCTCTTTCCGTACTACCTCTAAAATGATCTGACCTCTCAGGCACAATTTGACCTTCGTTGTCGTGGTGCCGTTAAGACCTCATCAAACAAACAAACAAACCGCTTTTCGCTTCCCTTGTTCGTGACCACTAGCAAACCTCATGGGACTCCCAAATTGATAACAAACTCCACGTCATCCAGCCCACCATTCCGATCAAACCCACCATCAACAACCTCTCTCATTGTAACAACGTTCACTTACCCATCTAAGAATAGGTCACACCCACCTCACTCACTCCCACCTCCTTATTGGCTCCCCCCAGGGCCCCCAACCCCTCTGCAACAATTGCCATTGCACCCTCACATTCCATCACGTTACCCTTGCTTGCCCCCTGTACAACCTTCCTAGAGCTTCTCTCACTCCACACATTCAATTGCTAAGTTCTTCCAGAAAAACCCTGCAGATAAAATTATCCCCTTTCTTCCTTATGCCTCCCTCTAGAACCATATTTAGTTCTCCTCTTCCATCCCCTCTCTCTACTTTGTTTTCTTCACCCATGTACCTCCTCTCTCAATCCTAGCTTTCTGACTTTTTGTTCTTGTATTTTTTTCATTCTCCCCCTGTTTCCTTTCCTTCCTACCTCTAGAATGATCTAACCTCTGAGGCACAATTTGACCCTCCTTGTTGTGGGGCCATTAAGCCCTCATCAAACAAACAAACAAAAGAAACGTCACCCCTTTTACAGAACCCCCTCTCTCAGTACCACATACATATCGTACCGGCTATATGATTGAATGCTACTTGTGTTCGCATAGATTGAACTACAGGCGCAGACAGTAATATGA
>JAIGNY010002549.1:475000-499133 GCA_020152595.1 Chiridota heheva | reverse complement strand
TTGAGGTAAGATTTAGTTTTGTGTAACTCTCTTTATAGACACAGGGCCGGATTTAGCAATGGGCAACGTGGGAAGTTGCCCATGCGCCTCCACAACCAGGGGCCTTCACATATTCCATGGACACAAATTGTAAGGGAAAAATGTGGTAACAACCTGTTAATTTGCATTGGTAGGAGTGTTAGCAACCTGTTCATTTGTACTGAAAATTGGGCAGGCAAACAGGCTTACAAACTGAAAATTCTTGATCATAAATTTACTTCAAAAATCACAAAATACTGCACCATTTTGCATCTAAGCACCCGTAAATATTCCAAAAATGTCCAAAGGGGAACACCCACTCCCCTTACACCCCTCCCACAGGACGGTGGTTATTAAAGTAGTGTAGGCCTCCACTCCTGAAGTTGCCCATGGGCCTTCACATGTCGAAATTCGGCCCTGTAAAGACAGTTTCTGTGTTGGCAATGCTCTTACATGGAGTATGGACAGCCTCAATGTTTCAGAAGTACCAGATGTATATTCAAGGATATTTGCCCAAGCAGACTTTCAGACAAATTAATGAAATTCTTTCTTACTGTACCTGTCCATTCTTTGGAATGAAAATTAAAAAATGACAGTACCCTGGAAACTGCTAAGCTTCGTCAACTATTGCATGAAGATGATGTTGACCAAAACAAAGCGATTATGTATTTGTAGAGAAAAGTTTTATGTATTGCAGTTTTATTTTCAAATTTTCATACTGTTTGCATTGATCGGAAAACTCGCAGTTAGTGAAAGGAATTAAATGCAAAATATCGTATAATTATTCATCATGCCGTGGCATATAAAGTAAATGTCTTATCATTCATAAATCTTTACCTGCATGGTGATGCAGGGCCGGAATTCTCAATTGAAAAGGGAGAAGAGGGGAAGAGGGGGTGGGGGCATAGCCTCTTATCCAAAAAAAGGGGGGAAAAGAGGCAAATTACTTCTAAAATGTACTGAATCTTTAATATTTTGCTGAAGAGTGGAGGACAGGGGGCATGTCTCCTGGGAATTACGGCCCGTGGTTATGTATGCAATATGTTTACATTACCTTACCGCTCCCCTCTCCTGACTGTGGCGATTAAGGCTTTATGGAGTAGCTTCTTCCATTTCTTCCTGTCTCTGTTAGAAGTATCCCCTCCCTACCCACTCTTCACACTTTTTAGGGAAGAAAACCCCTTATTGGGCTTATTTGTACCCTCTGCGAAATATATTAACCTTTTCGGCGCTCGTTCTTCTGATTTATTCGATTATAATTCATAATACCCCGGTCCAGGTCCGTGTCCGATTTTAGTTTTTCCAATTATAATTATTAAATTGACCACACTTGGCCGTAAAGTGTAGCATTACATATATACACCGACGTAGCGCCTGCGCCGCATGCAGTTAGTACGTGTACATGTAGGTGACAGGTCACTGCATTGCGAGCGTGTATGTACTACCACGTACGTTGTGTATTATACTAAGTTAATTGTCTTATTCTAACTTAATTGTCTCATACTAATTTAATTGTCTTATACTAATTTAATTGTCTTATACTAACTTAATTGTCTTATACTAACTCAATTGTCTTATACTATTTTAATTGTCTATTCTTCTTTACATATGTATGCAATATGTACAATGAACTTTTCTCTTGATGTAGATAATGTTACTTGCATCCATACTTTGACACATAGTTTATGTTCAAAAATAGTGAAATTACATAGACTCTGAGACGTCTGTAGTATCTTTCTCGGAGGGAGGGGGGACATCCATATGTGAGGTATATATTTACATGTACCGCCCAAGCAGGTGCTTTTTTGCATCATTTTCATATTGTAGGTGCTTTTTTTTCCTTCTTTTTTCATCATTTTCATAGTGCAGGTGTCCTTTTTGCATCATTTTTGTAGTGCAGATGTATTTTTCATTGTACAGATCCCCCAAAATGCTGTTTTTTTCTCTCTGGTAATTTTGCACTGCTGGTCCATTTTTACAATATTTTTGCTGAATACTCGATATTGCGGGTATAAAAATTGAATAATTTTATACTGCGGGTACTGAAAAAGATATCATACTGTGGGTACGGTTTTCGGTTGATAGGTTGCACATCCCCACCACTTTTAGTAAGAAGTACACCCCCTCCCCCGCCCCTCCCCCTCTCTCTCCTCCCCCGTATCTTTTTATGGAACAGAATGCTTTTGATTGTCAAATCCAAATGCGACTGAAGTATTTCTCTACGACGCTGTGAATGTTCCGTTAATTGATCAAACTAGAAAAACAGATGACATGAGCGCATGGAATTAAAACTATTTACTTTAACAGCCACAAATTATAAATTAACAATGACCATTGGAAGCAGACTCTTATTAGACAATGACAATAAGCTTTGAAGTAATTATTTGACCTTTTCCCACTATATTGAATGCGAGTAAATCCAATTTAAATGAGCCTTAATAGAAGCATATTAACCATGGCTACAAGTTCAAAAGAGAGTAAACATGCTGCTTTTGATTTAGCAACCAAATCAATTTTAAAGGACAATGGACATCTATAAGCAACATGGACTTAAATGGCTTAAAATATGACGTAAACCATTAAAATAGCAAAAGATTCCATTAAAATTGGTTAAAAATTGACCGTTTTACTGCATTTTTAATTCTTGGCTGTTATTGCACAATAATCTGTTATATCAATGGGGGAAGGGTCTTTCATTACCTTTTGCAAAACCTTTTTTTTTTTATTCGTCTGTCAATGTAGTTTGAAATATAGCATTGGACTTGGAACAAAAGTTTGGAACTTGGTCATATCCCGAATCATGTATCTAGAACAGACATCATGAAATTAACGAGTAGCTGAATTTTAAGAACAAAATTGAAATTACATAAACATTTTGAGATGTGCTCCTTTAACTATGTCACAAATTCCGCACAAATCAACCAATCTTAAAACTGTATTTAGTCATAATTTGAAAATTAAATAAGCCTTCTACAAAATTTAAAAAAATATATATTCTTCTCAGAATTCCATGCTCTTTTACATACCTTAAATTTGCTAGACGTTCATACTCCATCAAAGAAGTGGTTTATCACCATCTTTATTAGAAGCTTAATTTGGTTTGTGCAACATGTAGATATAATATTAGAACCCCTGCAATGAAAGGAATGGGGATGCACACCTACAGAGGAACAGTAAGTTCAAAAATGTCATGAGGGATACACAATTATGACCAACCTGTCTTGTATATTCAGAGGATTATTTTGCTTTATTAGTTTAAAAGAATCTTCATAAGCTATGTAATCAGGAGGATCATGATGTGATCCAGCACTGTATTTTCTGGGAAAATGATTGGTTTAAATCAAATTTAAATGCTGTATATAAGACTCTCACCTGTGATTTAATAATTCAACCTTTCCATGGCCTGGTAAACTGAAGTGGTAGGTGAGAAGGAACCAGATATTGAAGATTGTGAAAATGATTAAATGTGCAAGATACTGGTAACTGTTTGAAATTGTCATGAAAATGATTGATTAATTAAATGTGAAAGATACTGTTTGAAATCATACACATTTGTCATTATATTATTTCTATGTTATTTGTATTCATTTGTAACAAAATGTGATAATTAAATCCCATTATGGGGCACTGTCAACCTTTGACATCTATAAAGACATTTTTTTCACCTTATCACTAGTCAGCCTACACATTGTATTATCATGAAGTGAGCCGACTTTTTATCTTTAGCTTATTATTCTGAATTACTATGCAGTAAATCAATATGAGAAAACCATTCAAAAGGTGAATCCCACAAGATTCTATTAACATTAAGAAATATAATTTTAAAAAATTCTTCCTAGGAGATATACTCTTACCTCTAAGCAATTACATATCTAAAATTGCAGTTCAATTTTGTCCATATACTTTACTAATCCATGGGATATATAGAAACTAAACTAACTATTTCTTTTAATAATGTATCAGTGACTTCAAGTAGGTTTTTCTTGTATGTACAAATGTTTACTATCTCCAGGTTTGTTTCTGGTGAGCCAGAGCATGTAGGCCTAATATAAAAAGATTCATTTAAAAAAACTTAACTTGTAATTATTTAGCTGTACCTTAACTACAGCTTAATAACGGCTTTCGCTAGGCCTACTCTGTAAACATTAACACTGAATACCAGTGTGATAGTAAATTTTGCCCCCCCCCCCTCCCCTTCCTTCCTCGCCCCCCGTAAATTTGAACCCCGGTCCTTATTTCCTAAGGAATGCGTAGTGAATTTGGTCTCCTCCGGACTGATTTTACTTGCTAAAAAAAAACGCCTCCGCGACGCGCTTTTTTTTTCAGCAGACCAGAATTGCCATCACAGATTTTTTCAACCAATCATATACAAGAATGACGATGACGTAATCAAATATGAATATTCATATACAACTTATGACATTCGTCTCCCAAAATAATTTGGGACTTGGTAATTTCATGACCGCGAATGAATAACATTACTTTGCCAAAAATCAATGGAAAAAACCTGACACTACAGATATGGCACAATCTAAAATGTTCTACGAAGCGAATCCTCCTTTGAATATCGAGGAAGTACTTAACAATATCTTGGTAAGTGGTGTTCTGAGTGAAGTTCTAGCACTCGCTTCTTGTATGAAAATTAAGACATACTTTGTAAAGTAGTAGTTAAGCGACTTTCCTTTGCATTAAAGTTACAGCAGTGTTTGCACTATGGAGTATAAGAGTAACTATAGAATACCCTGCAAATTGAGACCTTCCTTTTTTAAGGTGGAGTGCGTAGTCGTAGTGAGTTGCATTGTTTGTTTTATTAGGCCCTAATTTCCTAAGTTCCACATTATTTTCCTTTTTGGACAAAACGTTTTAAGTTTACACTGGAGAAGCGTGCAACATGCATCCTAGTTTCTGGATATGCCTTTGCAGTTTGCACAAACATGACGTAATGACAGCCAAAAGTACTAGAAATGGCTAGTTTGAAGTTTTAAATCTTAGTAATTTTCACTCAAATAATTTGACAGTTGCGAAATTTACTTTAAAAAAACAACTATACATTAATCGTAGCATATATATATATATATACAGCAGTTCATATGGTGTCTGCCAAAATATATGAATATGCAACGTTGAACGTCCTAAAGTTGTATATGCATATTCATATTTAATTACGTCATTGTCATTCTTGTATATGATTGGCTGAAAAAAATCTGTAATGGCAATTCTGGTCTGCAGAAAAAAAAGCTGGCGTATCCAGCTTTAGGAACCACATGCCATGGTAAACCACTTGCCAGTGGCGCAAATTTCCGTTAGTCTCACTATATTCGTATAGGGACATAGCTAGGATTTTTCGCAAGGATAGGAATGGGATGGGAGGGGGGTGAGGGGGGCTAAACTTAATGAGGTGGCACTTTGGTAGATTCTCCAAATACCCCTGTGTTATGTATTTTATCTTGATTTTTTCGCAAGGGGGAGTGGGGGTACGTAAGCTTTACGCGCATGTGGACAAGGCACAAGATAAGGGGTAGCCTATGGAAAACGTTCAACCTTGAAAAGCTTCGGTTGAAGAAATAAGGTTCAAAATTGAAGAGTTTTGGTCAGATATTAAAGATTTTTGATACAAGAATAATAGGCGAAAGGGAAGCATGGGTTTATGTTGATCATCAGTCAATTCTTGCCTGCCGGTGATTATGCGATTTCTTGTCAATATATGAAGAATTTGGATACTAATAGCTTATCCCAGCGGCGTAGGGAGATATTTAACATGGGGGTGGGGCAGATTTGATTTTTGTCCCAACAAACCTGCAAAAATGTACGATTATTCTCTTATCACGGTAAAACTACCTGTAAGGGGGAGGGAGTGGAGTCATACAATTATTAGAAATTTGGAAAAATGGATTGAAGACATTTCACGAAAATTAAACCAAAATTCACGAAAATGAAGAAAATTCTCCGAAAATAAAAGAAATTGACGAAAATTTCCCAAAAGTAACTCAATTTCTCGAAAATGAAGGAACTTTTACGAGAATTTAGGTAAACTTCCCGAAAATATTTGGAAAAATGAAGGAAACTTCCCGAAAAATAAAGCAAAGTTTGTTCAAACTAAAAATAAATTACTGAAAATGAAGAAATATTTTCCAAAAATGAAGGAAATTCCCCAAAATTGAAGCAATTTTTGTAAAAACTGAAAACAAATTCCTCAAAATAAATAAAAAATCGAAAATGAAGGAAATCCCGAAAATTGAAGCAAATTTTGTGAAAGTATAGTAGTGTAGCATTTTTAGTGCGTATCTTCATGTTTAGGTATTCGCATCCGCTTTGCACCGATTGCTTAATTAATCTAATTCAGTTTTATTCTACTCGTTTTGTTTGTGACGTTTTCACGTTGCAGCAGGTGCAAACGAATTCGATGCTTGTTCATCATTGGATGCACACAGTGCGAGGCTTAAGAACTTGTAAGTTGCTTTTCGTATTTTCAAGATGCTATTAATGATGCCAAAAGAGATTTTTATGTTGAGGATTAAATGTGTAATACAACGCCAGTATTTTGAAAACATATGATACTGTAGTGCTAGACTAGTACGACCAGTATGCAGAACTTGTCGACTTAAGGTTAATCCTTACACTTGTATTGATGTAGCCTATACGCCAGTGTATAAATAGTTCACGACAAATGATGATAACATGATGTATCAACTGAGTTGTTTACGAAGCGCTTATCAAGTGCAAGTGTTAGTACTAGCCTAATACTACAGTACTCTAACTACTCTGTAGTAGATCAATCGCGAAGATAATTTCTGATATAAATGCACTATCATATGCTTTCAAAATATTGGCGTTATATTCCACACTTCATCCTAAATATAAACACTCTCATCGTATCGTTTAATATTATCTTAAGAAGACGAGAAGCAACCTGCAAATGTTTACATCTCGCGTTGTGCGTGTAATACTTCAATGATGAGCATGCATTAAATTCCTAAGGGAGGGAGGGGGTAGGAGGGGGTGGGCACTTCCATATGTGAGGTATATGTATATGTGCTGCCCGAGCAGGTGCCTTTTTTGCACCATTTTCGTAATGCAGGTGTCTTTTTTTACTATTACAAAAAAAAGTACTATTCTTTTTTAATTGTCTTTTTTTTCGCATCATTTTTGTAGTGCAGGTCCCAAAAAATGAGCTTTACTTGAATAATTTTGTACTGCTGGTCCATTTTTCCAATATTTTTGTTGAATACTCGATACTGCAGGTATCAAAATTGACTTATTTCATACTATGGGTATCAAAATTGTATAATTTCATACTGCAGTTACCAAAAAATAAGCCATACTGCGGGTATGTTTTTCGGTTGTGAGCTGCACACCCCAACCACTTTTAGTATGAAGTGCCCCCCCCCCTCTTCGATTATATTGGCAGTGTTTGTAAGATATGGTTGATTATTAAATGAGTCAAATGAAATCTTTATGCGTATATGAACTCATTAGCCTGCCGCCAGAAAGATAAAATTTACAATCTAACCGTCTAAGAAGAACGAGTGAAATAACACAAATTGTTAGTATTTTATTCAATCAACTATATAATTACTCAGTGATTTGTATCTTAAAGGAACACTAGATCGAAAAGTTAGGGCGTTTTTTTAGGGGTCCCGCCTAAAATCAAATGTTCATCTAGCACGCAAGAGCATAGCTATTTTTTTTGATTAATATGAATATTCAAGTGACCTTTGCCCTAACGTTGTACGTGGGCTATGGAGGCATGAAGTTTGTCGATCTGTTGTGGATGATATATTTGTTAAATTCGCAAAAAACGAACGCCCTCACTTCTTGGTCCAGTCCTCCATTAATCTACGTGTTGTTGTTTTATTTACTCATTTATGATGTATTGTCAGGAAGACAAATTTACTCATTTTTAAGGCTCAATTTACTTGCTCCGCCATATGACTTGTTCCGCCAATAAAATCATTAACGGGGAAGGGGGCTTGGGCCCTTGGTCCCTAAGTTCCTACGCCACTGCACCCCGATGCCATGATAATTGATATACCGTAAATACTGAAATAACTATTAGAATTTCTGTTAAAAAATATATATCATGGGAAAAAATCTCAGAGGAGGGTGTGTTTGGGGAAAGGGGGTGGGGGTGAATCTGCCCATGAGAATGATATATCTGAATCATTCCGATTCGAATCTTAATTTGGCAACGATTACAATGTCGGGTACAGCCTCCTAAAAGTTGGGACTTGAGGGTACTGTGAATATTAACAATTTGATATCAACGTCCATAAAAAGTCGTGGGGACGGCGATAGACCTTGATAACATATTTATGCAAAGGGGCTACGACCAAAAGTCAGATGTTCTACCGTATTTACATTAGAGATCAATGGGAATCCTTCCCAAATTGTTTAGATATCAGAATAATTTATATATTCTTCTTTCCATCAATACAATGAAATGTTTGAACTTTGTGTTGATTTTCAACCAATTCAGCATTACAAACAAAAGAGCTTCTTTTAGGGTCAAATTCTACCATAAATGACCTGAACCCAAAATAATAAAAAAATGTCTTATGGTATTTTTCTTTGATATAAAGTCTAAAGCACAAACATATCAAATGTTTTCCGAAATAGCACTTCTAAAGGGTCTCATTATGACGTCAAAAAAACCTTTAAAAATCAGTTCAGTGTTCAAGCAAGTTATCGTATGAAACAGAGGAGTCCTCGAAATAGTGAAGGGGGAGGGTGTAGAGCAAGATGGCATTGAATGTGATTAAACACGTATAGAATCATACCTTATAGCAACTTACTTCGGTAGAATATAGTGCACCCCCTCCCACACACACACACACACAACACACCCACACACACACACCTTTTTGAGGAGAATTACGACCATGATCCCAGGTATCAGCCAGGAAACCGTAATGCCAATCAAAATGGCAGTGTTTCCTCAATTTCTACTTTGTAATACCAAATCTCCTTAAAGTATACAGTCTTCCGAGTCCAATTGAAGTATTAATCTTTGACTTAAAGAACCGTTTTATTATTTGATTCACGAGTTGGTATGTTACGAGTTGAGTGGCCAAAATTGAGATTTAATTTGATTTGCTTGTACATGATACAGGGACCCGTCGCACTCATCCCCCGCCGACCCCCAACGTATAGGCCTACACAAATCTCATATCTATATAGAATCGTGGATACGTGCCTGACATACCCCTTTAGTCTCATGATGTAACACTATGCAACACATGCATGTGCCGTGCGTTCAAGTTTCCTTTACAGTACTTGATGACATCATACCGACCTCAACTTTTATCTCTATGCGATAATTTTTCATGTTTTTGGCGTGGTGCCCACCTCAGTCAATCAGTTTGACGTAAAAATGATGTTAAAAAGTGCATGTTTTTCAGGTAATTGACTGAGGATATGGTATCCCAACATTGACAGTCAATCCTGATATACAGCTATATGTCAGATTAAAGGTAATGTCCCATTTTGGGTTCCGATATCAGCACCACCACCTGAAATATTACGTATTTTCATTTCTGTCCCCATAGTTAATTCTGTGCAGGCTGAGTTTCAAAATATGTGTCTTTAGGTATATTCTCAGAGCAAGGTATTCTAGCATCTATATCCCTGGTTATGTGATTCAGATTACATACTGTCCCAAGTTGGGCGAATGGACTCAAAGCACATCACTTGTGTCCCCGATTAGTATATCATATGTTGTGGTCCCACTTGGAGAACATTATCACATGTGTTTCCCCAGTTGGTATATCCCAGATCACATTCCTGTTGCAGGCCATAGCAGAGTGTTAACACCAATGGGTTGTGAAATTATGTTCTGCATCACTTAACATCTCATCAGGCTTAAGTGAACGTCTATGTACGATGTCCTCTTTTGGATGAATAAAAACACATGTCACTGACTGGGACTTGAAATATGGCGTCCCCGTGGGGTTGGGGATGCCACATTCTTGGGGACGCCCCTACGTCGAAAACTAACAGATGGGCTAACCGTACCTCACCACCAGACCACGCTATCCTATTATTATTATTATTATTATTGAACTTATTTATATAGCGCCTCTCCCGTGGATCGAAGCGCTTTACAATAACATTGATAATACATAGACAAACTCTTAATATACAATATCAAAATTAATATAAAAAAAAAAAAGATTTGCAGGACAATATACAAGCATAAAAGAATTGGTAAAAAAAACCCAAAAAACTAGATAAATAAAACAAAGAAATTAAATATTATAGACAGCATAAAACTTAATCAGTCGGAAAAAGATGAGTCTTAAGGGCCTTCTTAAAAGTATACACAGTTTGAGCCTGACGGATTGCAATAGGTAGATTATTCTACAAACGTGGTCACAGGACAGAAAAGGCGCAGTCCCCACTGACACGACTAGTTCTTGGCGCCACAAGGCGAGTGACATCCTTGTTGGATCTTAGACCAACGCGTCCAGGCTCATAAATATGCAGCAAATCTTGAAGGTATGAAGGCGCATTTTCCAAAATGCAGTTGTACACATGCAGTACGATCTTGAATCCAATTCTCTGCTGGATGGGCAACCAATGAAGAACACGCACGCAAGAGGAGGGGGGAGGGAGCGCTTGCACGTCTATCAACACAAAAAATCATTCGCGCTAGCAGGGAGTTGCCATAATCCAGCTGAGAAAGGACGAGAGATCGCGCTGCATGAGCACAAGCATTTTGATCAATGTACCGTCTGATTCTAGAAATATTACGCAAATGAAAATTTTAAGTACGACATATTGAAGAGATCTGGGAATTCATATTCATACAAGCTTCAAACATGATACCTAAATTTTTAACAGATGATGAAGGAACAATCACAGACCCACCGATCCTCAAATCAATGGACTTTATGGAATGCATTTGTTTTTTTAATGAGATGATCAAAAATTCAATGTTGGTGTCATTAAGTCTAAGTTTGTATGAAGCATCCAGTCTTTAACCGCCGCAATGCAATTTGACAAGCGAGCTTGGGCAGCTTCCCTATCGCCCGGCTTTTTAGGATTGAAGCTAACATATAGCTGAGTGTCATCAGCATATATATGGTTAGCAGCATTGAAGAGTTTGATAATGCGGGTAACAGGCAGCGAATAGGCATTGATGATGCAACAGACCCTTGGGGAATACCATATTTCAGAGGATTGGCAGTAGAGTATCTACCAGAGATACAAAGTGAACTCTTGCGATCACTAAGATAAGATCTAAACCAGTTTAAAACACAACCTCTGATACCATACTCACACTGAAGCCTCTTTTTTTTTTAAATAGTGTGGTCAATGTTATTAAAGGCTGCAATCATGATCTAGTAGTCTAAATTCTTCTAATTTCAAAAAATATGATCTATAAAGTTTCCAATTATTTTAGAATATGGTATAAAATTGTTCTATTTTACCGGACTTTGGACACAAATATTTTTAATTTTAGAAGCTGTAAATAAGAAAGAAAGAAAGGGAAATGGGTCCCCAGTAATTTTTGGACTGATAGAAATATATAAATTTTCCCATGGTGCGGGGGAGGGGGTTGACCCTATCAAACTAATAGCTATGCTGCTGTGCTATACATGCTATGTGCCCCCAGATTCAAACATCTTCCGCCGCTCCGGCTTGGGGTCATTTAAATGGCTGCACAGGGCCCGATTCTCCTTGCTACACCGCTGAAATTTAGCCCTAATTAGAAAGGTATACCACTCGTCGGGTTAATCAGGCAAATCATGACGCCATCCATGCACATACAGGGAACTGATATTATAATTTTAACCATTTTGGGGTTGTCGATACTCGAGACTCGTGCCCAGACTGCAATGGGACTGCATTGTGCTACCCCCACCCCACCCCCCCCCCCACCCACACACAAACAAAGTTAATGGTTAAGTCTTCATTCTGGCAGAGGAAGTCTGAAACCGAAGCTCGCCCCACCCCCACATATAAAACATAGGCCGATGCAAATATACATTTATGTACATATCACATCCCTGCTCGAGTAAGGTCGGTTCTCGGCGGCCAGGGAAGGGGGCTGACGCATACAGACCCCCGCCTGTACGGCCATGGTCGACACCTGTGTCCAGACTAGCTGACTAGTGTAAAAGGACTGCATTGTGACTCCTTCTCCACCCCCACCCCCCTCACACAAAAGTCGATGCAAATATACATACATGTACACACCCAAACATAGGCGGCGGAACCAGGGGGCACCACACTTTTGTCGAAAGTATAAAAGTATATCAAGTGCCCTTTTGCAAAGAAGAAAGGTGCCTTTTTTCATTAAAAAAGTGTTTTTTAGAGAAGGAATACACCTTTCCAAAATAAAATTATATATCTGATCTTTTCATGAAACTGTTAAGAAAGTATACACAAATATCGTCCTGAAAGTGACTAAAATTGTTATATTTTATATTATCTATGTTATCGCATATAACCTATACTTAGAATTTCCTTAAGAATAACGTTGGGGACCCAAGAGCCCAGGCTACATCAGTACATTGAACCTCTTTCTATATACCGCTAAAAGGCATTTACATCTATAAATCTACCTACCCTTAATATCCCTGATTATAATTTGTATAAACTCTTTAAAATATGACCTGGCTTTGGTGTGCAAGCCCCTCCACATGCTACATGTGGCATCTCTGAAAGTGGGCCCACGTCAAAACTAACAATGACGACCCTTGTCGTAGACTGACGTACCCTTCCTCATATTCTTTTGAAAGTTCCTTCCCATATTCAGGATAAATCGGTTTATTCATTTATTATAACTGATCTTTTATTGACAGATTGAAAAAGTAGCTTAAACATCATGACGTGTCCTTCTCCTTAAAAATTTGTTCCTGCAAATCATAACCACAAACTTACTGTAGCAAATAGTGAGACCACTTTATCTTAATTAGAATAACCACACAATAAGGACTTCATCCATTGCTAATATGATACTCAGCACCAACTTCCACAACGACTAAGGTTTTCAGAATAAAGGAAATAAAGAGGAAAATTCTGACCCGACCTGGTTATTTATCAGGTCGGGTCTGGCTGTTTGAAACTTTAAGGAGCAGAACAACTAATGTTCCGATATTTGCTATGTGCGAGCAACCCAAATTTAAATACTGAGTGGGACACCTTCAATTTGGGGTCCGGAGACAAATTTACAGTGGGGGCCCTATGGCCACTGCTTTACTAAAGACTACATGATTGTGGGGTAATCTTGTCTAGTACATTCCGATACACCAAGTTCAATTATTGATATTACGTTGCTGAGAAAATTATGAAAATCGTTCTAAGCATTATGAAGAAAAAAAAACCTTATTTGCTTTTGATATTGTAACTTTGGGACATTTGATATTCCGAATGATGATCAGTACAATTCAGGGCCTCGTTTAAGGAATTTTCATTTAGGCTGCTCTCCAAACTTTTGCCGCCACCTATTAATACGGATTCCCAGCCTAGCCACGAGTGAATT
Organism: Chiridota heheva; assembly: GCA_020152595.1. Classification (NCBI taxonomy): domain Eukaryota; kingdom Metazoa; phylum Echinodermata; class Holothuroidea; order Apodida; family Chiridotidae; genus Chiridota; species Chiridota heheva. Next base: position 485,629 of record JAIGNY010002549.1, on the reverse strand, counting down.
ATTTTCAATGTGTGTGTGATGAGGGGGGAGGGGACAAAATTGGTCGCACCAGATTGTTGTTAAAATCACACGGATTTTTCACCAATTGCTCGAAAACATCAGGTGCGTTAGAAATAATTTAAAGACTAATCAGCTCAGCATTTAAAGTTTTTCATGGTGCATATAAAATATATAAGATTTCCATCACTTTAAAGATATATGGACGTGTAGCAGAAACTTATGCTACATTGCTTTAAATCCATGAAACATGATGAAAATAGCAAAATATTTTATTTAAATCGTTAAAAATTGACCATTTTAGAGCATTTTGATTTTCAGGCCAAAATATGCAAATTTGTGTTCCTCTTCAAGTTTCTCTTGTGATGTATAACAGGGCGGAAGTTCCTATTTCCTTGTGTAAACCCTTTGTTTTTTAATTGCTAGTCACACATTTGTGAAAAATGGAACGGACTTTTAACCAAACGTTTTTAAGTTTTGACCATACCCTTAATCAAAATCTAGCAGGAATAGACTTTGTCCATCATTTTCAGGAACTGAAATTTAGGAAGGAAATATAAAGAATTACATAAAACTTTTCAGCTACCCACCCGCCTGGTCATACACCACAAATTTAACATAAATTATGCATTCACTGCAGATCGCTAAAACTTTAATCAGTCATAATTCAAAAACTATACGTGCTATTAACAAGATTTAAAGACTGTTGCGTTTAGAATTTACTGCTCTTTCTCTTTTATGCTCTTTGGCTAAAAATCTCCAGGCGTCCATAGACCTTTGTGTGACTAAAGAAAACTAAGAATAACAGGTACATGGAAATTTTGAGCCGTCATTCATCAGAAAGGTTGCATATATTGAAAGAAAAAGTATCAACCTTTGGTGAGCAATAATTCGGAAATTTAAGTCTTTGAACAATTCAGAGCATCATCTTAGCACTGACAGACTGAGGCTGGTGTACATTGGTATTTAACAGTTTAAGACATATGTAAATTGTTAAGACTTGTCGGTAAATTTTCTTCAACAAAATAAGCCTGTTACTCAGAATTATAGGCTTTAAATTGAGGTTGGTGTCCATTGACTTTGATTTTGTAAAACGTTGTGACTAGCTGTAGTAAGTAAATTACATTAAAAAACAATAACTTTGCATATATTGTGTTTGCACCTGCAAATCTCAAATCAACTACGTTCATACCGGCTAGTTCCGGAAGCTGTTTATTTTCACAGAAAATGAACGTATTTTCTGAGCTTTTGATTAAATGTTTCTCCAAGTAAAATGAAAAAGGTGAGTATTTCATCTTAGTCTGTATGTAGATCCTCTCCTGTTGTCACGTTATGTGTAACCAAATAAAGTGGCACCGGCAGCATGATCAAGGGGATATGCCATCTCACGTTTCTGGAATTCCAGTTTTGGTTCCCCACTTTTTCGGTTAAATCCAAATTACTTTCCACCATAATATTGAATTGACAAATATGTTTTGACAATTTTCCGCCGCTGACCAAATCTACTTTCCACTGAATGATATTTACGTATTGGCTAATTTCAGCGAGTAACAACTGTCGCCCATCCTATACCAGTTCCTACACCTCCACTGTAGTCCCATTTAACATAAACAAAACTAGAATTGTTAAGATGAACTCCGGTAACAACTCCTTCTCCTCCACCATCCTGCAAATAGAAAGTTACAGTATCTTTCAATGTATTTGATTATAAAAATCAAAATGAACAGTTGCACCAGGGAGCTGTAATTTTTGTTGCACCAATAATAAATTCATCAGATTATTGTCTATGGACGACTTCACAAGCTTTCTGTTTAAGTGCGCTTTGTTTGGGTCTAGCTAGGAGTCGAAAGGATCGTACAACCATTTCTCGCCGAAAAATAAGACAAACATATCCAGGATATATGGGAAAATGTAAATATTTGTGAGGCAATGACCTTTTGTCGCTTTTCAATTAAATTTATTCCCCAAAACTGCAAACAGTGTAATTGATTTTACTTTTATAAAATTTTCGAAAATATTTTAATATAGACCATCAACATATTTTCTCTCGTCAATCCACACACCAACCACATTCCAATAGGCATGGCTATCACCACTGAATTGTCATTTAATTCGTGATAAGCAGTGATTACCTTTTGAAATTAGAACCATTTTTTTCAAGCTATATCTGACTAAATTTTGAGTATTTTTTACTGTATACAACGTTTGTGATAAACACCCTTGATTGCATTTCGTTCCGTTATTTCATGTAAGCCTTGAAATGATGAAAACGCCTTTAACAGTACGACTTTGATTGGTCGTAAGGCAAAGATAAACCAAAATTCTTCGTCAGCGTCAGCTGCCCGTCTTTATCTTTAACAGTTTAATGTAAAGGTCTTTGTGCGCGTAGATACATATATAATGAAAATGATCATCGAAGAGTCTTAACAAGTCGGTGAGTAAATTTCAATTTGTATCTACATACTATAATGGAACTCTGTAAAAGAGTCGTTTGATCATCGGTGAGAAGAATAAAGCTTATAGGTAACTCCTCTATCATTATCTCCTTTAAAATCTATTCCCATCTTCTTTTCGTTACGCTTCTTTGTTTCATGTTAATAAATATTATATTGATCTTTGTATTGAGATTTTATATACCAAGTCACAAAATAATTAGAACAATTCCCTGATCATATACTTCGCACTATTTCACATGCAGCTGCGTGCATGAAATATACGTGACTGTATAAATAACAAAATAACAATCCCACGAAGTTGCACTCACTATACTTTGTAAAATAAATCCGAAATAGTAATTAATCATCACTATTAATGGGAAATTACTTTGCCAAGATCTGAAGGTAGAACTTATTTTCTGAACAAATTTCAAAATAATATAAAATGAACATAAATGATTCAAACACAATGAATATTTACAATATCTGGCAAGCATTATTTAAAACACGAAAGAATTATTCTGTTTGAATATGAATAAATGACTGACAATTCTATCATATTGAGATACCTGGTTTATATCCAATTTGCTCCAGTCTGGTTCCCTTCTGACGACTCTTGCTCCTACCAATAATTGAGTGTTTGCTGCATAAAAACATCAATATAAAAACGTTACCAAAGTTCTCTATATACCATCTTGACAAAATTGTTTCTTGAAGAGCCGTCTACATGTTATAATATCAAACAAGAGAATATTAACAAATGATTTTGTTTAAGTTAAAGATCTATGGACACGTAACAATTTGTATATTTGATGAAGGAGTATTGATTGAAATATGAGCAGATCAGGTCTGGAAAAAACCCTATTAGTTTTTGAGTTAGGGCTTGATCAAATTTGTATCAGTTTTTAATTCATGCAAAGTTTGTGACGTTTGATTGGGCAGACAGCTCAAAATCTTTATGTAATTCTTTAAATTTCTTTCCTAAATCTTAATCACTGAAATAATGGGAAGGTCTATTTCTGCTAGAATTTTATTGGGAGACTCAAAAGCATAATATTTTAGTGACATAATTTGCTGCACCACTTCTAAGAATTGTGATAGTCGTTTAAAAAACAAAGGATTTACAAAAGAAAATACCACTATCGCCCTGTAATAGTATACATGACAACATTTTCAGCCTGATATTTAAAAACGCTATAAAATGGTCACTGTTTAAACCAATTTTAATTAACTTTTTGTATGTATGATGATGGCTTTTAAAATGTGGTCTCTACACGTCCATACACCTTTAAGTAACGACAGCCAAGTGTCCACTCCCCTTATTTATTGTAATTTTCAAAAGTAAATTATCTTCCGGAGAAATGTTTAGATGCGATATTACGTTTAAGATAATAGATCCCAACGTATCGAGGACGGTGATCCCATTAGCTTCATGTTCAAATAATTAGTATACCGCTAAACTTGTATGATAGGTAGTTCCTCTATTTTCATGTTCTGGATATAAGGAAACAGTAGTGCGTATTCGAGTTAGAATCGTGGTGCAGTACAGAACCTAAGTTGGCATTACCTTAACATTAACAACATCTACACTGTGCCAGCTTCGTCAAGATGTACTGGTATGGTATCGGTGTATCAGATTGACCTCGGAATATCGACCTGATCTCACTTTACGAAGCTAAACTCGGTATGCCGACCTGTTTACATGTACTGATCGGGTATCGTGCCGACCTGGTCTTTCTGTATTGGCCTGATATTAGTGTACAAGACGGGTTTTCATTTGCCAGTTTGGTCCCCACGTACCGACCGGCCCGGTCTCAGTGTGCCGATCTGATCTTAGTGTACTGCCCTAGTATCCATGTACCGGCCTGGTCTTGTTATACCAGCCTAGTCTTCGTTTATCGATTTGTTATTGGTCTCCATATACGGCATGGTCTTGATGTACCGGGCTGATCCCAGTGTGTACCGACATGGTCTCCATGCGTACAAGTCCGGTCTCGGTGTACCAGCCTGGTCTCTATGTACCGGGTTGATCTCAGTGTACCAACATGGTATCCATGTAATGGTCTGGTCTAGGTATCGACCTGATCTCACTTTACCAACCTGATCTGGGTGTACCCATTACAGAATCTTCCCCTTGAACACTACTCCATCCTGGTTTTCTGTGCCTGTGGCATTCTAGTAAACGATTACGTGGCATTGGCAAGCAGTCGCTGATAAGTTTCGAGTTTCCTATATCATTTCCACGTTACTGCACCTCTTATTATAACACAATTTGTGGTCAAGTGATTGCGTAATACATGGTCAACTCGTTGAGAGAATGTCCTTGAAACGGGATGAAAATGACAGTGGCAGTTTCATCCCATCCGTGTTTCAAGGAGCGCTTTCTTCAAATGCGACCTGTTTACATGTAGGCCTACTGATCCGATCTGGTCTCTCTGTACTAACCTGGTATTAGTGTACAAGACGGGTTTCCATGTGTCGATATTGCCCCACGTACCGTGACCGGCCTGGTCTCGGTATGCCGACCTGATCTTAGTGTACCGACCTAGTATCCATGTACCAGCCTGGTCTTGGTATACTAGCCTGGTTTCCATTTACCAATTTGGTATTTGTCTCCATATTCACCATGGTCTTGATGTACCGACCTGGTCCCCATGTACCGGGCTGATCTCAGCGCGTACCGACATGGTCTCCATGTACCAGTCTGGTCTCGGTGTACCAGCCTGGTCTTTATGTACCGGATTGATCTCGGCGTACCGACATGGTACCCATGTACTGGTCTGGTCTTGATGTATCGATCTAGTCACCATGTAGCGGGTTGATTTCGGCATACCGACATGGTTTCCATATACCGGTCTGGTTTTGGTGTAACAGCCAGTTCGCTTTAGACCGGTCGGGCAGATCGGTTTAACAGTTTAAGAGATGATTTTAGAAAGAGAGAACATACTCCTAGGAGATTCTTTCAGAAGATTATGTGTCCCTCCATTTTAAATAATGTTTTTATATTCAATATATCGAGGAAAACGTTTAAAGAATATAACGTGAAATAATAAACCCAGAGCAAATGAAATTACTCACTACAGGGATGATGCACGAGATCTGTAGCATCACTTGCCTCACCGACTCCAACTGTATTCACTGCCCTTACGCGGAATTGATAATCTTTATTGTTAGTAAGTCCCCCGACAGCGTAGATCATGCTTTTCACCATCTGTGATTCTTTATCCCATGTATGATTGCCGACCATCATTCGTTCAACCATATACCCTGTAATCTCAACACCACCATCTTTTTCAGGTGGAGTCCATCGTATGGTTATCTCATTTTGGTTGAACATAACAACCACTGGTGTCCCTGCTTTACCTGGGCTTTCTATAATGGAAAAACAATTAACAATTGGTCTTCATAAGTCACTTTAACATTTTTTAAACATTTAATTCAAATTCGATCAATCGGAAAATGCATTCTTCGAGATGGACCATGCCAATATTTTGCCCGACATCTACGACATTGCTACTTGCAGCGCCCTCACTAATATTTGTTTAAATAGTGTACACGCTGTGTCACGCTTAAACCATTCCTGAAATAAACTCCGTATGTACGTATATACAGTGCATCTATAATTGTACATTATATGTATGGAGTGTGGGGGCAGTGATGTGTGAATTTTCGGTGGCCTCGAGATGTTCAGTTTTCCAAAATGTAAAAATCAGAACATGGCTGATGTAAGGGCGCGAATCTTTCATGCAGTGTGAGGCAAATGGAACACCTTCCCCATATTGTATTGATCGGTTGTTTTGATGGTTTTAATTGTTTTCAATGTGATACCATCTGTCACTTTCAAATTTAAAAAGCACTTTTCAGTTGTCAGCCATTATTTTAATACAGGATGTTGTCTTCAAGCTAAATCATTCATTTACAATTCAGTCATTTTAAAGTCATATTGGTAAAGTAACGGCCTGTCGTGTATGAAATTATTTGCCTTTCTTTTTTACTTAAACATAAAAAAAAAATAACAAATATAAAGATCATTTTGTAAAAGCGTGGGTTCTTTAAAATCTGACCATGTCTAGAATGTACTCACCGCCTGGTATAAATAGATTTGACACCTCACTGTGATGTCCTTCCCCAGCTTTATTCACTGCGCAGACTCTAAACTGGTAAACTGAACCAGGTGTCAACGCTTTTATCGTGTGCGCTGTTTCCTTGATAACTTGCTCATGCTTTTTCCACTTTACATCAGTTTGCAATTTGTGCTCAATATAATAGCCGTCGAGAGGTCTGGTACCATAAGTGCCTGGCGGTGGTGTCCATTTGATGCTCACGTCTTGACCAGTGAAACATGTAACGGTGGGCTTTCCTGTTTCCTTTGGTTTCTCTAAAAATAATATAAAGTGCGCAGGATGGGAGTCAGATGTATGTGTGGGTGTGGAGATCATAGGCGTAAGGGAGACGTTTCAATGGGGGTGGGGAATTGATTTTTCCCGAATAAGTGGAGTAGCCCCCCCCTCCACCCTCTAAAAAAATAAAAATTATGCAAATTTAAAAGAGATGATCCCTACGCCACCAAGTTATGCTCTCAATGCACACGTCAATAACAGAGGAGAACCTTCACAAAAGAAAATTCTCTGTCCTGTATTTTCTCCCACCATAATAGTGTTTTCACTGCAAATAATTTTGGTTCAATTTATTGTTAAAAAATGGTAATAATTATACTGTTTTTCAATAGATTTTGGTACATACAGCCCAACTATTGTTATGTCCCTTTTTCTTTTCTTTTTTTCTCGAATATATCTAGCTATTTTGCTTGAACATAGGTATGCTTTGCATCTGACTGAGGGTCTGGCGCCCGGCCGCCTCGTACGTGTATGTGTTTGTGTGGTGTGCGTGTAGTGGTGTGTGTGTAGGAAGGGACAATTCACGGGGTACTTTCTGTCGCCGATAAGGCGTCTACAAGTTGGTTATAGTTTTAGGACTACTTTGCGGCCTTCAGAAATTTGAAGGTATATAAGACTGTAAGAGTCAACGAGTAATAATTGAATGGAACAATCTGCCACTGGATGCGGTTACAACCACAACCATTGACACGTTCAAAATAAAATCATAGCTGAAGGTGACTCAAACGGTCGTTCTACTTTTCTTGGAGGTGTGTGCCCATAATTGCAACATAATTAAATGAAATGGGAGGAGAAAATTGTGTTTCTTCCTGATTTTTTCTTCAGAAATAGGTAGGTGATAAAATGAGCACAAATGAGTATTCCAGTATGCGGGATGACGTCACAATAACATGCGTAAATCTGAACAACCAGTTTGTCGGTGAAAACAAAAACATTTTACCATTACAGCCAGTATGAAATCGGTCACCTTTAGAGGCCTGATTCTTTACGTTCGCTTTGTGGTAATTTTGCAGGAAATTGTTGCAAATGTGGAGGAAATATCGTAGAAAAGATCATTATTGAAGTTTGAAATATATGTATATGCATACGTAGAATAAAGCGTGGTGTTCACTTATGCACAAATCGTAGCACGTTTTCACCGACAAAGAGTCCCGGATGTTCAAAATGCCTGGATGACCGAATACTTGAATTCAAATAATCAACATTCCAAGTTTTTTCCTACAAATATAGTTTTCAATAATTGGGACGCATCTTTCATCTAAACAATGTAGGAAGTCCCATAGCACATTGAGCTATTGTTGGCAAAATGTTGGCGTATGTGTTTTCAATGTATGTACATATGTACGTAAGGGTATGGCAAACCAATTTGGAGTCGATATTGTAGTCGATGGATGATTTTTGAATCAACATTTAATTCAAGCCTTGTTAATCTACATGAACTATATAGATGTGTCGACTAAGTGATACAACATGACTCAGATGTAATCAAAGTGAAGTCATCATGCCAATGGAAATCACGATGCCTGGAAGCTGCGAGATAACATAAACCTTATTTATATTACTCAAGTGGGGTTTACTTAGGTCTGATAAATGAAGCGCAAGGATTTGGGATTGTATGACACTAGTCAAGGAAAGCTAAAAATGCATTTTACACAAGGCTGTGACTTAAATGAATGCAAACATAATGATATCACTGAAAGTCACAGAAGTCAATGAAAAATTTCATCTACATTTCCCGCATCTTACTTACCTAACTTTGTCTTGCACATATCAGATGATACACTCATAGGGCCCGAGCGATCCTTGTTAGCAGCTCTTACTCCAAACTGAAACACCTCCCCCACTGTTAACTCTTTGAAAGTGAGGATGGTTTTCCTTGATGGGATCGTTGGTCACTTTCGTCCATCGTGGATCGATGCTGTCTTTACGATAAATCATGTAACCTGTTACAGGACTGCCCCATCCTCTGCTGGCGCTTTCCACGATATAGTGATATCTCTCTCATTAGACTCGATAACTTGTGGTTTTGGAGGAGGCCCCGGCTGGTCTGTCAAATGATATAATCTGTACATTTTAAAATTAGCTATGAGTGGCCATGAGTTTTTATCTGGGCGCAGTTGCTGTGTGTAATTTTGACAACTGTGGTTCTTTATCATTATTACGTTATAACAGCAACAACAACAGCAGAAGCAGCAGCAACAGCAGCAACAACAACAGTAGCAACAGCAGCAGCAACAACAACAACAACAGCAGCAACAGCAGCAGCAGCAACAGCAACAACAACAACAACAACAATAATAATAACAATAATAATAATAATAATAATAATAATAATAATAATAATAATAATAATAATAATAATAATAGCTCTCTCTTTATCTATTTATTGTCAAACATTTAATTACTAAAATACATGATGATCTATTTTCCATTCTTTTTAACAGTCTAACTGAATGATATTTAATCATAAAATATTCCAATTCCGCTTAATATGTTTTATTTTCAATTTTACAAAAGAAAATTGGCAATGCAATTTATTGTTTATTCTCGTTCTCACTATACATTGTTTCCTATACATTATCTGCAGGTAAAAATTATGCAAATCGACCAACCAGGACTTTTTACGGATGTATTGATGGAAAATTTGGCCTCCAGTCACTTCATGTGGCCCACCACTTTGTTCCAAACATGTGGTAATGATAGATTATATCTTACACGAGGAACTGACAAGCAAAATGAAAAGTACATGAGGTTTATCATCGATTTTTATATGATTTGGAGAGACAAAGCTACTTTCAAAGGGTATTCTAACCATTTTTGTGTTATTTTATCAATTAAAAAAGTCCGTCTTTACCAGAATCCCCCCATCCATTGGTGCCCTTGCTTTGGGGAATCACTGTCTACCATGCATTGCCATTTTTGCCATCATTTGACCCACCAGTGAAAAAATTCCTTAAAATAGTCTTGGGACGTACCAAGAGAAGCCTCAAGATGAATAAGGAACTTGGATCAAGACTCACTTGGTAAATGACCAATTTCTGTTTCATTCTCCGAGGGGTAAACTCCAATCGTCTTCCTCTAGTTTCAGCCACCTCCTTCATGTCGCCTTTTAACGCTGCGTTAAGGGTGGTGAATGACTTGATGACTGCAGGCACTTTACTCAGAAAATCCCAATCATTCACGTTACTAACCGCTGAAGAAACTTCTAAGCTGTTTTCACATCGACATAGAAGACACAGAATGGTTTCTTTCAACTTCAAGTAATCTTGTTCAAGTTGAGAGGACATTTCATTGAGAGCTTTGATTGTATTTGCTGAGAACTTTCGACTTCTTGCTTTTGCCAACTGAGAAGATCTTTTGCTTTCTGTATTTCTTGTCGCTTAATTAAGTTTTCTTGCCGTATTTGCTCTTGGAGTTTCTTTATATTTTCATCCCTTATTTTGATCACTTCCTGAATTTTCTTTCCACAATCCTTTTCAAGCTTGGCAATCTTATCTGTCTTTGTAACTTTGATGCGTTCTTTGATATCTTGGGTTTCATTCCTCATGTTTTGTTGGCCTTCCTCTATCTGTAAGCGGTACTTTTCCCATTTCTTCTTTAGAGTTACAGCTTCTTCCTTCGAAGCATTTAAATGTTGTTTAATTTTTAACGCTGTTTCTTCAACATTTTCAAATTCATGAAAATTATGATTCGGTAAGCACTTTGAACATACAGGTACTCCATCGCACGTTATACAAATATTAATCAATTGCTGTGTAGGATGTGTGCTACATTGTGGAGTCGAATTTCCGCATAGAATG
>JAIGNY010002549.1:460000-467500 GCA_020152595.1 Chiridota heheva | reverse complement strand
AGACAGTCCGCTTTGCTTACAAGAGTGTCGCTTAATGTCATATCTTTCATTAATATATACTGTATGATTACAAATCCGCGTCAGGGCTATAAAAAACAAGTTTTGGGCTTAAAATTCTACGTTAGGGTTAAAAAAAATCAGTGTTTGACCTAAAAATGCACGTTAGGGTTTGAAATTTCACAGTTTAGGTCTGAAAATTCTGCGTTAGGGTTAAAAGAAATCAGTGTTTGACCTAAAAATGCACGTTAGGATTTAAAATTTCACAGTTTAGGTCTTAAAATTCTGCGTTAGGCCCAAAAGAAATCAGTGTTTGACCTAAAAATGCACGTTAGGGTGTGAAATTTCACAGTTTAGGTCTTATGAAATATCTGCGCTAATATTAGAAATATTAAGGCTAGGCTTAAAAATGCGAGTTAAGGTTGGACACAACAATGTTAGCTTAAAGACCCACATTAGGCTTTAAAAATTCAAGCTTCAGCTTAACAATTTTGGTCACATTTTAGCCAAAAATCACATTGTTTCTTATATTATTTTACTTTAAAACGGATGCGGGGAGTAGTGTGGAAGGATGAGGGGACGAAGGAAGGGGGTTGCGTTAGCTCTTAACCTGCTCTATCCCTAAATATTTATGTTTATAACATGAATCTTTCAAAAAGTTTGCAAATATCACGTGATCTGTACTTAGTGCGGAACAAGCGAAATATTACATTTTCAAAGAAGTAAAAAGCATTTTTTCTCCATCCAGCAATTTTCACAGTACGATGTCATGACATTTTTTGAGATTTTTATAAATATAAATTCTTGCCATAATGTGAATCGCACCAAACGTTTTCGAAAAAGTTAAAATATGGAAGCATTTTGCGAAATCTTTAAAAGATGCATAATTATTACGTGATGACAGCAACACATAAAGACCTGGCCCAAAAATTGATTTGTTTTTTTCTTAAGATTTTTATCACTGAATTTTAACATATTCAAAGATGTCCAATCGTCACGTGACCGCAACAAATAACTACCCGCCATGAAAAACCAAAAGAAGGAAAAAGCAACCTTTTCTATAGTTTGAAGAGACAATCTCGTCTCAGTTATATTCGTAAAATTGTGATATTCACACCTTTATGTTACATAGGGATGTGGATTGTTTCTATTCAAGTATGTATGTACAGTGTGCATGGTCACTTCTGCGACAGGTATTGATTGGTTGTCCTTATTTGGGTAAGACCAATCAGAAACGCTGACTGTTATTGTGACACTGCCCATGAGAACACTATATCTTGCCTTTAAGATTTTCAAAATTCTAAAAATATGCAGAAATTACCATCTATGTCTTAAAGAACCAATTTTAAAACTGTGAACAATATCTGCGCAGGAATGACAAATCAATTCACTTTTTGAAAATTTCTTCTGGTATCTATTGAGACTGATTTGTAGCCAAATATCCTTTCAAAACTGGAATGTTTATACAAATTTCACTTAAGTAAAATAATCAAGAATGTTTCAAAAACCTATGCCCAATTTTCACGTGAAGACAGTAGACCTGCCGAAAATATTTTCTTAATTTTAAGATTTACAGAATTAAAAAATATTAACAGATGCACAATTGTCACGTGACGGCGACATATAAAGACCTGCAACAAAAGGTCAAAATATTAATCAATCTATTATTTCTTCATATTTTCATTCTTTAATTTGAGGTGCCTGCTGCTTTGAGCTGGCAAAGACCTATCGCGGAATAAATGAATATTGTGGGATCAACATGTTTCTTTACATGTCACTCTCCGACCATTTCATACTAGTGGAGTGCGTGGCTACATTTCGCCGTTGTCTCTCATTCGCTAAGTCCACGTAACTTTTTTTCGACAGAAAATTCAACTAATCATTCCCGCATCCTGTGGTTCTTGGAAATGGCGTGATCTCTATAGTTTTCAATCCTCTTTCTGCCAATACTTGACATTTTCCGCCCAACCCTTAAGTATTCGAAAAAACCCACCACCCCCTCTATATCCCATAGTCTCCGCCCCTACAACTTCCAGCAACACACCAATTGCCTGCAATCATGCTCCACGCGGCCAGGCGTGGTCTTATCCCATTACGTCGCCCCCGCCCCTCCAATAGACGAGCAATAGCAGTTCCAATCGCATATTCCCCATAATAAGGCACATGCACAACATTTGGTCCGGCGTGAACCAACCGTTATTTCTGACACTTCACTCTGTGCATTAATATTCACGCAAACAGCACTGTAGCACTATCAGGCCTACACAGACTTACTACAAACAAGCCAACATGCCCGCCCAACGAGCGAAGCTCAGAATGACATTGGGATACCCACTTTAAAGCCTCGAAAAGGGGCCACAACTATCTAATCGAAGTTATGTGATCTTTATCAAACTTTTCTTTATCTTAACAACCCTCTGATTAGCCCTTTTACCCCCTCCCCCATCACTCTTACCCTCCCCTCTAACCCCCGCCTCCCTTCCCCTTCCTCTACCCCCTTCTTGTAATCCCGTAACGGTGTCACAATCTATGGCTTGGTTTTCTTTTTCATTTTAAAAGTCCGTACAAGGCAATCAAGATAGCAGGCAATCAAGGTAGCATATAACTAATCATCTGCCCCATTGAAACTTATGGTACAAGCGACCAGTTTGGGATACTTTTCCAACCAGAATACGAAAGATTGGGATATTTTGTAATGTACAGTATGTTGTGTTACACAAACCCACCCACCTATACGTGTGTAGACCCTACAACTGGTGACGTATCTATAATCCTATACAACTGGTGACGACTCATTCATGCATGTCTGCATGTGTAGACTCTACGACTGATGACGTGGGCGTAATCCTATACAACTGGTGACCGATCAATATACAACACACATATGGGATGGCGGTATTAGGAATTAGGTTACATTCATATTTTTACCTATCCTTTCTAACAGGTGACATGTTACCGAAATGCAAAAATACTGAACTAGAGTAGTGTTTTAGTCATAATAGTTTTAAAAACAGCCATTTTTAGAACTAAAAACAACCGAGGACGTCATCGGTTGTGTGCGTGTCATCGCTTTGAAGGAGTGTAAATATACGAATGTCATCAGTTGGTGCGTCTAAACTCACCCACCCACACACACACAAACACACCCGCACACACACACGCACACACTCACACACACACACACTTTCTGGGGGAGAATTACAGCGCCGTCATCCTGTATACAGGAATATCTCCCCCTGCAACCACACTTCACACACGATAATAATAACAAGCATTCAACATGTTTATTCCTAAAAAGACTCAAAGTGTTTACACATATTAAGAGAGTAAAGCATTAATATAAACAGTTAACTTACAGCAATAAACAACACAACATTTCATAAATAAATGATTATTAAGTCAATTGGCAAAATTCTAACAAAAATATGAGTTTTCAATGACTTCTTAAATGTGACAACGGAAGGTGACAGTCTGATAAATAGAGGGAGTTTAATCCATTCGCGAGAAGCACTTACAGGGGGTGAAGGGTTTGTCACCCGCCTGCACCCTGCAGGGTTCATTGGCAAGTGAGGCGTCGGGTGTCATTACCAGATTACTGGATCTCAGATTTTCCTTTTCTGAGACAAAAAGTTAAACAATGTTATGAAGGTGCTTGCTTGGTTTGTATACGCCTACATGATATAACAAGTTTTTAAAGATAATGCGTTGGCGAATAGGTAACCCGTGAAGTGATTGTATTAAAGGTCTTAGATCATGTGTGCAACTGACGGCAAAAACTAACTGAGCTGCCCAGTTTTTGGAGCGATGAAAACGATTGATTTGTAAGTTTGGTAAAGACGATAGGAAGCCATTGCAAAAGTCCAGATGGGATAAACCAACGATCTAACAACATGTGGGTAGGTTACTTGTACAGTTGTAATTAATGCGAAGCTTCATTCAAATATTAACTAATCAATTAGTGTTTCTGTCTGCCTGTAGGCTATTTAGTCATATATGTGCAGCATGCACTTCCGCATGCGCACTTGGAAAATAGCAGGGTATCTCATTTAATAAAATGCTTCATTAGGCAAAGAAGATGCTTCCCAGTGCATTGTTTCAGTTGGCGTTCATGTCCTCAAGTAGGATTTTTGCCGACTAAACCTATTCAGATTCATATCATACAATATATACCCTGAGAAAACACGTCACATACTGAACCGAAAATAATATATGTGGATGTGTCAAAGAAAATATTTTCAACATTACTGAACACAGTTGCGGAAAGAACGCGAGCAAAGACCATCTATGAATGACGAAAGTTAATAATGTATGGCGCAAACTTTGTTCATGAGATATTTCACTTGGTATAGTGTGCACGTGATGCATAGGACTGTACACCAATCCTCGTCATTTCTAGTCAGATAATGTCTGACTGTTGGGTATTATCCAGTATCCATAGCGACTGTACAGTAAGCCTATATTAGTGTAAAGCATGTAGGGCATAGTAAGTGGGATGTTTATCGCTCGTCATTTCCTACCGAGTGAGCCCACGACCTACAACACTGACATTATATGAGGAAACTCACGTTTATTAGATGTTACTTTTTCATAAAATCTTTCACAGAAATTTAGTTTGAGAAATGCTAAAGGTTGCAAAAAACAGGGTTTTTTTTAAAGCAGTCAACTATAGTCCGTTGAAATTGTGAACAGCTTACAGAAAAATTATTTTATTTTGCTACGAATTGTAATATTATTTGGTAAGATTTCATAGCTAGCTAATGCTGGTAATATTATTGGCTTTGGGAGTATGACGATCCAAATTCCTGACGATGACAATCTGAGGTTTGTGGATAACATGACGCCAATGGGTGAAAGCCACAAGGAAGCTCATGGGTTGATGACGTCAATTGCCAAACCCACCAGCAGCACTCGTACTGTCGTATAGGGTGCTGGAATATAAGATCGCTCTTCTCAATTGGAAAAGCAGCTTAACTCGCCAATGAGATGGAGCAGTATAATATTGACATTTTGGTATAAGTGAATGTAGGTGGATGGGCTTTAATAAAGTCAAGCTGACCACTGGCGAAAGTATTTTATTTTCGAGCAGAGATGATGAAATGCATTATCAGGAGTTGCATTCATATTGTCAAAGAAAACTGAAGAGGCACTATTAGAATGAAAACCTATAAATGAGAGGTTGATTTACGCAAGGTTTTTCTCAAAGTATATTAAATTGTCAATCGTTAAAGTATATGCTCCAACAAGTGATGCAGCTGATGAAGACAAGGAAGCTTTTTTATGATCAGTTACAAGCCCTGCTTGATGGAGTTCCCAAGCATGACCTATTAATTATAATGGGCGACTTGAATGCCAAAGTAGAATGTAATAATGATGATTATGATTATGTTATTGGAAGGCATGGCATTGGTGAAAGGAATGCTAATGGTGAAAGGCTTTTGGACTTCTGTGGTATCAACAATTTATTGGTGACTGGCACAATTTTTCCACATAAACTTATAAACTCTGTTCATAAACAAATCTAGACTTCCCCAGAATGGAGGACAAAGAACCATATTGATGAATGCAACACAGAACCTCCATATTAGACACAACAGTAATGAGAGGGGCTTAAATTTTTAAGTGATCACCACTTGATACGGACCAGGATCCGATTAAAAGTGAACTGAAAATCGATAACAAAGACATATCAACCCAAGTATGATACCATCAAGTTACAGCAACCAGCAATCAGAGAAGAGTTTTCAGTTGAACTACGAAATAGATTTGAAGTTATACAAGACTGATGTGGTGAGACTGAAGTACCGGATAACATTGAGGAAGTTGAAAGTAAGTGGCAGACATTTGATGAGGTATACAATGGGGCTGCTAAAAAGGTCCTTGGGTACAAAAAGAAGGGCCAAAAGCATGGAAAGTTGGAAATGTGTTGAGGAGAGAAAACAGCTTAAAGTTAGGATTGAAAATACCAAGTCAATTAGAATTAAAGATATTATGAGAGCTAAGTATGCTAGAAAAGACAAAGATGTGAAAAAGGCTTAAGGAGAGATCAGGGAAAGTCAATTGACGACCTTGCTACATCTGCAGAGAAAGCAGCAAGTAATTGCAGAATTAAATAGCTCTACAAGATAACAAAAACAATTTACAATGAAAGGACCAAGGTTGGGAGTGCTATAAGAGACAAGGACGGGAATTTATTAATGGATAAAAAGGAAAAAAGAGAGAGGTGGGAAGAGCATTTCGAGGAGATACGGAATAGACCAGATCTTGTTTTTCCACATAATATGTGACCCTGAAATAAACGAAATCAGTACCAGTTATATTACAAAAAGTGAAATAAAGAGGCATTGATGAAGCTAAAGAATAACAAAGCTGCAGGCAAGGATAATATAACAACCGAGTTGTTAAAAGCTGATATATGCACATCAGTATTATGGCCTAAAAAGCTGTTCAGAATTGTATGGGAAACGAAAGTTATAACAAAATCATGGAAGCAGGGACTGATAACAAAAATACCCAAGAAAGACAATACTACTGTATGCGACGACTGGCGCGGAATAACCTTCACATCCATACCAAGCAAAGTATTCGGGAAGCTTTAATCGACAGAATTAGAAACGGTGTTGACAGTAGGATGAGAGATGAACTGATGAAGAGGCTGGATTTAGAAGAGAAAGGAGTACCACCGAGCAAATTTTCATCCTGCGCAACATTCTAGGACAGGTGGCTGAGTGGCAGTCAACCATATATATCGCCTTTGTTGATTTCGAGAAGGCGTTTGACTCAGTCCACAGAGAAAGCCTCTGGAAAATAATGGCATCCTATGGTATTCCACAAAAAACAATATGTTTGATTAAAGTGTTATATGAAGACAGTGAATGTGCAGTTATAGATGGTGGTGTGGAATCTGAATGGTTTCAAGTCAAAAGTGGTGTAAACTTGAGCAAGGTGGTGTAATGTCAGGGTTCCTTTTTTGAATGGTGGTAGACTGGGTAATGAGGAAAACGACTGATGATAACAGGAATAGAATTAGATGGAAGTTCATGTCAACTCTTCAGAACTTAGATTTTGCTGATGATATCGCTCTACTTCCATCTACATATGAACACATGCAAACCAAAGTGACCAGGCTCAATCAGTATGTTGCACAAACTGGGCTAAGAATTAATCAGGATAAGACAGAGCTCATGAAAGTTAACAGCAAATGTGAAAACAAAGTTTATATCGATAACCAACAACTAAATGAAGTAAACAAATTCAGATACCTTAGTGCAACAGTAAGCTTACAAGGTGGTGGCGAGGAAGATATCCAAAACAGAATCTCTAAAGCAAGAGTAGCATTTATGAAGTTAAATAAGATATGGAACTCAAGCACATTCTCAGTATATACAAAAATACGACTGTTTAACTCTCTTGTTAAGTCTGTACTCTTGTATGGTTGCGAGACATGGAGAGTTAATGTAGCAGCTGATAAAAAAACTGGATCCATTTATGTTCAAATGGAACAGG
>JAIGNY010002549.1:335000-457500 GCA_020152595.1 Chiridota heheva | reverse complement strand
TGGTATCCATGACAGAAACATAACAAGAACGGTAAACAGAATTCCATTTAAAATCAATATCCTGAAAATCAATTACCCATTTCCGCTGGGCGATTGGATTTAGAGTTAAACGATTTACCAGAATCTTATACACAAATGTTGTTACCTTTATGTCACCAAATTATATAACTAAAAATTCAGGCGGAGTGATGCGTGTTTGTACGAGAGCTAGGAATCGCCCTTGTAATATCATAATACGTAGTTAATGGCACAGAGTAAACATCAAACTTTTGGCAAAAATCTTCATAGTCTAAAAAGTTACTATCAACGGCTAACAAATCACAAACTCTATCACAACTTTTTGCCAGCAAGGTAGAAATGAAAATGGGTTTGTTGTTAAGACGGATATGACTATTATTCTAAATTATCTCGTTAGAAAAACAATTCTGGTTATCACAATTAACATAAACCCATGCCCGACAGACATCGTTAATAAATGTATTCTTAATGTCCACATCATCTAAAAATTGATTACACTTAAAAAGGAAACTTTTCTACTTCGAAGAGAGGTAGATATCAAAACAAAATGACCAAGATGAATTGTCGCTAACCAAGTAACGTTTTACCCATGCAATCTTTAAAGCATTAAAAAAAGATTCGCTGTGTACCATGTTAAGACCTCTAGACTCAGTTAAATTAATAAGAACACAACGTTTTATTTTGTCGGGTTTCCCATTCCAGATAAGATTATACCAAACACAATCAAGCTCCTTATAAAACCCACGAGGTGGATTTGGCAAGACCCACGAGGTGGATTTGGCAAGATCGACGCAACGTAAATTAACTGGGAAAGAGCTAAAGCTTTTATGATGGTAATCTTTCCCAGAGGGGAAAGATTCCGCTGGGACCACATCCGCAACTTATCTTTAAGTCTAGATAGTTTCGGCAGGTACCGGTAGTTAAGACTAAAAAATTCCTCATCTCTCTGTGTGAAAAAACCCAACAAATTTCATCGCGTCAGTATTATTTGGGAAATCAAAATTGTCACTATAGTCTGGAAGTAAGTGACTGGAAGGTCCTAGTGGGAAAAGGTAAGGTATATTCAGATTAGCCCTTAAAGCAGATGACTTATAAAAATCTTCTAATAAAACGGAGACCAACGTCTCTTTACTACCATCGACAAAAAGAGAAGTGTCGTCAGCGTATTGCATAAGTTTTATTTCCTTATTGCGGATGCATATTCCCCGAATAGCACTCTCCGCCCTTATCTTAATAGCAAAAATCTTCGCACACAAAACAAAAGTGTAAGGACTTAATGGGCAACTTTGACGCACACCTTGGCGAACGTTAAAAAACCTAGTAGAGTAACCGTTATTTATCACACAAGCAGAAGTGTTTACATAGCTTTGAACCCACTTAATCAAATCATTACCAAAGTTAAAGTATGCAAGAGCTTTTGAATGGAAAGACCAGTCAAGACGGTCGACCGCCTTTTCAAAATCGATGAATAAAAGAAAACCCTCCATCTGCTTTTCATTACAGTAAGAAATTGTGTCGAGAACCGTACGAATATTCTCACCGATATACCAGTCTTTGATAAAAACCGGTTTGATTACAAACTTAAAAAATTGTTTTGCTCGGGACGCGATACACTTCGCACCTATTTTATAATCTACATTGAGCAAGGAGATTGGTCTCTAGTCACCAAGTAAACGAGTATCCTTGCCATCCTTGGGTACCAGAGAAATAGTACCACGGCTCTGCTTATAAGCCTAGAGATGGCCCTGAGAAAAAGCATAATTAAGAGAATTCAACACTAAGTTACCTATCTAAAGGAAATTCGTCCGAACCAGGCGACTTATTCTTAGAAAAGGACTTTAAACAATTAGTGTATTCAGCTAAGGTGAGCCTGCTCTCACAGAAGAGCATCTGATCGTCACTAAGGCGAGACTCATCATTGTCCTAGATTTACAAAATTACAACTACTCTTAGAACAGGCGTAAAGAGATTGATTAAAAGAGCGAATATAACAGGATTTTATCCTAGGCTTATCAGTAATAATGTTCCCAGACTCATCTAATAAGCAATTTATACAATTCATACTCTTATTGCACCTTTCAAGATCCATAAAGTACTTCGAGCATTTTTTACCATACTCTACCCACCTAAATCTTGAACGTACAATAGCCTAATAGTAGTTTCTGTTCATACAAATTTTCTAACGCTTTGTTACATCGACCTAACTTACTATGCAATTCATCACATGGGTTACAATGATAATTATCCTCGGCAGTACAAATATCCTCAAATTTGTTGTCTCAAGCAGACGACCTCTTTGGCCTTTTTAGATAAATAAAAAAATTTTTAGAACGGATTACAAACCTAGGATATTCCCAAAGTTGAGAGGGATTAAGATGAGAATTGTCATTAATAGTTGACTTAATCAAATCTTTAATTGTCTTAATGTGACAGTCATCGTTCAGTAAAGAGACATTCAATTTCCAAAAACCTCTGTCACGTTTGCAAATCAAAACATTCAAAACTTAAAGTAATCAACTCATGATCTGTTTTAATACTTGGAACAATGGAAGAATTGATATCACATTGTCAAAGGCTTTTAGAAATAAGAAACATATCTAAACGACAGTGCGTGGATTTAGTAACTTTTGAAAACTAGGAATAACGCTTCAAGAAGGGATGCCTTTCCCTCCACACATCAACGAGGTTAAAATAAGACACGATGTTAAAAACCTTCTGCCGCGCCGTAAAGTTAGCTGATGGTCGACCACCCTGTGACATACAGTATTTAAACATTTTGAAAACTAAAAATAAGACACGATGTTAAAAACCTTCTGCCGCGCCGTAAAGTTAGCTGATGGTCGACCACCCTCTTTATCCAGTGACATATTTAATACCATATTAAAATCCTGACCTTAAATGATGTAATTACCCCGGTAGTTAGAAGTGAAACGCCTAATATTTCGGGAAAGAAGGGGTGTCAATATTTGGAACATAAACGTTAATCAAAATAAACTCTGAATCATAAAGCTTAACTGCAGGCAAAGAAGCCGACCATTATCGTTTGAGATAAACATATCAACACTGCAATTAAGGCATGGGTTAACCAGGATACAAACATTGCGAGCATTACTCTCTCCATGGGAGAAAAAAAACCTCACTCCCCATTCATTACTCCAAACATGCTCCAGCCCAGACTCACTATGAATTTCTTGAAGCAAATAAAACATAATTTTTCCATGTAGCCATGAAAATATCGCACCCGCTTTTTCACATCTCTGAAACCCCAAACATTAAGAGAACAAAAAGGCGTAAGGGCAAAACGAGTGCGAATTACAATTGATCGATAAAATAAGCAACCTAAATACGATACGAATACATTGTAGTAGGATAAGCCGGAAGAATGTCGGTTGTATACAATACAATACTATACAAATAATTACAGTGCTCTAGGCCATCTCGACGACGACGACGACGACGGGAACATACATTTACAATGACGGGGTCGTCACCTGCGTGTTCGGTTATGATAGTAACAATGCTATCACGAAACGCTTAATACGACCTGGACATCCGGACGAGAACACAGGTACGACGTACGGACAGACATAGCATCGACAACCAAGTCAATGTCCACGGCCTTTGATAACCAGTTGTGGTGCACTGGCGTGTCTACCCAACCCAGGCTTAAACCCAGGGCCTCGTGGTCATTAGATATGTATGATAACCGCTACACCACAGTTAGTATCTGGCCTTTGTCACAAATATAAACGATAAATTAAATGGTACATGATTGAGGTTCTTACAACAAACAATAATCAAAGAGAATGAAACAAACGTCTTGCTTCCATTGCGTGTAAAATAAAGTGTGATAACTGCAAAAATAAGTATTTAGAACTAGCTGCTAGTAAAGTATTACATTTTGTTATAGTTGCGGGTTGAAAGAAATATTTTGGGATAAATTTACAGCGGATATCAAAAAGGAAAGGACAAACCTGACAGAACCTCTGTTCATAGGTTATATTACAGTAACAGCTTTCGTTTACTTCATTTTCAAGGCAAGCACATCTGATTTTGGAGACCAACTTTTTAAGCTTAAAAACATTATCGAATAATAGGTATGGTTTTGCATAACTTTCTGTTTTAAATTGTGCATAACAACGCAAAGAACTTCTAGATTTAATATCACTTGACCAGTTCTGTCTATCTATATCAAAAACTCGCTGCTTAAAATTTTCATAGTAGAATGTGTAGTATTTCCTTCTCCCTGCCCTTCCCAAACATTACCAAACCCAGTTTCATACAAAGCATTTTTAACACACAGTCCCCATGACCTGATGACGGCACTCCTTTGTTTCCAATACTCTTTGTTTTACATAACAATGAGTCTGACACCTGTCTTTACCAAGAATAAGAAGTCTTAACCAATATGCTATTTGCTTTAGTATTATTTGACTTTTAAAGGAAAAGCGACCCAGCTCTCCTAGAGCTATAATATTTATGGCTTTTGGTGGTAAACCTGAAACATATTTATGAAACGAATTGTAAACTCTTATTGCACTTTCATGGGGGTGATACCCCATAACTCAGAACCGTATGTTAAAATAGACATTATCTTATGACCAAAAATTTGAAGGATATTACATACTGGTAAATCAATAGTTCTAGACAAAATTTTCTTAAAATTAAATAAAGCAGCCTCAGACTTTGATTTCTGTTGAACTTGGGATTTTGACCATACTCCTTTTGGCGTAAGATTTAATCCTAAGTAATTATAGCTATTTACAGTCTCAATAATTTTGCCTTTGAAATAAAAACGGTTACTTCTTGCAATGTGTCCACCGTTTACCTTCGTTTTATCTGAGTTTACAGTCAAATCAGTCTCTTCACAATAATCTTGGAAAACATTCAGTAAACTTTGCAAGGAATAAACATTTTCTGAAAAGATAACGAGGTCATCTGCTGTATACAGTACAATAGATAACATTTGCACAATACCGTGTGGGAGTGTGAAGATAATACAACTTTAAAAAGAAAAAAAGAAAAAACTTACAAAAAGGCTAAACAGGCTTCTAGAAGCTGCATAAAGGCTGTAATTCCGCATGACGATCGCAATGCAGCAAAAACATATATTTTACAAAAAAACACGAGTAATAAGTAAACAAAATTTCCAATAAAGAAAAAATATATATAGATTAATCGTTTTTCAGCAATTCAGTTGAAAACAAAACAGCAACCATGCTATATATGCTGTATATATATATATATATATATATATATATATATATATATATATATATATATATATATATATATATATATATATATATATATATATATATATATATATATATATATATATATATATATATATATAATATATATATATATATATATATATATATATATATATATATATATATATATATATATATATATATATATATATATATATATATATATATATATATATATATATATATATATATATATATATATATATATATATATATATATATATATATATCCTTGACTTGGTGCGTGTGTTGGAGGCTTAATATAAAAATGATGAGATATACGACCTCTCTAAGGTTTAATGATACTTTCATAATCCAACTGTGCTTTAGAATATAACGCAAAATATTTCGGTCTGGAGGGGAGAAGGGGCTGGAGGTTATAGTCCATACCAAGTTATTGCCAAGATATCACAGATTTCATTAGAAAATTAAATAGCATCAATAACATTCAAACCAAAACCATCTTCGTCACAATGGATGTCAGCTCCTTATATACTAACATCCCCCACAAAGAAGGTACTGCATAAGTTAGGCAAATGCTAGACCTTCATTCAACATACGAAATTACTGCCCTCACTGAATTTATTTTGAAACATAATAACTTCACCTTCCAAGATACCCACTTCCTACAAATTAACGGCACTGCGATGGGAACACGTATGGCCCCGGCCTATTTGCTTTAGTATTATTTGACTTTTAAAGAAAAAGCTGCCCCCTTAAACCCATATTTTACATACGATACATCGATGACATTTTCCTTATTTGGGATCATGGGCCACAAGAACTCGAACAATTTTTCATCAAGGCCAAAGGATCAAATTCACTATGGAGCAATCCACCAGTGAAATCCCTTTTCTTGATACCACAGTAATAATTAAAGACAACAAACTGCAAACCAAAGGATACACAAAGCCGACAGACAGACAAACATACTTACACTTCAAAAGCTTTCACCCATCATATATCAAAAAATCTCTGGTTTTCAGTCAACTGTTACGCATACGCAGAATTTGCTCCACCACCAATGATTTTATAGATTCTTCCATTACCCTCCTCGAACAATTTAGCAACAGGGGATACCCCTTTAGACTTTTATCTGACCAGTCTGAAAAAGTTATCGCCATTCCTTGTCAAAAATTGCTAAACTACCAACCTAAGTCCAAATCCACTCGCATTCCGCTAGTGATAACACATCACCCCTCACTAAGACCATTCATATCCAATGTACAACAATCGTGGCCCATCCTTCATTCAGACCCATCACTAGCCCCCCTTTTCACGAATCCCCAGTCATAGCAACCTCGCAACTTGAAATCCATCCTCGTACATTCTAAACTTCGAAACACACAAACCAACCATGGTAATATCAAATGCAACAAGCCCCGCTGCCTAGTCTGTAAAAACATGGACACCTCACCCACCATTTTACACATAGCCAGTAATACTCAGCTTGAACCTGGGAATTTTAATTGTGACAGCTCCAATGTGATTTATCATCTGTACTGCCAAAAATGCCCCCTTATTGCATACATAGGTGAAACTAGTACCAAATTCAGACTTAGATTTAATAACCATAAGCATACTATTCGCAACAGTTCTCCTGGCTTTCCTCTGGCTTCCTACTTCAATCTGCCTCTACACAGTCTATCAGATCTCAAGTTTGTCATTCTTTTTGGAGGCTTCTCTGTTACACACCAACGCACATCAATGGAATTAAAGATGATTATCAAACTAAAAACCCATCTAACAGGATTAAATAAGGATTTAACACACTTGAGCAACTACACATGGTTCAGAAAAGCCACCACTAATACCTAATACTTGCACTCTATTTCTTACACACAAATCACTTGCAACTGAAGAAGGTCTGAAGTCAGACCGAAATATTTTGCGTTATATTCTATAGCATAGTTGGATTATGAAAGTATCATTAAACCTTAGAGAGGTCGTATATCTCATCATTTATATATATATATATATATATATATATATATATATATATATATATATATATATATATATATATATATATATATATATATATATATATATATATATATATATATATATATATATATATATAAATATATATATATATATATATATATATTTTTTATCTATATATAAATATATATATATATATATATATATATATATATATATATATATATATATATATATATATATATATTTTTATCTATATATAAATATATATATATATATATATATATATATATATATATATATATATATATATATATATATATATATATATATATATATATATATATATATATATATATATATATATATATATATATATATATATATATATATATATATATATATATATATATATATATATATATATATATATATATATATATATATATATATATATATATATATATATATATATATATATATATATATATATATATATATATATATATATATATATATATATATATATATATATATATATATATATATATATATATATATGTATGTATATATATATATATATATGGTATCATTGCATGTTACCCTGAGAATTCATAACATGCATAAGCAGTCCTTCTCTGAACTAAATATAGCAACTCTCATTAGCCGAGTTATTAAACGGTCGTTCACACACACAATGAATGCACAATTACAATGACGGGGCCATAATCTGCGTTAAATTGTTATGAACAGATGGTTTATAATGCAATTATGTATAATGCTCCATACGACCCGGACGAGAAATCGTGTACAACATTCAGACACACTTAATATCGATAACCAAGTCAATGCATTTATTTATATTCTTGAACCGTCTGCTTGTTTGTTATTGGATTGTGTTACCTCTGTTGCCTATTCAAAACTTGGAAGTCTTTCTTTTCCGTGTTAGGAGAGCTAAAACGCACAATGAGCCTTTCTGTATAACCCTTGCACGTACTATTGACAACAAAATGGTAACCATACTTAGGCCTGCATAGAACAGCAGAATAAGCGCATAGATCTGCAATGCCAATGTGAACACAAGGTGAAGTGTAACGACGGAATTTGTTCATTTTCTTTGAAATTGACCTCTCTCGTAGTCTCGTTTGAGCTGTATTAATGCTGTAGTAACTATTGTTTTATTCATTCCTGACAACTGGCTGACCGGACCCTACTGACAACATGTTTCTTAAAAGGGTTTACAAACTGAGAGGACTAATCTCGGCGTTTTTGGCAACTATCATTATGGCTTTGGCCGTAACGTTGTACAAATTACTGGGAGATAAAATAACCGGTCCAGAACTCGCTTTTTATAGGTTTGTCATTCAAGGTTTTCTTGCCCTGCCGATTATGATATTCCGGAAAGTGCCGATAACCAACTCCTCGAAAAAGGAATTTGTGTTATTGACAGCTCGCAGTATTGTTATGTCATTTTCAATCGTTTTAATTTACACTGCTTTGAACTACATCAATACTGGAACAGTGCTGGCGATTGTTGTTAGCAGTTCGACCGTTTTTGTGGGATTATTTGCGAGGTGTTTCTTAAAGGAACCACTTTCACCTTTCCATATAATATTCATCGCGGTCAATATAGCAGGAATATTTCTTATAACACAACCAGATTTCTTGTTTCAGAAAAAACATGTTATTAACAATCATCAAGAAATCATCCTTGGAACAATACTCTCATGCATTGCTATGATTGGTGTAAGTATGTCAATAGTTATACAGCGCATGCTCGGAAAATGAAAGTGCACCATTCCAAAATTGTTTGTCATTACGCAATTGTGGGTTTCATTATAACCTTTGTGTGGGTCACGTGCCTTCAAGAATGGAACATTCCGTCTTGTAAAGAAAGGATTTTTATAAGCATTTCTGGATTGTGTAGTTTTTTGGGGCAGTGCCTAAATACGTATGCATTGTCCAAGGAAGACGCTGTTCGTATAACTTTAATCAATACGAACATGTCCACCGTTGGATTCATTTTCGAATTCATCATATTTAGCAATGTACCTGATTGGCTGAGTGGCGTTGGCGCTGTTTTGGTAATCAGTACATCCATAGGGGTGGCGTTGTGGACTCACTTTAAGCGCATAGCATCTCGTAGCGACAAACGTGACTCTGTGCAACACCTTCCAGATGAAAGCGAACTACAGGTCAGAGGTCAAGCTGAACAACAACCACAATTAACATCTGGTTGAGGAGAATTTCGTAGGAACGTTGAAGTGGTGAATCTAGTTGGCCGACTCTTTGTCAAAACTTTCCAAATTTAGAGGGTGGGGCTCACACTTCAGAGAGACATCAGTTTGACATTATTATTCATCACAACATCGTAAAGAAATACATTGGAAGCCAACAATGTCCGCAAACTTATTTTCCAAGGATACCTAGTCCACCATGGTGCATCAAAGCCAGTTATCAGGTTATTTAAAACTAAAGCTTTGCGGACATATAGCAACTACTATACTAGTTAAAAGAGTATTGAATTATCAGCAGATTATTTTCTGAATATTGAAAATGGCATTTTGGTACGATGCCAAAGATAAGAATGTAAGAGCAGGGTTATGGTATCCCTAGATTTAGTTAGGTATGTAGTCACGCTGCGTGTGTATCTTTGTAGGTGAAGGTGATTTAGGTAGCTGGATGTTTGACATATGCCTTGATGGCCGCTTCACCCACCAGTCACTTCATTTGGTCCACCAATGTTCAAAAATTGGGTGAATGGGCCCCTATGATTTGGAGGAAAACATTTACTTTCAAGGAGACCGAATTTATTTATTTTTCGTCATTATTTTTGTATTAAGATAAGAAAGTTTAAGTTATGTTTCTTTCACCCCCTCCCCTTTCCCTCCCTTACCCACAAACACACCTGCACACCAACCCGATGGTGCCGCTTCTGCTTTACTGAGGGATTCAGTGTGTATATGCCTATGTCATTTTCCCATCACTTACTGGTTCACCGGTGTAAATTTCTTAAAAAAGCTCCGGTGTGTTGCCAGGTTGTATAAAAAAAATTATAGCCCTATCATAGCAGTCTAGTAAAGTTTGGGGTCAAAATGTCAAAGGTCACATAGCTAGTGACCCATTTTAGCCATTTCCCCCTGTAGTTTTGGAATGGTAAGAGTGATCTGAGCGTGGGCGGTTTCATAGTAGGTAAGATAAATGCCAACAAAATTTCAAATGTTGTTTTGGTGGTTAGGGTCAAAGGTCAAATATGCAATTTTAGGGCGTAATTATGTCTCCAAGGTTTTGGGGTACAAAGGTTACAGGTCAAATGAAAAACGTTTTTGCTGATGGATAAAATCTTTTGGATGGATGGATCTTTTGAAAGAATTACCTGGTTACCTTTAAAAATTGCATGGTGGGTAGGGTTTAACATTTTAACAAAAATTAAAAATAATTGGTGGTCAAAGGGTCAAAGATCATGGGTCAAAGCTCAAATACGTGTTTTTTATGCAAAATTGTGCCGCATCTTAAACTCAAAAAGTACAAGATCTATACTATACCTATGTTGTACCATGATACCTTGGTACATGGATTTGTGTCCCGTAGACAGTCCTGGAGCAGCCTGAAAAACTGGGTACTTTGAAATACCAAAAAAATTGGGTACTTTTATGTATTACGTAATCGCATGAGCCTTAACATTTTACAACCCACACTAAACGTATGTTTTAATTTCCGCTCCGGATTGTCCAAAATTTCAATGAATATCCTGAAATTTTGGAGACGGATAGTAAATAGATATTCAAAACTTTTTGCCGCTGCTTTTCGAAATTCATCGTCACTTTTTGAAAAAATAAACAAAACTGATTACTCACAATCTGTTTTATTGGGGACGTAATACATAAAAGTACCCAATTTTTTGGGTATTTTAAAGTAACCAGTTTTCGGGTAGCTCCCGGACTGGTAGACTCTGGGGTCAAAGGTTAGAGTGCCATTGCGCAATTTTCCCCTATAGTTATGGAATGGTTAGTGTGATATAAGCATGAATGGTATCATACAGTAGTGTGCGATAAAGGTGATTAGGGCCAAGGGTCAGAGGTCAAATATGTGATTTTAGCGATAATTATATACTAATTCGTACATTTTGTGCCAAAAGTCACAGATCTATAGTGACCCTGCTATTTTCCCCACTACACCTAAAAAATGGTCAAATTTGACCACAATATGGTCCAAATTTGACCAAGTGAGGAGTGAATTGTGCACCGAACCATATGTGGTCAAATTTGACCAAGTTAGCGTGATCAACATTTTTGACCATGCCAACTTGGTCAAATTGACCACATTTGGTTCGGTACATAATTCACTCCTCACTTGGTCAACTTTAACCATTAACATTTGGCCAATCTGTTGACCACTGCAGCTTTGTCAAATCTTTTGACCATTTTGTGGTCAAATTGACTACAAAAATGGCTCCACTTGACTAAATCCTTAGTCAATTTAACATCCTGTTCTACAAACAAAAACAAGAAAGTCCATTAACAACACAATGCTTTAGTTTGGAATTGTTTAATTTCATAACATTTCTGGGTAACTGTTAATGATGCAATAATGGTTTTCTCTATAATACAGATAACAGAAAAATTCAAATATTACTACATTTTAAAAGATGTGCAAACTAAAATCTTCTGATTACTCAATTAAACCTAAAATTCAAGGCACATGAGCATGTCAAGTTGTCAGCATCAGAAATGATTAGTAACTTTTAGATTGATATCTAGTAATAATTTTCCTTTAACAAAGAAGTTAATTGGACTATAAGGAAACCTAAATCAACTAGCCCAACTAAACTATAATTCAAACATCAAAACAAAGTTTCTATTCCAACTAAGCTTACGATTTGTTTCTGAAGTCTTGTGAAACTATTTTTAAAATGCATTGGAAAAAAATCATGTACAAACATAAATGGTTGCAATACACTCAGCCTCAAGTTAAAACATGTTGGTATTTCGTGAATTTTAATAGATTTGAGAAGTTTTCTAATATTGCCTTTACACGTTGAGATGTCTACACAACAACAAAATTATTCAAATTATAAGTTAGGCTACTCCCATGTACATAAGCGTATGAGGCCGTGTTTATCTAGGGGAGGGAGGGGGAGAGATAACTTTTGCCCAAAAAATAGACCAATTGCTCGAATTTTGGGTTAAGTTGGGTCAAATTGGGTTTTATAGAAACATAAGATATCAGTAATGAGCATTTGGGGTACTGTAGATGTTATATTCATACACAATCAGGGCCGGATTTACACCCTGAGGAGCCCAATAGACACCATATGCGCAGGGGCCCATATTACATTTGCCGACACAGCCCAAACGTTTGGGATTGTTTCCCCCAGTTTCCCTGAAAAAATGAATTGATGGATAGACAGACAACGAAAAATGTAAGCATTTTTCTGTGGGCAAATTATCAAAATATCTAACAAGTTTAAAGTGGTTTACAAAGTAGCTGATTCAGTCTTGTACCCGGGTTTTGACACAAGCCTGCAAAAAGTGACCCGAAAATATGATTTCATATCTGATTTCTGGTTAAACCACACACCAACAAAAGAATATCAAATTTGATCACAATATGGTCAAAATTTGAACTAGTGAGAAATATATTTTGACCACGCCCACTTAGTCAAATTAACCACATTTGGTTTGGTGCATAATTTACTTCTCACTTGGTCAAATTTGACCATTAACATTTGGTCAATCATTTGGCCACTATACAGCTTGGTCATACCTTCTGACCATTTTGTGGTCAACTTAACTACAAAAATGGCTAGTTTTTTTCAGTTTCAGTTGACTAAATCCTAGGTCAAATTAAAATCCTGTTCTACAAAAACTAGAATAGTAAATACCGTCATGGTTCGCATGCCCATTCAAATTGACACCCATATCATATGACCCGGCCAATTATAAAAAATGGCATCTCACACTAAGTCCCACATGGCATCCCATATGGCATCCGATGTCCCACATGGCTTCACATGTCCCACATGGCATCCCATGTCCCACATGGCATCCCATGTCCCACATGGCATCCCATGTCCCACATGGCATCCCATGTCCCACATGGCATCCCATGTCCCACATGGCGCCCATGTCTCACATGGCATCCAATGTCCCACATGGCATCCCATGTCCCATGGCATCCATGTCCCACATGGCATCCCATGTCCCACATGGCATCCCATGTCCCACATGGCATCCCATGTCCCACATGGCATCCCATGTCCCACATGGCATCCCATGTCCCACATGGCATCCCATGTCCCACATGGCATCCCATGTCCCACATGGCATCCCATGTCCCACATGGCATCCCATGTCCCACATGGCATCCCATGTCCCACATGGCATCCCATGTCCCACATGGCATCCCATGTCCCACATGGCATCCATGTCCCACATGGCATCCAATGTCCCACATGGCATCCCATGTCCCACATGGCATCCCATGTCCCACATGGCATCCCATGTCCCACATGGCATCCCATGTCCCACATGGCATCCCATGTCCCATGGCATCCATGTCCCACATGGCATCCCATGTCCCACATGGCATCCCTGTCCCACATGGCATCCCATGTCCCACATGGCATCCCATGTCCCACATGGCATCCATGTCCCACATGGCATCCATGTCCAACATGGCATCCCCATGACACCCCATCCCACATGGCATCCCATGTCCCACATGGCATCCATGTCCCACATGGCATCCCATGTCCCACATGGCATCCCATGTCCCACATGGCATCCCATGTCCCACATGGCATCCCATGTCCCACATGGCATCCCATGTCCCACATGGCATCCCATGTCCCACATGGCATCCCATGTCCCACATGGCATCCCATGTACCACACGGCATCCCATGTCCCACATGGCATCCCATGTACCACACGGCATCACCCCATGTCCCACATGACATCCCATTCCATCCCTTGTCCCACATATCTCCCACAAAGCATCCCAGCCATGTCCCACATGACATCCCATCCCATCACTTGTCTCCCGTGGCATTCCACCATATGCCCCACATGGCATCCCATCCTATGACCCACATGGCATCCCACCCTATGGATCCCATCCCATTTGCCAAATGACATCCCATTTCATGTCCCACATGACATCCCATCCCATGCCTTGTCTTACATGGCATTCTACCATAACTCCCACATGGCATTCCATGATACAGTATATGTCTCACATGGCATTTCACCATATGTCCGACATGGCATTCCACCATATGTCCCACATGGCATCCCACCCTATGACCCACATGGCATCACACTATACCTCCTATACGGATCCCATCCTACATGTATGATCCACATTAATACAACGATATGTACCACATCCCCTCCCTATGTCCCACATGGCATCCCTCCCTGCGTCCCACATGGAATCCCTCCTGTATCCCACATGGCATCCCTTCCTGTGTCCCACATATCATTTTTTTCCATGGCATCCCACCATATGTCCAGCATCAGTGGCTTCCCACCTGATGTCCCACATGGCATCCCACCCAATGTTCCACATTAGATCCCACCATATGTTCCACATGGTATCCCTTCCAATGTCCCAATGACATCCTACTTTAAGTCCCTCATGGCATCACATCCCATGTCGCCATGGCCGCCTAGCCTATGTCCCACATAGCCTTCTACCCTATGTCACTCATGGCATCCCAACCTATGTCACACGCTGTGTTACTCGTGGCATCCCACCCCATGTCCCACATAGCATCCCACCCCATGTCCCACATGGCATTCCACCCCACGTATCAGATGGCATCCGATCCCATGTCCAAAATTACATCCCATGCTCCACATGATATCCCATCTCATGGAATTCCATCCTATGTCCCGAATAGCATTCCATTAAATATCCTACATGGCATTCCACCCTGTTCCACATGGCATCCCACCCCATGTCCTAAATGACATCCATGTCCCACATGACATCCCATCCCATGGCATTCCACCATATATCATACAAGGCATTCCACCCTGTTCCACATGACATCCCACCCCATGTCCCACATGACATCCTACCCCTTGTCCCACATGACATCCCATAGGCACCATAAGAAGTCTCATCCTAGCTACCAGTCCCTGATTGAGCATACAATGTATGAAAGTGTCAGTTCATATAATGACTTAAATGCAAATGACTTGTTAAATAAGTAAGAAAAAAGGCGGAGTCAAATAATTATGCCTGATATAGCCCTTGTGTATACCACATGGTATATATTATATCATATGTTAAACATGGCCTCCATCCATGTCCCACATGGCATCCCTCCTTATGTCCATATGTAGTCACATCCTGTCACACTCCTGACTGAGCATACTAAATAAAAAAGTTTGGGCAGTTCATATATTGTAGCAACTTTATGTAAATGACCACAATAATAAAGTCGGAGTTTAATAATCATGCCTGATACAACCGTTGGTGCCCAAATATTTTGAAAGATGCTAAATTTCCAGTGCTACGACTGTACGAGAGATGCTTGAGGATCTCTAAAGAATATTGGAAAATTATATCATTCTACAGTTATCTTTAAGGAAATATCAAATGTTTTGTAGACCTTTTAAGGAAACTAATATTCAATCCTGTCTTAAGTGTCTCTAAAATACTTTAACATTTTGTAAGGAAATTCTAACCTTCCATAAGGATATCTGAAGAAACTTTAACTTTTTCTGAGGAACTCTAATGTAGAAACTTAAACATTTTTCTGAGGAATACTCAAAAAACTATAACATTTCTGAGGAAATCTCAGGAAAAACTGTGGACCGCCATTACATACACTCTAAAAAAGCCCTGGTCAAATATTTCACTAGTTTCCCGGTTTATTTTTATCTGAGCCGAAACTGCTTATTCTGAACAGCCGTCCAGCTCGAATTTGAACCGTTTCTGTTCAAATGAAAAATGCCTTGCAAATATCTGATCCCTTCCCTACTTAAATTCTGATCCTTTAATCTCTTCAAACCAATAATGAATTCTCATTGGTTGGTGGTGACGTCATTTCTGTTTACGCCGCAGTTAACTGAATTTCGTACGGACAACTTAAAGTGAGATTGAACTTATTTTATAGACGAAACATCAAGAGAATGTGAGTCAAAAGGTTCATTGAATCACTGCAATGTTTTTAACAGTAAGAAAAATAAGTTTAGACATAATAGTTACCAATTTATTTACCATGAAATGCTTGAAATTGTGAACACTTACGAGCCAGTTTACTGTTTGCTTGAAGTAGCCTATGGCCTACCATAGGCTAAATATGGCAATAGGCCTAGGTAGCATAAGTCTAGACCAAAATGATTAGGCGACATAGGCTTAATGTTAATGTTAGGGCAAACCTTTGAAAAAAGGGTCATGATTAAACATACATATATAAGCCTGCAGATACATGAAGATGGCGAGAATGTAACAAATTTTATCTAAATGATTCAAACAATTATTTGGTGCAATTTTTACCATCAGGATCCTGGTTCGCGAAAAAGAACAAAATTTCCTTTCAAAGATACCCAGGCCATGTGTGCCATATTTGCGCCACGTACTCTTCTCAAATCAAGCGTGGTCAAACCAAGAATTTGCAATTAGTAGATTCATAAAAGAGATTCCTTACTTCGGAAATACAGTAAGTCTAGTAGCTCTTTACTGAACCTGCTCCAAAATGAACTTATCCTTCTCATAAAAGGGACTTCAGCATACCCAAGGTCAGGCCTGACTAACTGCTTATACAAATTAAGAATAGCCTCTCCACCAAGAAAACAAACATTTCTTCCAATCAAACCAAGCATCCTATTTTCCCTTGCAGCTGCTAAAACACACTGTTTAGAAGGCTCAGATTGCTGGTAATGACAACATCTAGATCCCTTTCTTGATCAACACAACCAAGATTTGAACCATTCATGCAGTAATCAAAAGCCAAATTGCTCTGACCAAAATAAATAACTTTGCATTTATCAACATTGAGTGACATCTGCCAAGTTTGTTTGGGACAAAGAAACTAACTTATCCAGATCAGTTTCTCTTCTACAATTACAAAAGAGCATGAAAATTAACACCGACGCCCTTAACTTTTGCCTAATGACAATGTAGGCCTACGTTTTGGTAAATTTCCCGAATTCCTTATGAAAAAAGGTAAAAATTGTCAATTTTCTGGAAGAAATTCAGTGTCTTGTGCACAGCACAACGTTGCAACTAATGTTGCAAACGCGCGCGTATAACTTGGAAAAGGAGGGACAAAAATGGGCGAAGATACAACAAACACCACACTGTTCGTTACAAGATGCGACAATTTTGTTGTTGCGCACTATAATAATTTTCAAATTTAACTACCTCAACGCCTTTGTTCTTTTCTTATATTAATACAAACAAATTGTACACGCCGGCATACGTAACACGCACATATGACGCACATCGGTGCGTTGATACGCTCAAGGTTACACATGCGATGCAGATACGCATTCAAATTATGTGAATTTATTTCCTTACGCAAGCGTCCTATCTTCTTATTGGTTGGAAAAAATGCTTACGTGCGTATCACATTTTTGTCAAGACACTCACAGAAAATCTGTCGAAACTTTATTTTTGAACGAAAAATGTGTATCCTATTATGAAAGCAATTGAGTTATTACGATATTTACAAGGTGTAAAACCAATTCAGGTTTACGTGTGCTGATTTTCATGTTAAAACATGTAGTCTTCATATCGAAAATCAAGTTGCCCAGAATTACTGGGCAACTTTTTTTGAAAACACACTTTGAACTTTGAAGCCCATTGACTTTGCTTAAGCGTGTAAAATTTTGACATTAAAATCAGGAACACTTCGACCGGTGTGATAGCAAATTTTGGCCCCCCCCCCCTCCCCCGCCTCCGTAAATTTGGCCCCCGGACCTTATTTCCTAAGGAATGTCTAGCAAATTTGGTCTCCTCCGGACTGATTTTACTAGGTAATTTACTGGTGAGTCTGCCACGCTTCCTTCAATTAATTTTGTGTACTAAAGTGATAAGCTAAAAAGTGATAAGAAGTGATAAACTAAGACACTAGCTAAGAAAAAAGAGGCGTGCTTTACGCAAAACGGCAGTGAGATTAGCGTGATGGGAGAAGAAGGGTTTTTTCTTGTAAAAGGGGGGCAAGTTGTTGTCTCCAAATTTCACAGAAAAAAAGGGCCGGGCCCAAATTTCGTAGCGGATCCTTTTTACTGTGAGGGGGACCAAATCTACTGGACGGCTACGGCTTAATTGTCTGGGGGCCATATTTCCTGGGAAATAAGTGCCGGGGGCCAAAATTCACTGGGAAGGGGGGCAAAATTTACTTTTACACCGGCCCTGATAAAGAGCAAGGCCGGTTGAAGTAAAAGTTATCTTTTTCTTTAATTCCCAAAACCACAAAACTGTAGTTTGTTCAACACTCCATACAAGCTTTTCAATAAACCATGAGCTTGATTTCCACCGACGACGACGACGACGAGTGAACACACAATTACAAAGACGGGGTCGTCGCCTGCGTAATCGATTACGATAGTAACAATGCTATCACGAAACACTTAATACGACCCGGACGAGAACACAGGTACGGCGTACGGACAGACATAAGATCGACAACCAAGTCAATGTCCAGACCTTTGATAACCAGTTGTGGTGCACGGGCGAGTTTATCCAACTCTAGTGAGATAAACATCTCACTCAGTATGCCCTACATGCTACACACTACTTGCAATACCGAGTGAGACAACCTAACACAAACTTTCTCTGGGATTTTCACTTTGACCTATCATACAGCCAACACTTTCACAAATTAAAGTGAAAAAATCATTAAAAATAGTCCTGACGAGCTACCAATTTGTTGATATAATAATATAAACTTACTAAATACATTTTTATCTCTTTATATACAACAAGAAATAATGAAATTGAATGGTTTTCGGAGCTAATCGTTTACCTTGACAACTTTGTCTGTCTGACTCGCGACGGGCGTACAAGAGTAACGCACAGCTCAGGCCAGATTAAGCTGGCGAGTTTTAGTTTTAAGATATTCGCACTAACGATCTCTTCCTCGAGAGACAACAAGTGATTAGCGCGATAAAAAGTTTACATCACATATTACGATGGAGGAGCATTTTTGATATTCAATAAAATATCATTTGAGCGAAATAAAATTCATGTGGCAAAACGGTCAAAAAATATTTGGGAAAAGATTTTAGACCTATACAGCTAAAAGAAAGTCTAGCTTAGTTAATAAGTGTTCTTCAGGCAGTTATTGCATATTTGTTTTAATGAATTTCATGTCCATGTCGTGATGCTCAATACATAAGTGTAGAACGGGGAGGGTAGGGAAACGTGCCCTACACAAAAATGAATAAAGGGCCCCTTTTGAAAATGAAAAGTTCACCTCAATTACTGTCAAAGGCGCGATAATTTGTGGCGGAATTTGCAGATACTTTCAAACAAATATTACAAAAGTGCCTTTTCAAAATGAATACTGCTTGGGCTCAGAGATTCCATTTACTGGGGAAGAGGGTGGGGTGTCTCCAATTATTAAATTAAGACGATAACTGTTTGTCAATTAAATTGTAGACCTGTAACAAAATATTTCATTCAAACAAAATTCATATATTTTGGCTCAGTAATTGCCATACTCCTTATTCCAGACCAATACAGCCTCGTGTCGCATACCAACATGAAAAGTGGGCGGAATTTTTTATCGAAAGTGGGACAAAATCAAAAGTTTGGGGGGACAAAATCACGCTAAAATGCAGAAAATATTCTTACAAAAGGTACAAATTCGGGAACAGTGGGGGTGGCCTTCATTTTAATTTCCCTCTGAAATCCCGCTTGTGTACATGAACAACGGCGACCGATATGGTTAATATTCTCGTTTACATTCACCATGTAATATATGTTAAGTATTGTTGTTAGATCTCGTTTATACTTTCAACATCCAAGGTTTGTTATTATTGGTACGCACGCTAGCTGTCCGACTTAGTGGTGTACGCCCGCGGATTCTTTTGACGCTTGGACGTTCGCAGTGTTTTCAATTAATTACATGCAGACACTTCAACAACGCTTTGTACAGTGAGCCATCATAGAGAAGGATCAGTAAAATAATTTCTTGTTTTAAGCAATTTACAACAGCCATTAAGGTTGAAAACGTAGGTGCCCATTAAGATTAAGTCTTTTTGAGTATGTTCATGTTTTTTTTACATAGTAGGATGAATTTTTAACTTATAATTGCAACAGCCACAAATTCGTCGCGGAAAGGCTTTGTTAAAGGCGTGCGTCGTCAATATTCAGCAACGCTATTATGTTGAGCAATGTAAACGTTTTCCACGTTATAATTTATACACAGCCTTCTGACTACAGCCGATGCATATGGCTACAGTACACAGTCATATGTTATCCGTCACACCAGATAACATATGTTATATAGCCTAACACACTATTTGTAGTATTACCATTTCCACGTTTTTTTTTATTCGGTGATCGGAACATTATTAATCCTGAGACCTGAGTAAGTTTATTGTTTGTTCTCTATACGTCATTCCATTCATATTCTTCTCTGTATTACAGTGTTTTTTTTAGCTCTACCTGTCTGTATTTCCTGTTTGTCAAGTATATTCATTCTTCTTGCCATCAATCATGTTCATTCTCACTCACAGCCTCGTCTTCTTTGTACTGTTCTTGTTAACATACTCCCGAGTCTCAGACTCTCTGAACTTCTTGTATTCGTCGCAACCTCATTTATCCCAGGCATCAAATTTGCCTCTAAACGCCCCAGGAACTGGTTACCATGTCTTGTTTGGCTCTAGTGATTATTCAAATCACTCACTTGCAACTTACCTTTGTATCGATGGGCAAATACATTCGTACAAATCAAGTTGAAAATTGACAAAATTCAACTCATACAGGAGAAAATTACTCCTTTTACTCCTTACTCTTTCTGGTGATATTGAAAGCAATCCTGGACTCTCCCCAAAATATTCTTGCAAACAATGCAACAAATCTGTTAAAAATAACCAGAAAGGTATTTGTTGTGATGATTGTGACTCGTGGGTTCATAGTAAGTGTGCAGGTATTAGTAATGCAGCTTACAATACTCTTGCATCATCATCTGATGATTGGTTTTGTTTGGAATGTTTGGCACCTTGTGGCCTGTGTGGACTCCAGTGTAGGAGATCCGAAAAAGCAGTACAGTGTGACAATTGTGATCTATGGATCCACACTAAGTGCTGTAGCATTGACGACTCAAAATACAGCGATCTCATGCATTCTAGCTGTACCTGGGTGTGTGACACTTGTGACTTCATGAACTTCTCTGATTCTTTCTTCTCAACTAACAATTCCATCAACTGTACTAACTCATATGAGCCACTTCAAAATTGTTCTTCTGGCCTTGACTCGGGATCCAACCACCATCCTGATGTCAAATTGAAAACAAATCCCAAAAGGGAAAAAAGGAAGGTTCTATTAAAAACTTCTTGTTATCAACTTTCAGAGTGTTCGAAAGAAGACGGCCTCCGTAGAAAGTCTTATCAAAGAAAAAGACCCAGATGTCATTATTGGCACTGAAACCTGGCTTAATTCCGAAATTACCAGCGCTGAAATTTTCCCGGACAACTATACAGTCGTTCGCAAAGATAGAAATTCAAATACTTATGGTGGTGTACTACAGGCAATGAAAAATGACCTGGTTTTCACTGAGCTCACTAAATTAGACTCTGACTGTGAAATTATCTGGACCAAATTCCAATTTCCTAAGGAAAAGAGCATGTATATAGGAACATTTTACAGACCCAGTCACGATGATCTGACTAGCCTACTTGAATTGAAAAAATCCCTCCAAAAGCTTGGTAAAAATGCTGACAAAAACAATGTTATTCTTGCTGGTGATTTCAACCAACCTAATATTGACTGGAGTCAAAACATTATTTCAGGAACTAACGCTTCCTCCGAAGCAGCCAAAATTCTTCTTGAAGTGACCAATTCATTCAATCTCACTCAAATGGTGCAGTCACCCACCAGAGATAACAACATCCTTGATCTTGTTTTTACTAACAATTCACCAGCTGTTACCTCAGCTAATGTCATTCCCGGTATAAGTGACCATGATATTGTTGAACTGACCCTAAATATCTCCCCTCCTCGTAAAAAGTTACCTAAACGTAAAATCTATTTAAAGAAAAAAGCTAACATAGAACGAATAAAAGAAGACCTGACCAAATTTAAACTGCAATATTATACTCAATTCAACAACTCCATTGATGTTGATGAAAAATGGAATTTCTTTGAACAGGAAATTAAATTGATTATTGATAAAAACACGCCTCACAAATTTACCTCAACTAAACTAAATCTGCCCTGGTTTACCCGTATCCAACGCCGTCTCTGCAGGAAAAAACATAAACTGTTTAAAAACTAAGACTAATCAACAAGCCAATGACTGGACTACCTATAAAAGCTTTAGAAAGGCTGTCCATAAAAACCTCAAAGAAGCTAGAAACACCTTCATCTGTGACAAACTTGAAAACTCACTTAACGAAAACCCAAAGGCATTCTGGTCCTATATCAAAAGATTAAGAAGTAACTCTGTAGGTGTGTCTGATCTACTAAATAATGGTAAACTCTGCAGTGACAGTAAAACTAAAGTTAACATTCTAAATGACCAGTTTTTCAGTGTTTTCACAGAAGGAAACACCTCCCAAATTCCTGTAACTAAACCACTAACCAACAGCAAAATAAACCAACTAATAATTACCCCAGAAGGTGTCAAAAAGCAACTGCATAACCTAGACCCCAACAAAGCCTCAGGTCCTGACCAAATACCACCA
Organism: Chiridota heheva; assembly: GCA_020152595.1. Lineage (NCBI taxonomy): Eukaryota > Metazoa > Echinodermata > Holothuroidea > Apodida > Chiridotidae > Chiridota > Chiridota heheva. Next base: position 434,391 of record JAIGNY010002549.1, on the reverse strand, counting down.
TGGTTTCTAAAAACACACGCTGATGACCTCTATGAAATTCTAACTGATCTCTTTCAAACCTCTGTCGATAATGGTACTATCCCTAACAAGTGGAAAGAAGCAAACATATGTAGCGTTTTTGAAAAAGGTGATAAACAAAACCCAGCTAATTATAGACCTATTTCCCTCACCTGCGTTTGTAGTAAAATCCTTGAGCATATAATCCACTCACATTTAATGAAATTCCTTGATGAGCATAATATCTTAACTGATTTACAACATGGCTTCCGTGCAAAAAGATCGACTGAAATACAATTCCTCTTAACAATAAATGATATCTCTAAACAAATTGACCAAAACAGTAACGTCTCTATGGCTATTCTTGACTTCTCAAAAGCCTTTGATAAAGTCCCACACCAGCGCCTGTTATCCAAACTTTCCGCCTATGGCATTGATGGAAATCTTCTGGCCTGGTTTGCATCATTCCTCAACAACCGCATCCAGCGTGTTGTCTGCGATAGTGAAATCTCTGATTCTAAACAGGTTTTATCCGGTGTACCACATGTACTGTCTTGAAGGATTTTTTGTTAACCGATGATTCACTAGTAGATGGAGTTTTTATAAAGAAATCTCTGAGTTCTAAACAGGTTTTTGCACATGTTTTTAAGTAGTGTCTGATCCATGTAACCACAAAACTAGTTAGCAATACAAGTGTTAGTAAGTTTAGCTTTGAACAGTTGGGACTTAGTGCATGTAATAATGTCCATGTGTGTGATAATACATTCTTTTTAGCATAGGGAACCTGGAAATTAAGGTCATGATTATTTCATTAGTTCAATTGATGGCGTTAAATTCCTAATGTTTTTAGCAGGGGCCAATCTAATTTATAAAGCATGTTTTTTACACTAGATTTATAAGAGTAGTCTGCCATACAGAACCTGGCTGCTCTCCTTTGAATAGATTCAAGTTTATCCACATCACACTGGTGATGGGGTTCCCAGACTGCTGATGCGTACTCAAGTACTGGCCTGACTAGAGCTTTATAAGCAGTGGCTTTAACGTCGATGGGACAGTTTGAAAGGTATTGTTTTAATAGGCCAAGTACAGAGTTAGCTTTTTTGGTTTATTATGTATATGTTTATCCCATCTAAGTTTATTATCAATTTCAACACCTAGGTATGGGTGGGAGTTGACATGTTTTAGTGGCTGGTTGCATAAGGTATAAACAGGTGATTTAAAGCATTTCTTAGAGGAAATTGACAAGATGTAGCATTTAGAGGGGTTGAAATTCATTTGCCATTTGTTTTGCCATTGTTCAAGTTTGTTAAGATTATCTTGGAAGATTTGTTGGTCAGAGGGGTCATCAGCAAACAGTCTAACTGTGCTGTTTATATTATCAGGGATGTCATTTACATATAAAAGGAAAAGTAATGGACCCAAAACAGTACCTTGTGGTACACAGGATAACACCTGTTTAGAATCAGAGATTTCACCATCACAGGCAACACGCTGGATGCGGTTGTTGAGGAATGATGCAAACCAGGCCAGGAGATTTCCATCAATGCCATAGGCGGAAAGTTTGGATAACAGGCGCTGGTGTGGGCTTTATCAAAGGCTTTTGAGAAGTCAAGAATAGCCATAGAGACGTTACTGTTTTGGTCAATTTGTTTAAAGATATTATTTATTGTTAAGAGGAGTTGTGTTTCAGTCGATCTTTTTGCACGGAAGCCATGTTGTAAATCAGTTCAGATATTATGCTCATCAAGAATTTCATCACATGTGAGTGGATTATATGCTCAAGGATTTTACTACAAACGCAGGTATAAAGGGAAACAGGTCTGTAATTAGCTGGGTATTGTTTATCACCTTTTTTAAAAACGCTACATATGTTTGCTTCTTTCCACTTGTTAGGGATAGTACCATTATCGACAGAGGTTTGAAAGAGATCAGTTAGAATTTCATAGAGGTCATCAGCGTGTTTTTAGAAACCATGGTAGTATTTGGTCAGGACCTGAGGCTTTGTTGGGGTCTAGGTTATGCACTTGCTTTTGACACCCTCTGGGGTAATTATAAGTTGGTTTATTTTGCTGTTGGTGAATGGTTTAGTTACAGGGATTTTAGGTTTTTTCTTCTGTGAAACCACAAGAAAACATTGTTTTGTTAGCAGCATTTTTACACTGCAGAGTTTACCATTATTTAGTAGATCAGACACACCTACAGAGCAGGGTTCTAGCTAAATGTTTGAGTGCCAGGCTCCAGTGATAATCCAAGGTGACCTCCTAGACCCCCTCCCATGAAGAACGATTTTTTACAAAATATTTTTTATGTACAATGGATATTCAAAATACAATACAATGAATATTCAACTGTCAAAGTGCCCTCCTCCCCCCAAAAAAAAAGTACAAACATATGCCGAAACTCTTCTCTCAATTTCCATTGTTATTCATCTTGCCCAAACTTTTTACCGCTTTTATTTTTGTCCCAGTATCATTCAACGAAAGCCAAGCGGCACATGTTCCTATGAATTACGCAACAACTTTAATCAATATAAAATTCCCCACAAATCAAAAGAATATCGATCAGTCTGTAATAATGTTAAGTGCATGTGGGGTTTATAACAAATGTGGTTGGTTACTTACATTTGGACCGGTCTATAAGCACGCCTTGGGCTTTTGGAGGTGTAATTTTTACTATGTTAAAGTTTGTTTGTATGGCAAGTGACGGACTTGGCAAGCTGCCAGCAGTGATTCACAAGGATTAAAACATGAACCTGAACTGTGTGCATGTACCTACGTTTATGCAAAGAGCTTCGTGTATGGGTGATTTTATGATAATACAGTATGTACATTCAATTGCGTTAAATTCCTATAGTTCAGTCGTTTTGATTGGAATTTAATGTGCGTAATGTATGTTATGTGTGTAACCAGCGGATGACATAAAATGAGCGAGATTAAAACGAGATCTGTTTAAACACTTCATTATTTAACCGAATTGAACTTTTGAGTGCTGGGCGGAGGAGGGAATCGTAGAGCCGAGTTGTGGGCGGCAATTGCGAGTCCTGGGCCCAGCGCCGCCCACCGTAGCTAGAACCCTGCTACAGAGTTACTTAATCTTTTGATATAGGACCAGAATGCCTTTGGGTTTTCGTTATGAGTTTTCAAGTTTGTCACAGATGAAGGTGTTATTGGCTTTTGATTAATCTTAGCTTTTTCAAACTTTATGTTTTTTCAAGTAGACTAGTAAGATCATTGTGACTGGGTCTGTAAAATGTTTCTATATACATGCTCTTTTCCTTGGAAATTGGAATTTGGTTTAGATAATTTCACAGTCAGAGTCTAATTTAGTGAGCTCAGTGAAAACCAGGTCATTTTTTATTGCCTGTAGTACACCACCATAACCATTTGAATTTCTATCTTTGCGAACAACTGTATAGTTGGTCGGGAAAATTTCAGCACTAATAATTTTGGAATTAAGCCAGGTTTCAGTGCCAATAATGACATTCGGGTCTTTTTCTTTGATAAGACTTTCTATGGAGGCCGTCTTCTTTCGAACACTCTGAAAGTTGATAACAAGAAGTTTTAGAACCTTCCTTTTTTCCCTTTTGGGATTTGTTTTCAATTTGACATCGGGATGGTGGTTGGACTCCGAGTCAAGGCCAGAAGAACAATTTTGAAGTGGCTCATATGAGTTAGTACAGTTGATGGAATTGGTAGTTGAGAAGAAAGAATCAGAGAAGTTCATGAAGTCACAAGTGTCACACACCCCAGATACAGCTAGAATGCATGAGATCGCTGTAATTTGAGTCGTCAATGCTGCAGCACTTAGTGTGGATCCATAGATCACAATTGTCACACTGTTCTGCTTTTTTGGATCTCCTATACTGGAGTCCACACAGGCCACAAGGTGCCAAACATTGCGAACAAAACCAATCATCAGATGATGATGCTAGAGTATTGTAAGCTGCATTACTAATGCCTGCATAATTACTATGAACCCACGAGTCACAATCATCACAACAAATACCTTTCTGGTTATTTTTGACAGATTTGTTGCATTGTTTGCAAGGATATTTTGGGGAGGGTCCAGGATTGCTTTCAATATCACCAGAAAGGGTAAGGAATAAAAGGAGCAATTTTCTCCTGCGTGAGTTGAATTTTGATAATTTCCAACTTGATTTGTACGAATGTAATTGCCCATCGATACAAAGATAAGTTGCAAGTGAGTGATTTGAATAATCACTAGAGCCAAACAAGACATGGTGACCAGTTTCTGGGGCGTTTAGAGGCAAATTTGATGCCTGAGATGAATGAAGTTGCGATGAATACAAGAAGTTTAGAGATTCAGAGACTTGGGAGTATGTTAACAAGAACAGTACAGGGAAGATGAGGTTGTGAGTGAGAATGAACATGATTGATGGCAAGAAGAATGAATATACTTGACAAACAGGAAATACAGACAGGTAGAGCAAATAAACACTCTAATACAGAAATGAATGGAATGACGTATCACAGAAGAAAAAAAAGTGGAAATGGTAATATTACAAATAGTGTGTTAGGCTATATAACATTAGGTTCACAACCGTTACGCAAAAAAACAAAACACAAAAACTGCATTAATATTAACAAAATAAACAGACAGGCAATATACTAATGGATGTATGTAATCATTCATACTCTAAATCAGAGTAAATAAGTTGGAGTCTGGAACTCCCTGCTATGACCCAGGCCTGTCCATAATTCCAAGCACTTGAAATCACCTAATTAATACTTAACACAGCTAATGTGGCTCCATAGACTTTTGGATAAAATCTGTGTTGGGAAATATTTAAGTCCAGCAGACATTCCCTGTTTTGGCTCTGCGACTCTGCACACGTTTTGAATAAAATTATCCAAAGGCTTCTATATAATCTTCTGATGAAAGTTATGCTGGTAATGGGATTTTTTCATAGTGTCGCACATACACCCTAGAGCGTTTCGGCTCTGGGCTCTACGCCTGTTACAGGAATTTTTACATTATACACCTGGGGCGGCTTCATTGGGTCCGTACTTAAGATGTTTTTTTGTTTTTGTTTTTTTATAAAATCTCATACACCCCAGATCAAGCAGCTTTAGTGGCTCCATGCTTGTCACAGGAATCTTTATTTCAAGAACGACCCATAGTTCCAGTGTTTTGTTTTGTAATTTTGAGCGCAGAGCCGGCTACATCGGAGTATTTATGGATCGCTTGTTATTCTGCAATTAAGCCCTTAACCAGTGAGCATGATGTCACCTGCAGTTGACTTTTTGGTTTGTCCTCCACCCATGCTGGTTCCAAGAAGATTTACAACATTGAAAATTGCTTTAAAAAATGATGCTGCGAATTTAACCTCAAAAATGAAAATTGAAATTCTTTTCTCTCCAAAATTAATTATATTTATATTAGTTTTAATCATACGTTGTCTTTCTAACCAAAATTAACATTCATTTTATTTCTTACAAGAACACAAAAACAATGATTTCGTTTACACGATGAAGTTTACAATTAAGGCTTTCTGATGATGCTGGAAAATTTGCTAAAAATTATATTTTGGTCAAACTGGGAAGAAATTTGCTTTAGGGGGGCGCAATTTTCTGCCGCGACGCGAATTTTGCTTCAATGGGCGTAGAAATGCCCTTTCAATCAATTTTCAGTTTTTATCTGAATAGCCATGCGATGACGATCCTAATCTGAAAACAAGAGATCAAAATGTTTCTTTTCCTTTGTTTATTCAATTTGTTTAAAAATTGCTCGCCACGTCGTGTTCGGTATGTCACGGCCTTTAACTGATAAGTATATTTTAAGTAAAATACTATGCGAACAACTTTTCTGATAAAAGATAAATGATCAAAACTATTAGATATATTAAACAATTTCAGTAAAACTTGCTATCTTACTGTGCCAGTTGTTGTTGAACAGTCTGAGGCTAGCTAACGCCAAACGTATGCCGTTAGTTTAACCTTAACTAAGCGACGTAAACTGACAAATATGGGCAATAATTCAGTTTTTTTAGGAACAAGAATAGTTGCTTATCAAATTTTATTTTATTCAGACATGTATGTAGCGATTGATTGCTTTAAAAAGCGTCGCGGGGTAATCATAGGTCATTGTGTTGCCTAGCCAGGCTACAGTAATGTTAGAGTAACTTAGGCTAACGTTACATTGTGTGAAACCATTTGCCATTTGGTAGCATAATGTTAGGGCCTATATACAGTATGTACATTACCATGGTATTGACTTGAGAAAGCTTCAAGCCTTTAAGTTCCTCATCAATTTGTTAATTAGAATTTGTAACAAAATACTCATTTCAAGCTTATAATATTACTTTTTATTTCTTTGCAATTTGTTGTTTACTTTTGCTGTTTTTTTATTAAGGATCATCTCCATTTTCCCAAAGACTCAAGAAAGATGGTTTCCAATCATTTATACATGTTATAGTGAATTGGGGTGGGGTTAGTTATTAGTCACATACTCACTGTTCACGTGCATTTACTATGGAACATTTGTTATGTGTACACTAACAACAACATTTACTGGATTAGAATACATTGTACAATAAGACCAATGTGTATCAATAAATGTCAACAGTCATTAACACATTTTTATACATAAAAATGTGTCTGACTAACCAAAAAAAGACACAAACCCCAAGTGAAAATTCAACATCAAGACCAGCAGACCAGGCTTTTATTTGCAGTAAACAGACATGAAAAATCACACTTCAACATGTCTTTTACTAGGCTTAACTCAGTTGATTATAGGCCACACTTTACACCATGTGAATCTACAGTTGTTAGACTGCATAGGAAGAATCTCAAATTTTGTTGATTTCTGTTTCTTTCTTAAAAACTCATATTGTGAAATAGTATGGTATATATATCTACATCAGCATCACTTCACAAAATTTGCTGATTTCAGCTAAAGCTGTAGTGATAAGTGGAGGACTTATGGCAGTTTGGTCATCCACAGAAGATGTCTCATAAGGAAACTATCAGGAACGTTTGTAAAGTTGATTACTAGTTGTTCTGTCGTTAAATTTAATCTTATACAGGTAATCATTGCATTAAATCAACGCTGATGTCAAAGCTTGTTACTTACTTCAATATACATGTGCCTGGAGTCAGAAAACTTTTGGGCAGGGTATTGTGTACCACAAAATGATATACAGGTATTCAACTCACTAATATCTGATACAAAATTAATTTACATTGCAAAAAAATATTCGTACTCTGTAGTACAGTCAATGATTTTTAACAATCATACAACATAAAAGTTGGAATACTATTTCACTGTAATAATTTGTTCATTGGATACCAAAGCACAACTCAATTGCTGAGTTCTTCCAGAAAAATTCTCCAGATAAAATAATCTCCTTCCTTCAGCATGCACCCCTCTACAACCATATTTAACTCTCCTCTTCCACCCCCTCTCTACTTTGTTTTTGTTTTACCCATGCACCTCCTCTCTCGATCACAGCTTTCTGGCTTTCGTCCTTGAATTTCTCTCATTCTCCCCCTGGTCTCTTTCCTTACTACCTCTAAAATGATCTGACCTCTCAGGCACAATTTGACCTTCGTTGTCGTGGTGCCGTTAAGACCTCATCAAACAAACAAACAAACCAAAGCAAAAACAAATGAGAGCAGAACTAAAGATTGCCTATCAATGAGAAGAGAAATTGCATGAAGCAAAATGATAAAGTGAAGCTTTTTTTATCTTCCCAACTTTAAGCTGGAGAAACTTTTGCAAACAAACTGAAAGCAACTTTAAAAAGTAATACACATAGATTTAAAAAAATGCACCCATGGATTGGAAGTAATTAGGCTGTAATACAACATATAGGCCTATTCCAAAGAGTTTTTAAAGTTAAACTTTTTAGTTAAGAATTTATGGCCTGCAATTGTTGGTAATTGATGTTGAACAAAAAAATGTGAATGAAACTGAAAACTTATAAGTTTATTTAAATAGAAATAAAAGTAATAAGTGAGCATTTTGATCTACTGTAGCTCTACCTATCTAAACAAGTTGGCATTTAACTTACTTTTACTTTGTTTTATACACACCTATCTGCCAGTTGGTCAGTCTGTTTAGACTTTGTTTGATGGGTGTTTTGTTAATAGCCAACTATAAAACTAATCAGACCTAGGCCTATATTGGTCTCATGTCAACCCCACCCTAGCTAGTAATTGTAATGCTGCGTCTCAAGCATGGTCTTTTTTATCATGACAGACATTTACTGATATTCTCTTTTGTCTTTAATTAGCTGTTGTTTTCTTTCTTTGTTAATGACTGCTGACGTTTATTGATACACATAGGCCCTACTGTACAATGTATTCTAATTCAGTAAAAGTTATTAGTGTACACATAACAAATGTCCCATAGTAAATGCACGTGTACAGTGAGTATGTGACTAATAATTAAACCCACCCCACTTTACTATAACAAGTATAAATGATCTGGAAACCATCTTTCTTGAGTCTGTGGGGAAATGGAGAGAATCCCTCAATAACAAAACAGCAAAAGTAAACAACAAATTGCAACGAAATAAAAACTTATATTATAAGCTTGACATGGGTATGTTGTTACAAATTCTAATTAACAAATTGATGAGGAACTTGAAAGCTTGAAGCTCTCTCAAGTCAATAAAATGGTAATGTACATAGCCCTAACGTTATGATACCAAATTGCAAGTGGTTTCACACAATGTAGGCCCAAGTTACTCTAACGTCACTGTAGCCTGGCTAGGCAACACAATGACCTATGATTACCCTGGCGATGCTTTTTGAAAGCAATCAATCGCTACATACATGTCTGAATGAAATAAAATTTGATACGCAACTTATTCTTGTCCCTATATAAATTGAAATTATTGCCCATCTTTGTCAGCATTTACGTCGGTCAGTTAAGGTTAAACTAACGGTACATACTGCGTTAGCTAGCTTCAGACTGTTCAACAACAACTGGCACAATTAAGATAGCGCATTATTTTAGGTTTACAGAAATTGTTAAAGACATTACTAGTTTTCATCATTTATCCCTTATCAGAATGGTTGTTCACGTAATATCTTTCTTAAAATATGCTTATCAGTTAGGCCTAAGTTAATAGGTGCGATACATACATGTCTACAATCTAACCCTGCGCTAAAGTATTGACGTCATGCATGTACTGTAAAAAGAAAATGTTGGTTTTGTGTTCTTGTTAGAAATAAACTGAACGTTAATCTTGGTTAGAAAGATAAGCTTATGATTAAAACTAATATAAATATAATTAATTTTTAAAGGAAGAAATTTCAATTTGTATTTTTCAGGGTAAATTAGCGGTTTGCTTATTTTTTATTAACTCCAATTTTCAATGTACCGACATACCTACTGCCCTCTCTTGGAACCAATATTGGTGGAGGACAACCAAAAAGTATCACACACTGAGGTATAGGAGTTTCGACGATGGAGGTACCACTTATTAAACATGTTAAAGTGGTACCTGCATGTTTCAACTCTCGGCCTTCGGTCTATACATAGTATAGGGTGAATGACGTCACGCTCTCTGGCATAACCTTGATTACTGACAGTGACATGTACAGTGCATCACTGACATATTCATTTTGAATGGCATCGAACAAAATGACTCTTCAGTCTAGGCCATCTTGAATATTCTTATGTTAGAGTCATTTTTCAGATTTTGTTTAGTATCTTTTGACTCATTGCTGAGCCCCAAAGAAATGAAAAGGATAGTTTTATATTCTAGGAAATCTTACTTTCAGATTCATGTTGTTTTAGATTATAAAAAAAAATTGATGCAGACATATTCAAGGTAGGCATATTTGCGATTTGCAATTTTTTTTTTTTTTTTAACGAGGATGGCAGGACAGAAAGAGTGTTTCTGATGTTTGCATCCTCATGTATGCGACATGTTTTTTTCGAATTGGAGTTTTAGGGTATTTATCAAGAGATGACGATTGCTTAAACATATCAGCAGGCTGAGATAATTTAATATTTTTGTAAAAAGAACATTTTCTGGATCTTTCACCAACCACTTCCAGTATGCATGGTTAGGTTACAATGCCCAATTTCGGGATTTTAACTATAATAGCATTGTGGGCCCAAAGTTCAAGCACCTAATAAATTGAATTTTATTTGTCTTTATGAAAATATAATTGTTTTCATTGTCAGCAATATAAATAAATTCTTCGATTTCCCTTTTTTTATCCATGATAAATTCACAGATACTTGGTATTTTACTTATCAAGATAGTCATCTAAGAATAAAAAGTTTTGTTTGTTTCGGCAAAATCACGAATACCCCAAAGAACGTGCATCAATGGTAAACCTATGCAACTTTCAGCAGCTGTTTGAGTAAAGAGTAAAAAACGATTGAACAAAAATAAGGGAAGAAAATATTTGAATGTATTAATTTCCAAAATACATATTCATTGAAAATATAGCCAGCCTAATTAAAATTCTTCAAATTATTAGATGTAATCTTGAATTTGATGGTATTTTCTTTAATTTGGAGAAATATTAGGGTGTACGAACTTTTGGCCTGCACGAAACTTCCAGTGTAACCGGACAATTACTGGGCCCCATACTATAGTCCTAACATTAGGCATAATGTTGAATGTAACATTAGCCAGCATGTAATAGTGTGGCCCAAATTGTAGGCCAATTCAAAAAATTCATGATACAGTCTCGAGACTCTTGCACACCAGTTGCGATATGACATTTTCATTAGAAATCTGAAACTAGCAAGTCTGTAACAAGGCCGTAAAGCAATAATTTTTACCTAATTATTTATTGGATGAGGCATCATTAAAATTTGCTGTTCCTGAAATAACAAGATTTTTAAGCCAAGTTGCGGCAATATTTGCTTCACATTGAAAATTTGGCCACAAAAATTTGTGGTAAAATTGTTTCTGCCAGCCTGGTTATTCTATCACCAAATGCTCTAGCAAAATCTGTATTGCTGTACGAAAAATTGGTTAGAAATGATATTTCCATTCCAATTTTTGTAATATACAGTATTTATAGGCTACACTTGAAATGGCAACCATAAGGGGTCATTAGTGTTAGGCTGCATAGAAAAAACTTTGGCAGTGGCTACTCCACGGCCAAAATCTATTAGTTATATTTGTAAATTGTATGCAAAACTATTTTAAATATGATAGCTTCTAAATTCTTTAAGAGTGCCATTTTATTTGACTTTTTCTTACTAGTCAGCAGAAACTCAGCAAACAGAAACAGACCGACATAAAAATACCGGTAGGCCTACTGGCAGAACAGTGGTATGGGCCATAATGAAGCACCCTTTATTTGAATTGTTTGAGTTTGTTTGAAGAAACAAATATGAAGTTTAGCCTTCTTGTTTACAGGACCATGCATTTATACAGTGAGAGAGAGTTGAACACACAATTACAATGACGGGGTCGTCGCCTGCGTATTCGGTTATGATAGTACAAATGCTATCACGAAACGCTTAATACGACCCGGACGAGAACACAGGTACGACGTACGGACAGACATAACATCGACAACCAAGTCAATGTCCACGGCCTTTGATAACCAGTTGTGGTGCACTGGCGTGTCTACCCAACCCAGGCTTGAACCCAGGGCCTCGTAGTCTGTAGACAGGTATGATAACCGCTACACCACAGTAGGTAGATATTTATACAGTGTTCTTTAATTTTCTTTTGTATCAGAAAATGTGATTGACAGGGATACTTTCATTCTTCTTGATGAAGAAGCTATACAAGGAGATGATTACATTATACTGGGTCATGACTCAAGTTCAAAAAGGAGGTGAATTGCTGAAGGTATGTATGAAGTCTTGCTGTCATTGCTTTATATTTCTTGATCTTGATAGTTTTATACTTTAATATTGGAAAATTGATTCAAAACTCTTTTTTGCATACTTATTGCAGACTGGTCTCAAGCTAAATTAAAAACTCAATTGCACTGTAATACCAAATATGGGTTGATGTAAGGGTTTGAAAAACACTCTCCTACTCGCTCAGCATAGACTAGCAAAAATAATTGTGGCAATTAAATTTATAAGATAATGTGGTATATTACTCGCCACCAAGTTTGGCTAATGTCTTGTATTTTCCAACCCTGAATTGATGTTAGATGAAAGTATGAAATTTCACTTCAGTGGGCATATGCATTCATTAATAGTTTCTGAGTCTAACAAAATGGATTTCTATAATGTTTTGGGTACAGTGCAGTGGCGTAGTTAGACTATTTTGCAAGGGGGGCAGGCATACTGTACAAATACAGAATACAAGCAAACCTTTTCAGTAGTACGTTTCATTTTTTAGTCATCAAATTTGATGCCGCGGCGGCCAGTAAAGTTTTGGTTAAAGTTTTCAAAAGTTATGAATGGTGTATAATTCATGTGACTTGGCATAGGGGTAAAGGACACGGGTACTGCTCAAATGAACAAGATTGGAGAATTGTGTGTGCATACTAATTAGCTTCTTTGCATACTGATGAAATTATTTGTCAGGTTAAAGTTTTTGCTTTAAGTTTTCATAACTTAAGTTATGAATGGTGTACATTCATGTAACTTGGCGTAGGGGTACTTTTCAAGTGAGCATGATTAGAGGTTGTGTACTTGCATAACAATGAAAATATTTATATATATTTTCAGTGTGATCAAGAAGCATTTACCTAATGTCTCTGGGTATGCTGATGACCATAGGTTGTGGCTTAGTTTTAAATTCACAAGTGCTTCTTCTGAATCAGAAGCTACAGTATTACTAAAATGGCAAGCTGCCTAGAGGATGTTAGAAGGTGGATGCTTCAAAACAAGCTTAAAATGAATGATGCCAAAACGGAGGTTATTTTGTTTGGCACTACTCCGCAACTCAGTAAATTGACCCAAAAATATGTGGTTTAGTTAATGCTGTCCATTGTGTTTGTGATCTAGGAGTGTGGCTGGATAGCAACTTAAACTTAAAGCAGCACGTTATGAAAAAATGCAGGTCTGCATTTGTAAATTTGTGCAACATTAATAAAATAAGAAATATGTTGACAAACAGTGCAACAGAGACCCTTATTCATTCATTGGTTCATTCACACATTGATTACTGCAACTCTCTCTTGGCTGGTATGCCACATTGCTTAATTCAAAATGTCCAAAAATACAGAATTTTGCGGTACATGTTGTAACTAAATCAAACAAATATTGCCATATTACTCCCTTGTTATATTCACTACATTGGTTACCGGTTGAAATGCGTATAAGATATAAAATACTTGTTCTTGTTTTTAAATGTATCCATAAAATGGCCCCAAAATATCTTCAAAACTTGATAATTTCATCAAACACCACTTATGATCTAAGAAACAGATCTGCAGTCTGGCTTAATATACCCAATATTTCATGTATTACTCTGGGGGGTATGGCATTCTGCAGACTCGGCCCACTTTGGTGGAATGATCTCCCACTTCAAATAAGATTCAAATAAAAAAAATCAATTGTCTTTACGTGTTTCTAAAATCAATCAAAACCTATTTGTTTATGGTTTCATCAAACACCACTTATGATCTAAGAAACAGATCCGCAGTCTGGCTTAATGTACCCAATATTTCAAGTATTACTCTGGGGGGTAGGGCATTCTGCAGACTCGGCCCACTTTGGTGGAATGATCTCCCACTTCAATTAAGGAAAATCAATTGTCTTCACGTGTTTTTGAAATCAATCAAAACCTATTTGTTTATGGTTTATTTTAGTAATTAGGTATTTATTGTATTCATGTTGTTCTTTGTAAAGGGTTTTTGAATATGCTTGTATAGAAAGGACGCTATATAAATGTATTATTATTATTATTATTATATTTTATGTCTACATAGCAACACAACAAAAGAAAAAGAGAGTCAATAAATAAATACCAGTAACAAACCCATAATTTAAGTAAAGAAATCTTTCAGTGGTGCTTTCTCACTTGCAAATATTGACTTTTACTCTCCAGGATACTTTATATATCCCATCCTCATTGCCTCATGCCAAACTTGAACTTATCCTAAATGTCAACCCTCATTCCTCTTTCCCTCATCATCATGGCCAAAGTCCATGATCAAAGCTTGCGTTTCCAAAAAAATGGTTGTTACTTTCATTACAGTATTTTTTTGTTTATGCCAGACGTCAATTTTTGGTTGTGAGTTTCAAAATTTTAGCCGTAAATAGAGCTTTAGTACTACTGCACTAGGCCTTACGTTAGTACATGTTTTCATACTGACTAATGATTGCAGGAAATTAACGAGTAACATTACGAGTTTTGGCCTAGCAGAATCAAAGTTTGCTTACCCTCTTGTAATATTCAAATGTCCCAGAAAACGATCCTTGTCACTTAATATGTTTTAAGAATACCAATGTTATTATGTCAGTAAACATAATTAAGGAAATTGAAAATAATATCCACATTATTCCATTTTCTAATCAACAACTGTCACGTCTGCCACTAATACACCATACACACATGACATAAACAACAAGCATTGCATAACAACAACTTTAAGTGTCCGAGTACAGGGCCATATTGTATACTAGCAGCTACAGTAGCTAGACTTACTGTAGCTATAGGGAACAACAACAAAATGGGATAAATGGTAAAACATTTACATGTAGATATTTGATCACATTTTGCTTATAATTGTAATATAAAACTCTAATTTTGTAATGATTTAATTAACCAATTACTGTACAGTATATTTAGTATTGTGGTAAATTTTATACATAATTTTTGGACGTAGTTCATGTAACTGATATTTATTTTGTACATCGGAAGCAATTATTTGGATGAAGATATGTACCAGTAAAGCGTAAAAATGACCATTCTAGGATAAAACGCAACCTTTGTCCATGATACTATTTCAAATTATCACTACTTTCCTGTCCTCCACAGTGACGGTGAAGGGAGGGAGGAACAGCTTTGTCTCATGGGGGCAAATGCCTATAGATTGAACAAAATATGTCGCCCATACAAAATGGAGGAATTGAAAGGGAGGGGGACAAAGCAATCTTGTGGGGAAATATACCACCACATAATGCCGCCACTGGATAATGATATCGTGTCTCCAATTCTCATGTCATTCCCTGCCAACCTTTTACTGTACCTTTTGACACTCATCTCGCTGTCTCTCCTCTCCTCTCATGTTCATTACTGTCTCCCACATGACCAAATCTCTTTCCTATATAACATCCTACTCTTCATCTATCCTCCATCTCCTACCCTCAGGACCTCATTTTATTCCCCCTTTTTTTACCTACACCCACGTACCCTCTTACTATCCAATCTCATGTGATACTGTACCATATCAGTCATCCCTTAAAACAATTTCAGATCTGGCCCAGATAGAAATCCTAGATCTGGGCCAAATATAAATCCCAGATCTGGGCTAAATATAAATCCCAGATGAAATCCAGATGTGGATATGATGTAATTCCCAGATCTGGCCAAATAAATAATTGGGCAGATATGATTTTGCCATATCAAACTTGGCCAGCTTCAGGTAAAACTTGATCTGTGATTTTCAAATCTGTGATTTAATCTGTCCCAGATCTGGGATTTATCTGTCCCAGATCTGGGATTTATCTGGATTTGATTTTGCAATTTATGTCTGGTAGAGTTCTGGTGGAATTTATATAAACAGTCCTTCACATCAATGAACCAGCTTTAAACTATATGAAGGACTTTTTGTCGAAAAGTAACTCTCAGTGCCTATAGTCACAACTAAATTAGACGTTTTAACAGTAGTCAAATGTAAGCAAGAGCTTTCTTTTCTATTTGTTAGTTTCAGTATGAGAACAGAAATTCCCTGAAAATTCAACAAAAAAGTTTGAAACAAAATATTTAAGGAATGAAACCACAGTAAAACTACATAATGTTCTAGACTGATCATATTAATTTTAAAAATAGGAATATTAATGCAATTAACTATATTTCTGTATGAACATTTATTGGTGTCAATTATTGTGACTCCGCCCATCACCATCATATTCATATTTTGCTGGTAGATGCTTATAAGGAAGTACTCCTAAGGCAACACAAAAGGATTGAGCCTTCATATCTGCATTCTGTATTATATTATATCAAATTTTATTTGCTTAATCTTGATATTACTTTTTTATTCTTAATATAAATTTACATCCTTTAAAGGGATCCCTTTGGCTATCCTAAGGGGACTTTTCACCCACTCAATCACCCACCCACCCACTCACTCACTCATTGTACTCTTCTGGATATGTGTCCCATAAGGCTGCAGTGACGTCTCCTGTCTCTGGCAAGTAGTCTGCCTTCAATCCAGAATCATCACCCTAGCTGAACTCTTTCCTTCATTACCATTTTTCTCCATATCGTTCTTGGGCGTCCTACGCTCCTCCCTTCTGGCTTCCATGTTAATGCTGTCATGCAGTGGCTGTCCTCTTTCATTCTTGATACATGCTCAATCCACCTCCCATCTTCTCATTTTGACTTTGTTGCTAATTCTTCTTTGCTTACATGTAGTAAATCCCAATACTTCATCATTTGAAACAACATACGGCCATCTGATCTTCAAAAATCTTCTCATGCATTTGAACATAAAAGTATCCAATTTTTTATTGTCAGTCTCATTGGTCTTCCACGTCTCACAACCGTATAAGAGAACGGACTTAACAATAGAGTTGAATAATCTGATCTTTGTTTTGACTGAATATATATTGGAGCTCCATATCATCTTAAACTTCATGAAGAATGTTCTTGCTTCTGAAAATCTCTTAACAATATCTTCTTCATCACCACCTCATATGTTTATAGTTGCTCCCAGCTACTCGTAAGTATGTACCTCTTTCAGATGTTCATTTGCAATTTGTCACTGCATCTACTTTTGTCACTGCATCTACTTTTGTATTTACTTTCATGAGTTCAGTCTTATTCTTATTTGTTCTTAACCCACTTTGTGCAGCATATTGGTTCAGCCTTGTTTGTTTTGTTGCATATGTTGATATGCAGAGGGGGTCAGAATGATGTCATCCGCACAATCAAGGTCTTCTAACCTTGACATAAACCTCCATCTTATTCCATCACTAGTATTGGCTTCAGTTGTCTTACGCAGCACCCAGTCACTATCATAAGAAAAATGAAACCAGACATCATATCGCCTTGTTTGACTCCTGTTTTAACTTGAAACTATTCTGACATGTACACCCCTTCAGCTATTACAGACATTCATTACCTTCATAAAGTATTTTGACTATTGTGCTGATTTTCTGTACGATACCATAAACCGCCATTATTTCCCATAGGCTGTCCTTGTGTACTGCGTCCAACGCTTTTTTGAAGTCAACAAAGATAATGTTGATGGTTGGCTGCCATTCGACAACCTGTTCTAATATGTCAGTATGTTGCGAAGTATAAATATTTGTTTGGTGGTTTTCCTTCTTCTTCTGAACCCTTCTTGTTCAACTATCAGCCTGCTCTCAACTCCACTTCTGATTCTATTTATAAAAACTGTTCCAAACACTTTGCTAGGCACTGATGTTAAGGTAATTATTATTATTATTATTATTATTCACAACTTCTACAGCGGCAAATCCAAAAAAGGCTCTTGGCGCTTTACAAAAGACAAAACATGAAAGACACAATAAAAGCTTAAATACAGTAAAACGATACAAGGGCCTAAACAGTATAAAAACCTTAATAACCGATACAAGGGCCTAAACAGTATAAAAAGGTATATACAAACTATAAAAGCAGTAAAAAGCGAGGTAGAAAGGTATAAAACTGGTAATGTACAAGAAGTAGAACTTACAAGTAAAAAACAATCAAAAGTACTGAAAATAGCTATGAGTCAAAAGCAGCCACAAACAAGTGAGTTTTGAGGAATTTCTTGAAAGTTTTGGGGTACATTTTATGAAAACGGGCAAATTGTTCCAAAGAGTAGCAGCAGAGTGACTAAAATTTGTATCTGAGTAACGGGCAGTGTTGGTTTTGGGAACAACAAGTAAATATCTATTTTGTGATCTAAGATTACGAGGTGGATTATAAAGGGTAAGTTCATCAGCCAGGTAGGCAGGGGCGAGACCATTGAGAAATTTATAAGCAAAGAGCAGTATTTTGAAAGTAGGTCTGTAACATACAGGGAGCCAGTGGACTTGTCTAAGAATGGGTGTAATGTGGTCATGCCGGGGAGTTCTAGTAATTAAACGGGCTGCACAATTTTGAACCCGTTGGAGTTTCTGTAATGTGGTAATATTTACACCATACAAAAGAGAATTACAATAATCTAATCTAGAAGTTATAAAAGCATGAACTAAAATACGGCAAGCATCATCAGTTATACAATTTCTTATCTTACTAATAGAACGTATATGAAAATAGCATGTCTTGATCACTGATTGCACGTGCTGGTGCATTGTTAAATTGTTATCCAAAAGGACACCCAGATTCTTAACTAAAGACACTGGATGCAAAGAACAATTACCAAGTTGAATGTCAAAATTGTTAGAACAGGTGGAGAATAGATGGGATTTGGAAGAGAAAACAATTAATTTACTTTTATCATCATTAAGTTTCAATTTATTGTTTACCATCCAAATGCGCAAGTCATCAAGGCAAGCTTCTAACTTCATCTTAATGCTTTCCCAATTATCAGACCTCCGAAGAGTAATATAAAGCTGGGTGTCGTCAGCATAACAATGAAAATCTATTTTATGCCGTCTCAACAATTCACCAATGGGGCGTGTGTACATGCAATAAATTACTGGACCTAAAACAGATCCTTGAGGAACCCCACACTTTAAAGGCTTCCCCTCAGATTTTACTTCATTTATATCAATACATTGTACCCTGTCACTCATGTATGATTTAAGCCAATCCAAAGAGTTAGATGTGATGCCAAAAGAATATTGAAGTCGACGAAAAAGAATCTGATGATCGATTACATCAAAAGCTGCCGACATATCTAGCATTATTAGTACATACTGTGATTTTCCATCCAAAGCCTGAGCAATATCATTGTGAACTTTGAATAGTGCACTTTCAGTTGAGTGTAACTTGCGATAGGCAGATTGGAGCGCATCGTGAAGATGATTCGTGTCCAAATGCTTATGGAGGCGACTGGCAACGACTTTTTCTAATACCTTTGAAATGAATGGTAAATTAGAGACCGGGCGATAATTCATCATGTCATTCTTCTCTGAGCCAGATTTCTTCAGCATAGGAGTAACATTTGACCGCTTGAAAATGCTTGGAACTATTCCTTCCTCCAAAGAACGATTAATGATAGATGTTATGATAGTGAGGAGGGGGTTGAGGCTTTTCTTCAGTAACCAAGTGGGTATGGGATCAAGACTACATGATTTGCTTGGGGACTCGGTGATGATGCTTTTTATCTCATCAACACAAGTAGGAGTAAATGCCGTCAGGGGGCGGTTTTTGAATTCCACATCACCCACAAAAGCATCCACATTGACTGTTTCGGAATCGAATGCTTCGCGAATGTTATTCACTTTACGTAAAAAGAAATCTCCAAAATCCTCAACCAAAGTGTTAAGCGATGTGTAACTTGGTAGGACTTTGTCGTCACTTTGACCTATGAGGTGTCTGGTTAGTTTGAAAAGCTGAGACTGGTTTCCAGCGCAATCAGATATCTTATTGCAATAGTATTGTTGTTTTTCCCGAATTAAAAGCTTGTTTACTTTGTGACACTGCTGCCTGTAGATTTGGTGGTGCACCATTAATTTGGTTTTCCCCCACGCCCTCTCTAACTTTCTACGCTCACATTTAGCTTCTCTTAAAGCATCAGTATACCATGGTGACGCTGGTCTTAAGATAATGCTTTTAGTTTTCTCAGGGGCGTGCTTATCGAGGATCGTGCGTAGTTCTGTGTCGTAGGTATTCACGAGTTCATCCACGGATCTATTCAAACAAATTAGTTCCATGCGTGAGCTGATGTCATCAGTGAAGGACTGGATGTCAATAGATCGCAATTTTCTGAATGAAATAACCTTCTTTTCATTTTCGGGTTTACAACATTTTATCTTGAGACAAACGGCAAAATGATCACCAGCTGTGTTACCATGTTCGTCACAAAGACAAGGATCAATAACTGACGGGGTATCATGTACAGTGTCATCATGTACAGTGTCATCATTGGATCGAGTAATGACTACGTCAAGAGTATGTCCCGCTCTATGAGTTGCACCATCCACCAGTTGGACTAATCCATGATTGTCTAATATGTCACGAAAACGATTAGCATCCACATTATGTAAATCATCTAAATGAAAGTTTAAATCACCAACAATAAGGACTTTTCTATTAATGGCGGATAAATGTTCCAGATAATCAGCCCACTCACTAAAGAAAACTGAGTTTTTAGTCCATTCTTTCTAGATGGTGGTGGACGATAGATGACACTCAGTGTGAAAGAGAATTCTTTTAAAGAGACGCAACATTCCATGTGTTCAAAGTGAGAAAATTTAGCATCATGGTTTGTCATATCAATAGCTAGCCCCAATTTGAAAACCACTGCAACACCACCACCTGAGGATCCATTTAGGCGTGGTACATGAAGAAAGTTATAACCCGATGGGACTAGTGTTTTAATGATTTGTTCATCCATCGTAGTACCTAACCATGTCTCAGTAAGAGCGAGGATATCGATATCGTTTGAGGTAATGAGATCATTGACAGAAGTGATCTTATTTTTCACAGAACGTACATTAAGCAGATAAAACCTGATTGCTCGTTTTGCAAACTGTGTACTCCGCACTTCGGAGGGTATAATCCGAAGTGCTTGAAATGTCAGTTCTTAATATCACCCTTCTTTAGGACTTTCACAATCAGCCCCCGTTTCCAAGATTTTGGTACTATTTCTGTTTTCCATATTGCCCTAAATAAATCCTCTAGCCATTCTCCAGTAATATGGGTATCCACTTTCAGCACTTCTGCTGCAGTATTATTTTTACCAGCAGTCTTGTTATTCTTTAACTTCTTCATTATATACATCCTTTATTTCAAATCTAGTAATGTGACTAGTGTTGATTTTGTCTATTACAGGATCACAAGTGACATCTGTTCAACTGGATTTATACTGTAGGTATCAGTCTGTTTAAAACGCCCTCAAAATATTCTATCCATCCCTTTCTCAGCCGTTTCATCTGTCAATAGTCCTCCAGATTTGTCTCTCACTGCATTTGCTGTTCTGCCTCTTTCGTTGCATGTCTTACTAATGTCATACAGCTCTTTCATTCTACAACTACCCGAATGTCATCTACCCACTTTCTTTTGTCCTTCCTTGTGTTTTTCTTGACTTATCTTTTTCGCAGTAACTGGCTTTTAAGTTACCTTTAATTCTATTTGACTTAGCCTGTCCAATATTACTCTTCGGCCATTTTCGCTCAATTAAGTTCCAAGATTCTTTACTGATCCATGGTTTTTGGCCCCTCTTCTTGTATCCTAAAATCCCTTTCGCTGTCTCATTATATATGCAATGTTTTGCCGCTTACTCCCTACTATCATCATCTGTCTCACTGTCTCATAATTCTAATCTTGTAGGACATCATATTTATTTCTTAGCTTGACAGAAAACTGGGCTCTTATTGCTGGCTGTCGTAGCTTGATGGTATCATACTTCATCCTATTTACATTTGCCTTCTGCTTTCTTCTTAGCTTCAGTCTGAACTTTGTGCACAGCAAATGATGGTCACTAGCGATGTCAGCACCTGTCATGGCTCAGGTGTTCAGTATAGATGTCATGTGCTGTTTTGTTACCATCACACAGTCACATGGTTAGTCATAGCTCAGGTGTTCAGTATAGATGTCATGTGCTGTTTTGTTACCATCACACAGTCACATGGTCAGTCATAGCTCAGGTGTTCAGTATAGATGCCATGTGCTGTTTTGTTACCATCACACAGTCACATGGTCAGTCATAGCTCAGGTGTTCAGTATAGATGTCATGTGCTATTTTGTTACCATCACACAGTCACATGGTTAGTCATAGCTCGGGTGTTCAGTATAGATGTCATGTGCTGTTTTGTTACCATCACACAGTCACATGGTCAGTCATAGCTCAGGTGTTCAGTATAGATGTCATGTGCTATTTTGTTACCATCACACAGTCACATGGTCAGTCATAGCTCGGGTGTTCAGTATAGATGTCACGTGCTGTTTTGTTACCATCACACAGTCACATGGTCAGTCATAGCTCGGGTGTTCAGTATAGATGTCACGTGCTGTTTTGTTACCATCACACAGTCACATGTTTGATTTGATTCAGCGTACTCCCTCCAGGGGAAGTCCAGGTTTTCTTGTGTATTTGCTTATGTGGAAAAATTGTTTCAGTTATCACCAGATTATTGTTACCACAGAAGTCCAGAAGCTTCTCACCATAAGCATTTCTCTCATCAGTACCATGTCCACCAATAACATTCTCATATCCTTCATTGCTATGACCTACTTTGGCGTTGAGATCCACCATCAATATCAGTACATCATGTTTTGGTACTCCATCAATTAGAGCTTGCAGTTGATCATAGAAGGTGTCTTTGTCCTCGTCATTTGTATTGTTGGTTGGTGCATCAGACTGTATGACAAAAAGTTTGATGCGTTGGTGAAAAACCTAACATAGGGGATTTTCAGCTGGGATCAAATGTAGCAAGTTTATTCATAACTTCATTTGGACAGATCTAACCTAATCTATAGTTTAAATAGGAGTAATCTAATGGCTCAACTCTGCGAGCCGTAAAATTACTTAGCTGATCAAAATAGTCTCAGAAATAATTACGTCCGACAAATCTCAGCCCACGGACCTTCCGACTCAGTACCGTTGAGACGGGGCCCCCGGGGGGTAAATCAGTAAGTTAACAAGTGTGGAGCCATGGGTCGTGGCGTAAGTAGAAAACTCTGAAAGACCATAAAGATGTATATTTATATCGCCTCTTGGCGTCTGAAAAATAAAAATATATAAAACATATATATATATTATATATATATATATATATATATATATATATATATATATATATATATATATATATATATATATATATATATATATATATATATATATATATATATATATATATATATATATATATATATATATATATATATATATATATATATATATATATACTGTATATATATATATATATATATATATATATATTTAAATATATATATATATATATACTGTATATATTTATATATATATATATATATATATATATATACTGTACATATATATATATATATATATATATATATATATATATATATATATATATATATATATATATATATATATATATATATATATATATATATATATATATAATATATATTTCAATTTTTCAATCCTGAGAAAAAGTATGAAACGTAAAAACGTTAAAAATGCAGGAGTGATGTGGAAAACACGAACCACTGTGAACTTGGTGTCTGGAGATAAAAAGAAACAGTTAATTCCCCTGAAAGGGGGACGCCAGGGAGACCTACACATGGTCTCTCCAGCGCCCTATAAATCAAGCTCATAAATGTAAAACTCTTTCTTAACTATAAGCAAGAAAAATGAAATCACGAATCTCAATGTAACGTAAAAGAATATATTGGCTCTCTTGTACTAACTGTAGCTCCTTGGAGCTGAAAGAAGTCGACCTTCTGCTTACCCTGTGGATACTACGACCTCCTGGGCATGCGCCAACATCAAACAGGGAAGTTGGCCTAATGCATAAGAGAACCTGTACTGAAGATATCCTAACATTTCAATACAATGCATAGTATAACGCTAGGCTATCCTTGTGGTAGGGTGAAAAACACTCAACCTCAAGGGAAACGGGTCCTCTAAACAGGCATGCTAGGTACTCTAGGGACTAAAACGCCCGCCTCGAGAGTGGGACTCTCGAATTAGCCACCAGCTTTGTACGGATGAAAGTAAAAACACCCTAACTTGAGTGTAAGCTTAATGGGGAAATCCTGCGAGTTGGATCGAAGAATTCACGTGTCCCGTGGCCGTGGCTACCTTGTCTTACCTCAGAAAACTCCTAAAGGTAAACAGCAAAGGTGAAACTTTTTAAGATTTAAAAAAACCTGTGCGGTGGAGCTGCCGACGAGAAAAATATTAGAAAAAGGGTAGAAATTTAAGGAAACATTTTCAGACCAGTTTCAGTGATGTTGTCATAACAACGTGCTGAAAAGAAGTAAGGGTTATTAGAGGTATTATGGAGGTCAGGGCTGGGCTGGTTACTATGATTTTAAGATGGGTTAGATGTGCGTTAGAATCAGGTCATGGACCAGGTTGCATATTTATAGCATGGAAGGTAAGGTATAACTTGAAGTAAATTTATATATCAAAAGTAGCATTCAATCAAACTTATATCTGGTTCAATCTGGACAGATGAAATGAAACTTTATTCCTAGATCAAATTGGCTTTGATAAAGGTTATATCTGGCATGATCAAGAAAGATGAAGCTTTATTTGTATATCAAATGTAGCATTAAATCAAGTTTATATCTGGCTTGATCTGGTCAGATGAAACCTAATTTGTACATCAAATTGGCTTTAATAACAGTTGTATGTGGCTTTATCTGGCCAGGTAAAACTTTATTTGTATATCAAATGTAGCATTAAATCCACTTTATATCTGACTTTAACTTTATTTACCTAATCGTTTTGTAAGGGTCAATCCTTCTAACCATGAATTCCCTTTTTGCTATCTTCTTGTTAAAACTTCAACATATACAATTTGTTTACTCACTAATTCTAGTGTTTTCAACCAAATTTCTTTCTCTGTACTTCTAAAATTTGTCATTAGTAGGCCTACTCCTCAATCTATGATACAAACACATCATGCACAGTTGAACCATACACCTTTCATTTGACAAGAATTTTGTTTTGATATCCCATTAACTGCTCACACAAACATGTGTGAGTCCTTCCACCAGCTGACCAATGAGAAGACACACAACATTGTTCAATGATTTGACAAGAGCCGCTTTAACAAAACAACAAAAGAAAAAGACCTTTATTTTATCAATTGATGCATACCATATTGTAAGATGAACATAGTCTTTAGACAAGATATCAGAAAAGAGAGTCAATAAATGAATACCACTAAGAAACAAGTGCTATTCAAACTACGTAACAACACACACACAAAATGTAGTCAATAAATAAATACCTGTAATAAACATAATCTAATCAAACGCTACATAACAACACAACAAAAGAAACGAGAGTCAACAAATGAATACCAGTACAAAATGTATTTGAAATGTGAACGTGAAGATATCAGGTTTATTATTCAGACTTCATGTATGTTTTTGTAAATATTCAAGTCTTCTTATAGAAGCCAATCTGTACTCGTTAAATTGATGAAACCCCAGAGCTTTCGGGGATGTTGCCCCAAGGTACATGGTCCTCCACGGAAATGTTGCCCTCGGAATCTTACCTGTGAGGCCCTTGGACCCATGCTATGTGTACGCAGTATGCCTGTGGTGTCAACAAATTATGCACGCCTAGAAATTCGCAATGCACACCCATTTCTCCAATTTCCAGATGAAACCCTGATTGGGGGATTGTGTGTGCATGATAATTAGCCTAGTTGCATAGTAGCAATGAAAATACTTGTACATGTGGTATCTCTTGAATTAATGTGGGTAAGATGATTTTGCTGAAACAAATGATCATTCAGTATATGTGAAGAGCATTGTTCACACTTAATGGTGAGGTATAGTATGCATTTGCTGCAATATGTTTGACCTCAGATCAAAAATATATGGCTTATGACTTCCTAACTTCACATTTCTAGTTTTGTTACGATATTGACATTTCTGACATGAATATAGCAATCAAAATGTTTGTCTTGCCATGAATAAAGAAGCAAATAAAAGTTTCCTCACTTCTAAAGAATGTTAAATTAGGGGTTTGGGAAATATAAACAATAAGCAGAATGTGGGGTAGTAGATGACATAATGATAAAGTAGCTTAAGGAATTAGGATGAGGTCATGTGGGACAAGGTGGAATTGTATGTAGGGCAGGGTGGGGTAAGATGTTGGTCAGGATGTGTTGGCATGTTAGACAGGGTGGGATTGGCATGTAGAACAAGGTGGGTTGTCATGTGGAACAGTATGGGTTGGCATGTGGAACAGGGTGGGTTGGCATGTGGAACATGGTGGGTTGACATGTGGAACAGGGTGGGATGTGGAACATGGTGGGTTGAGATGTGATGGCAGGGTGGTTGACATGCACAGGGCGAGATGGCATGGGTGGGATGTCATCTGGATTTCAGTTCTGGGTATGTGGTCATGCAAGGGTGGAATGCCATGCTGGTGGTGTGATTGCATGGAGGATGACATTTGGGATGACAATTGGGACAGGTTATAGAATAAGGGACAGTCTGGAATATGCATTAGGTGGGGGGATTTGTATTGTTTCCAATTTTTAGTTTGTGATACGTTAAGCAATATTCTTTTGCATAATTTTGCTTTTATGTTATTGTACATTTTTCATGCTGCTTGACTTTGCTTGACACACATATTTTCTTAATTTGGAGGTTGTATTACAATCCAGGATGTAGTTCTGGAAATGTGTAGGGGCTGGGGAGGGTACAGGTTGGAAAGGGAATTGAATGGCATTATTTCATTGACATTGGCAAGTCAGGGCCTTTCCTTTCTTTGTTATTCAATTGATAGAACTAAAAAAAGTGTTGTAGTTATAAAGACTGCTAGGTTTTACATGTTTTCTGAGTTACTTGAGCTTTTTTTTGTCTTAAAATATCTAGGAAAACGTAGTGCAAATGAAAGTGTAAGTGCATCTTTCAAAGCTCAAGTAATTTGAAATCATCTGCCCCTGCTACCCTATCTATTTCTGTATATACTTCCTTCTATAAGCCCATTCTCTATACTAGCTTTGAATAGTTGAGCATACTGCTCTTCCGATAGTTCTAGTTTTTTTAAGAGTCTTAAAAGTCATACTGTATTATACATACCTTAAATCCAGAGTTGTGTTTTCATAAGATAGAAAATAATTTGACTGCCACTTGAAGTTTGTACTTTCTTTCAAGTTTGTGTGTTGCTTGTCACAACTTATCCCATGCTGTAAGTAACTGTATAATTTTCTTGTTTTAGAGTGCCTGATTTTAAAACATCCTTTTTAGCTTCTCATATTTGAAAACATAATTTATTATTTGCAGAAGTGAGAAGTCTAACATTACCACTCAAATACTGCCCCTGCCACCCCATCACCCTGAGGTGCCCCTGCCACCCCATCACCCTGAGGAGAGAGGAGGGATGTAAAGGTCCAAGCTAACAGAGGAAGCCTTGAAGTACTTCATCCAGGTGGGTAAGTTTTTCATTATCTCCTGGGGCCAGCCACAAAAAGGAAAACATGGAAATAGGTACAAATTCTGAAAAACTTTGTGGAAAAATTTTAAATGTATTTTAGTAGGGAATGTGTAAATATTGTTCGAAATCAGGAAAAGTTAAACGCAATAAGTTTCAACATTGAAGATGGCTATTTTGTATTATGAAATTGGTTTATTCCTAACTCTGGCTCTTAGCGTTTTATACAAAGTTGAAAGTCATGTAGTCAACAATTGAAATGTTTGTTATTTCCTCCCCATTATCTTTTACTCTACCACACGGCGATATTTTTGACGTTTTGGTTGCCCCATCTTTGACTCCGCCTCACAAGCGCATTTTCAAAAATGTGCTGGTAGAGTAAGGGTTAATTAACCCGCGACGAGTGTGCCAACTGGAAAATATATGCAGCGTGATCCCGGTGGGCGGGTCACTGAAGTGGAACGAGCCCGACTCTGCTGCCTGGAAGACAGAGGACCCTTCTATAATCATGCCTTGATTAACCCTTACTCTACCAGGTGGCAATATTATCGCCGTTTTGGGTGCCCCATCTTTGACTCCGCCTCCCAACGTATTTTCAAAAATGTAGGGTAGAGTAAGGGTTAATCAACCCACGACAAGTGTGCCAATTAAAAATATATGCAGCATGATCCCAGAGGGCGGCCCAGCAGGTCACTGAAGCGGAACGGGCCCAACTCTGGTGCCTGGAAGACAGAGGACCCTTCTATAATCAGCCCTTGATTAACCCTTACTCTACCAGGTGGCGATATTATCACCGTTTTGGGTGCCCCATCTTTGACTCCGCCTCGAGCGAATTTTCAAAAAAGTGATGGTAGAGTAAAATATTGAAGAACGTCTGGGGAAAATATTGTCACTTACCTTTGGTACGGTTTTGGTTTGCCTGGTGTGCCAAGTCCAGAAAAAACAATTTTGTGTGATTGACATTTGACAAAACTGGTCAAATCACTTTAAAATTGTCATATCAATAACAAATTAAACTTATGTTTGATTTCCAGATATATGTTGATTTGGAGCATTTTCATTGGTTATGATTTGGGATTTGTCATTGGAAAGAAATTGATATGTCTAGTTTTATATGATAGGCTAATTTGAAGGATTCTGATTTGCTGGAAAATCAAGTCTGCTAGAAATTGAAATACAGTTTGATTTCTTCGCGGTTATTGCTGGAAATCATCATAATGAAAGAAATGCAACATGACTTTTTGTGTTTGAGTGAAAGTGAGAGAGAAAAAAGTTGAATGTATATGCTTGATGATTTATGTGATGATTTCATAATCACACAACCAGTTTTGACACTAGGCACCATAAGGGAGGGGGGGGGGTGACAAGGGGGATCAACTGTCCCCCAGAGAGGATTTACAGCACCTTCCTGTTTGCCTGTTCTCTTATCTGTTGGGATGTGAAACTGGGAAATTTATTAACATAAATCTGAAGAAAATTGCCAAAAATAAAAGAAATTTTCTGAAAATTGAATAAATTGCCAAAAATAATCAAATTTCACAAACACGAAAGACACTTGCCAGAAATTTAAAAAAATTCCTGTAGATGAAGGAAATTGCCCAAAAATGAAGAAAACTTCCTAAAATTGAAGTCAATTTTTCGAAAGTTAAAGGAATATTTCCTGAAAATTGCAGATTTAAATGTTTGATTTAAACTTCATTTACCGTTGCAATTTTCCTAGGAAATATTTGGGATTATTTCCCATCCTGTGCCCCCTGTGACGTTGGTCTTTCTCTTCTCTTGGCTATTATATAAGGTATCATTATTTTATCATTTTATATCATAATTTATTTTAGAATTTTCTACTGTAGGGATCCAAAAGCATTAACTTTATAATCATTTTGTATTTGTGATTAGAGGTGGAGATCGATTATTTCTTTTCCATTTTGTTTTCATAAGGATTGGACCATTGAACATGATGCACTGTTCGAGACTGAGCCAGATGCAGATACAGCATTGGGAGAGCTTGAGATGGACACCAGAGCAAGCTTTTGTTGTTGTTCAGAGAGAAAGTGAAGTTCAAATGCGTTAATATTTTAACCGGGAGGTGTAAAATATACGATTTACTGACGACATCAAATTAACATATCCCATTCAGCTGTTCAGAGAAGTGGCAATGGTTGAATGGTGCTCGCCGTCCTCCGGAGGGGACGTTAAGCCGTCGGTCCCGATGGTAGGACAGTCTGCACCCTGCCTGATTCTCTGAACACTATTCGAGAAGAGAAGCATCAAAACGCGGTGTTCATCCACTTCCCGTCTTATCCCATCCTGGTCCAGTCAAGTCCAAGTTCCTGTGCGCCGATTCTTCTGGCTGCTAGGGAACTTATTAGGTGGCTAATTGGGTCCAGCGCTTTGAGGCCCTGACAAAAGACGCTATATAAATTGATGACTAATAATAATAATTTGAAAAATACTGCCTCCCTGAGAGGATTTCACTTTCTTGGTTGCAAGCTGTCTTCCTGTTTAGCAGGAAAAATTGAAAAAAAACTTTGTAAAACTGAAGGAAAATTTGATGAGATTATTGGAAAGTTTGGAAGAATTTGACAGTGTACAACAAATTCTCAAAAATAAAGGAAATATTCCAAAAAATTGAAAGAAAATTTTCTCCGAAATTGACAAAAAATTAAAGGAATTTCCCAGAGAAGTAGGATTTTTTGTTTGTTTGCTGGTTGCATGCTTTCTTCCAGTTTGGGAACTATAATTGAGAAATTGTTAACAAAGAGTTGAAAAAATTGAAAGAAATCAAATTGGATAGCAATATTAACAAACAAAAGTTGAAAAAAACTCACATAGGGAACTGGTAAAGGATTTTAGACTAAAATTGATAACATTGAAGAGTAATTTCGTAAAATTATTGGAAAACTTTGGCAACATTTCCCATTTGCCACACTAAAATAAAAGAATTTTTCCCTGAAAATGAAGAAAATTCTCGGAGGAACGGGGAAACTGCCACCTTAGAAACTTTCTCCTTCCCGATTATACGCTTTCATGCTAGTTGAGGGTTAAGATCGGGAATTTTTTAAACTAAAAGTGATATTGCGTCACAGACATTTGCTAATGTTGGCCTATGAAGGTAGCTACCTATTCATTGTAATTGTGTGTTCATTTAATGAATATTAAGATTTGAAAATTTAAAAGCCAACCAGAAAATTGAGGCTGAAAAGAACCTTCTTAACTTCCAGTCTAACAATCAGGAAAACTACAACCTTCCCTTCACCTACTTGAGCTCTCCTCCTCCCTCAAAAAATCAGGCTCCTCCTCTCAAGGCCCTGATGGCATCTACTACAATCTACTCAAAACCTTCCCAGGAATTCCCTAGACATCCTTCTCAAAATTTACAATTACCTGTGGTCATCAAACTCTTTCCCCAACACCTGGAGAGAGGCCATCATCACCCCCATCCCCAAGCTTAACAAAGACAGGTCCAATCCCAATAACTACCTCCCATCGCTCTTACCTCCTGCCTCTGCAAGATCATGGAATGTATGGTCAACAACAGGCTCTGCTGGTACCTTGAGAAGAACTCCATCTTCTCCCCACTCAAAATGGTTTCAGGAAAAACAGGAACTGCCTGCACAACGTCCTCAAACTTGACACCTACATCCGTGAAGCCTTTGTCAGAAATCATCACACCATCTTTATCTTCTTTGACCTTGAAAAGGCCTTCGACACCACTTGGCGGTATGGTATCCTCAGGGACCTTCACTCCTCCGGCCACAGAGGCCACCTTCATCCAGAAATTTATCTCATTCCCGCCACTTCAGAGTACGCATCGGTAACACTTACTCCCAAAGGTACAATCAACAACTGAGTGTCCCCCAAGGCAGCATTCTCTCCCCACTCTCTTTATCCTCAAAATTAACAGCATCACCAAAACTCTCACCCCCAACATCAAATGCTCCTTTTGTCCATGATTTCACTATCTACTTTTAATCCCCATGCTTTCATACTCTCCAAAATAATCTTCAACACTGCCTGGCTCACTGGAGCGACTCCAACAATTTCAGCTTCTCAAAAGACAAAACTGTTCTTATCCATTTCAACAACAAAAACTCCTTTTTCCTCCGCCCCAATCTCCATCTCAAAGATTCCATTATCCCCAGTAGAGACAGTTCTTCCCTTCCTCTGAATCATTCTCCATTCCAAACTCTCCTATCTCCCCCCACATCAACACTCAAAACCAACTGTCACAAAATCCTGAATCTCCTCAGGGTCCTCTCCAGCACTGACTGGGGAGCCAATCATCTTACCCTGCTCACCTTATACCGCTCCCTCCTCAGATCCAGGCTGGACTATGGCAACTTTGTCTACACCTCTGTCCAGCCAACATTTTCGGAAATCCTGGGGTCACTCCCCAAACATCCCCAAAGGCATTAACATTTTCTTGCCTTGCCATACAATCATCAACTTCCCCCCTGGACTCAACCCCCAAAGCCAACATCAACATTTTCTTAGTCTCCTCCTTTCGAGGCCAAAGCTCTCCACAACCCAGCCTTCTTCGACTTTACTGCCAACTCAGTAGACATTCCAAGGCTACTCATTCCTCTTTGCTCGACTCCACGCATCTTCTCTGCAGCCGCAGCCGTCCTGGCCTCACCCTCTCCTCAAGGCTTAATAGAGCCATTATTTAATCTGCCGAAGCATAGGCCATCCTCCTAGTCTTAAACTTCATAGAACTCTCCTTCCACCCCCGTTTCATCATCTTCTCTGACTTTAAATCCATAATCACTGGCGTCCTCAACATGCTCTGGCCCAACCCCCTCATACTACAAATCCTCAACAAACTTCACACCCTTTCCTCCTTAGGGAAGAAAATGATCTTTTGCTTGATCCCCAGCCACGTCAGCATCCCTGGCAATAAGCTGATGAGAGAGCCGACAGAGCCGCCAACAAAGCTCTGCCAAATAACATTTATTTTTTCTATTCAACACTCAGACCTCCATCTCTCCATCTCCACTTACATCAATAAGACCTGGCAAGATTCCTGGAATCACGAAACCAGCAACAAACTTCACACCATCAAACCCAAAGTCGGGACCCACCCCTGCACAGTTGCAATCGCAGGGAAAACATCGTTGTCACCCGCATCCGCCTCGCTCACTCCTCTCTCACCCACTCCTATCTCCTTTCCGGCATCCCTGCACCTCTCTGCCCCACCTGCAACACCGACCTTTCCATCAATCATACCCTCTTAACGTGTCCCCTATACCTGAACTCCAGGTCTCTTCTCTCCTCACCCACCTCAATCTTGGATGTCTTTAAAAAAAATTCTTCCTCCAACAATTTCCTCCACAGCAACAACCTTTTCCACTATATCTAATCTACCTTTCTCCTCCCTTCTACACCTTACCTCACACACCCCTTTCTTTTTACTTTATTTATTTTTTCTTCCCAAATTCACCCTATTTTTCGCCTTTTTTTTCTCTAAATCCTTCATCTCCTCTCTGCCCTAACTCTTACACCTTAATTCTTTAATACCCTTTTGGCACATTTGACTCTGACTGTCATGGTGCCGTTAAACATCAACAAATCAAACCAAATCAAAAGTAATGGTCATTTCTTAGCTAATCTTGACTTATTTAGCAAGGTTTTTATTAATTTTAAAGCAAGTAAGTTATTTTCTACTGCACCTGTCCATCATTTTGTATCAAGAAAGCATCCCAAAAGGAACAAACATCTTTGCTGCTCTGTATTAATTTGGTAAAATTATTGGAAAAATATGGCAACATTTATCGAAAATTGTGAGTGATTATCCCGATTAACAGCAATGTTTAATAGAAAATTAATTTACCAGTGCCATTTTCCGCTTGTAACTGGAATTTTGGTTGGTTCTTTCATTTTACAATCAAAAACAGCTTCAAACTTTCTTGGTTGGTATTCTAAGCCTTAAGTTTACTGACCTGATACCAGATTTACTGGCTAATTTCAAATTTTACCGACAGGTATCAAAAATTGGGGTTCTGTTACTGTTGGGATATTTTACTTGTGCTGTATTTTACAATGCTAATTTTTTACTGTGTATTAATTTTACTAGTGCTATTTATCTTGTGATACAATTTGTTGAGGTTGTCGATGTAATATTTTCCAAGGCATTAAAGAATTTTACCATGGTTTTCAAAATTTGAAAACTGAGTGGTATCATAAAGCTAAAAACTGTAGTGGGACAATGAATTCTGCAAGCTCAAGCTATAGTGGCTGCAGCAATATTACCAGCACACGCTTATCACATCTGTATGTTGCTCATCATAATGCAGAAATGAATATGTGCATTTGATGGACTGGGACTGAGAATTTTCGTGAAAAACAGGTTATCTCAACAAGAATTAAATAAAACCTTTTCGGGAATACACAAATAATTAAAAAAAAGTTAATGCTTCTTTACATTTTTTCGTCTGCGTTTGTCCTTTATCTGTTTGTCTGTTTGTCAGTCATAAAAATATCTGAAGAAGAGATGATTGGATTTTGATTATATTTGGTGTGGGGTTTTGTCACTGCATAATGAAGAAGTGATTACAATTTTGGTCATTTAGGAACAGGAGAAGGGCAGAATTCGAGGGGTTGGGATGAAATGGAGGTGTAGTCTATTTTAGGGTGTCAAGACTTACAGTATATAGTTGAAACTTTCCAATGGTATGTGCTAAATAAAATCAATCAATTTTTTGACTATTAAGAAAATCAGATCAAGCGGTTTCTGGTATCAATGAGAATCAAACAATTGGCTTCTTGCATGAAAGAACAATGATGGAATGTGAATCTTGGCTGAACAGAACTCGAACAATGAATGCTTAGCTTGAATAAAACTGAAAACGATGATCAGAGGGTAGATCCTGAAATGGTTAGAATGCAAATTGCAATACAGATCAGCAGTGAGAAAGAGATTGTTTTGTGGATACAAGATGGTGGGCCTAGGAATTCTGCAGTAGATTATATTCTGGATGGAGAAAAATGAGCAGGATGGAGGTATGCGCTGTGCTGTACATAGTGTTACAATTCTAGTTTCCGCCTGTTTTTGTTAAATTTGCACCTTTTAAACAGAACAACTCTTGATAATTATTACTTGTTGGTCTTGTTGTATTGGAAACTCCACTGAACTGTTTGAGAAGTGTTATTAATTAAAGCATTTTTCCTGTAAATGTAAGTCAAGCTATATGTTTATGATTTTCCACTTTTCCGAGTCCTTATTTCTTGTTATATTATTTATTGTATTAAAGCATTCCATGTTTTGATTAAAGTGCATAATAAAGTTATTTGTAGAGTATAAAATGTACAAAAATGTGTTCTTTTTTTCAAGTCGTGTCTTGTGTTGGGTTCATTGGTACTATGAATTACGAACTTGGTTTCTGTTTGGAGCAAGTTGAGAAAATGGTTAAAATTTCATAGGTTTCATTACTGAGCATACTATAAAAAGTCAATGTGACCAGAGGGGTGTTCTTTTTTGGTTCACATGCGAAGCATTATGCGAACCTATGTAATGGCGATTGCGTCTGTCCGGCCGTCGACAGATTTGTCCTGAGATTTCCTCAGAAATGTTAAAGTTTTTTGAGAATTCCTCAGAAAATGTTATAGTTTCTTCAGAGTTCCTCAGAAAAAGTTAAAGTTTCTTCAGATATCCTTATGGAAGGTTAGAATTTCCTTATAAAATGTTAAGGTTTTTTAGAGATACTAAAGACAGGATTGAAGACTAGTTTTCTTAAAAAGTCTACAAAACATTTGAAATTTTCTTAGAAAATAACTGTAAAATGATGTAATTTTCCAATATTCTTCAGAGATCATCAAGTCTCTCTTGTAAGCACTTGATATTTAAAATCTTTAAAATTCTTCAAAATGTTTGGGCACCAACAGTTGTATCAGGCATGATTATTAAACTCCACCTTTATTATTGTGCTCATTTGCATAAAGTTGCTACAGTATATGACCTGACCAGAATTTTTTATTTAGTATGCTTAGTCAGGGAGTGTGACAGGATGTGATTGTATATGGACATTGGGCGAACGTTAGGCCTAAGTTACTGCTTCAAGAAAATTTGAATAAATATTTATTCTAGAATTTTATGAATCGTGAATGTGGAGTTAACTTGACATTTGGAAATCGTCACAATTTTCTTAACCCTTTCGTAGGCCTAACGTTAGGTTGGTAAAATCGCATGAATAACATGGGCAAAATTCGGGTTGGCCCAAAATATGAAATATGCCAAATTATCCATCAGATGTACCAGTAAAACGTATATTATCCGATCGACGATACTGGTTGATATAAACTTTAACAATAGGTCCTAAATAATTATGTAAAACTGCACAATCATAGTGGGCCTAGGCTAGGCCTATAGTTATTCGTTGTATAGGACTAGGGTTACCTCCTTTCCAGGCCTCTTACTTTCCAACTGATCTTGTGTTTTCTTGTTGGCTGACGTTCACTGATAGGCCTAGGTCTATCACTTAGGTCTATAAAGGATTTTAATCAGCAATTGATAGTCATAACGATGTTTTCAAACTTTCCTTAGCCTAGGTGGATAAAATTACATTATTTAGAGATGTTGCTTTTCGTGAGATAAACAACTTACAGTTACTAATAGTTCGAGACGGGGTCAAAGCGCTTTTAGGGGGCCAAAGCCCAGAACCAGGAAAAATCAAAAATAAGGCTTAAGTTTTAGCTCCGTCACAGGTTGCGCTTTTGCATGATGGGTCTCTTCTGCTCCCTACCCCATTTAACTTTTAGATCTACCCCTAGGGTACAGATATAAATTAATAAATCTAACTTAAATGCAGAAATATGACAATTATACGCGGAAATTTACACCCAAAATTACAAAAATTTCCCCATTGACTTAACACGCGAATTATTTTCGGAAAATAGACCAAGTCCCAGCTCCGTCACAGGTTGCGCTTTTGGTTGGCCCTCATTGGTGCATGATGGGTCCCTTCTGCTCCCGAGTCCCTACCCCATTTAACTTTTAGATCTACCCCTAGGGTACAGATATAAATCTAACTTAAATGCAGAAATATCACAATTATACATATTTACATCCAAAATTACAAAAAATATGACTTGACTTAACCACGCGGATTATTTTCGAAAATAGACTAAGTCCCAGCTCCGTCACAGGTTGCGCTTTTGGTTGGCCCTCATTGGTGCATGATGGGTCTCTTGTTTTTATCTTTATATAGCATAGGCCTACGGTAAATATTATACATATCCCTCAGTACTATTGACATTGGGATTGCCGTACCAGGGCCAGCCATCAGTAAACGGCAGTCATCACTAACAGAAACACGGCTGGCGTCAGTCCGACGGTCAAGTACGGGGAATACTAATATAGGCCTAGGCCTAGTCAAAATTGTTATCGGACTAGAATGATGCAACTTAGTCGTAACGTTAGGCCCCCTAGAATGGTCGAAATTCTGGTCAACCATTGGCACTAGGCACCTTATACAATTTCTTCCTGCATGTACAAAGGTTCGATTGGACGGATTTAGCCCTAGGGCCTTCTGCCACAGGTAGAATTATTTTAGGGGGTGCACGAAAATGGCGGTGTGTAAAATTTGGGGGTGTACGAAAATCGGGGGTGCCTATATTAGTAGAACGTAGGCCTAACAAAAGTTGTAATCTGGTCGACAGCCGGAAATGCATTGGCCTACGGAGCAGTCACGTGGTGGGTCACGTTTCACTGGGGCGGGGGAATTAAAATCAGTGCTTCAAATCTAGCCCGAGAGTCGAAGCTCTGGTAGGGTCAGAGGGCGAAGACCTCGGTAGCGCTGTTTTTCAAGTGATTTGCATTGCAGAATATTACTTAATATCGTGTCAAATCTAGGGTCTAAGCCTTTCGTTCCTCGTAATTTTGGTAGCAGAAAATTGCGCTTAGTAGTGTCAAATCAGAAAAATCTTGAAAACAAAACTTTAATATTGTGTCAGCTTCAAGCCTTAGGGTAAAATCTGGGGGTGAAGGCCAGGGACGAAGCTCCCAGAAGCATATATTTTTCTCGTGATTTTGATAACAAAAAATCGCTTTAAATTGTGTCAAATCTATATTCATACTAGAGGCAAAAGCTGCAAAGCCGAATTTTGTTTTAAAATGTGTCAAATCTATGGGGCGAAGTTGTAGAGTAAGAGCGCTGGGGGTGAAGTTTCTCGTGATTTTGATAGCAGAAAATTTGTTTAAAATTGTATGAAATCTAGAGGAAAGCCCCTGGAAGCTATGCTTTTCTCACAACTTTGATAGCAGAAAATTTATAAATATTGTGTCCAATCTAGGGTTGACGTTCTGGATGCCTGGTAGGTGTCTAGAGGGAGAAGCCTCAGGAAGCTTAGCGTTTTGTGACGTGATTTTGGTAACAGAAAAATGCTTAAAATCATGTCAATGCCACACTAAAGTTACTTAAAACTGTAAAAGGAATATAGATTTTGGAGCTATTGTTCAAATGTAGGATCCCATTGACTGTCTATAGTCATGTTACGGTAGTTGCGGTCCAGAAGTGTTTTTGATGTAAGAATAACGCTTTGAGCAAAGTGGTCAGAAGATTTCAAAAAGTGGGGAGGGGCACGAATTTGGAGAGGCCTCAGGGGCGGAGCCATGAATTTCATTAGAAGTGGCGCTAATCGGTCGTAGACCCCCTCCCAAGGCAAAGTGTTCAAATTTAGCCAACTTCTGGGAGAATGTTTAGAAAAGTAATTACAAAATATAACGGTTAACACAATTTGTGCAAATTTTCTGACATATAAGGGGGCGCGCTCCAGGTTTGCATTGATCCGCCGTAATTCTCTAATATTTTCAAATAATGGAGCCATTTTTGCACAAGTTCCGGCATCTGTAATCCATGGGTACTTTGTATTATTTTCAAAAGTAAGTAAGAGGGGCACTTTTTACTTGCAAGAGGGGCACTTTTGCCATTGTTTAGAAAAGCGGGGGCACGTTCCCCCAGTTTCTACCCCTCTGGCATTGAGAGAAAACATTTATAACGTTTTCTTTTGTAAATGATACAAATTGCAGAAGTTGGAAATAAAAAGTATATTTAAAATATATTTGTAGGACAATTCTTGCGCTCCTGTTAGCATTTGGTACCCCCTCAGAAAGCTTAACTGAATGACAGTTACCCCCTGGCCCCCCTGCCACCACGCAACTGCTACGGACAGGTTGGGGGAAGGAGAGAATATTTGGGAGGGAACATTTTTCACCATAACGCCAATTTAGCTGTTTAATCGAGTATTCAGTCATCTTGGCATTTTGAGCATGCATATGGAACATCTTATCGGTGAAAACATGCAACGATTTGCACACAACTGAACACCACGCTTTAGTCTATATACGTACGCACGATCCGTGTGCTTTCAAACTTTGAAAATATCTTTTCTACGACATTTCCATCAAATTTGCGACAATTTCTTGCACAAAATATCCAAATACCATCTTCTCACACTCTAGTTCTAGATATCAACCACAATTTCAATTAGAATGGGAACTTTTAGCAAAAAGAGACTATACGGAGGTTATAATATGTGAATCCCAAGCGCACCCCTGGATCCGCACCTGAGTATGGACTAGACAGTAAAAATATACGTAATTATCTAAAAGAACAAAATTGCAAACATAAAATGTAAGAAATCATTTTTGATTCATAAACTTAACATAAAATGTAACATGATTTGTTTTATTTGGGAATATAAATATGTGATTGAAAAGTGCATGAACATGGTACAATTAATTTAATTAACCGTAAAAAAAAACATATATACTCCACCGCCCAGATTTCCCGTATGTATCCCTCCTGGTCATAAACCCCACTTATTATCTTACCCATGTGGATCCAACATGGGGCTAATTATATGGATTCTCTTTCCCAGACATGCCAGATCCACAACCCACATACGTGGGTCGAATAGCGAGATCGTTCTTATTCCTTGATAGCCCACATATAACCAATATAATAATAATGATAAAAACAACAATGATAATAATATTAAGAAGAAGAACAACAACAACAATAACATTAATAACAAAAGGACGGAGAATCATTAAAGCGTGACGATTACCTATTGCTGTGAACGGGCGAATGTGATCAGAAAGATAACACTTTTATGTAGGGATTTAAAAACAAAAAGGAAGTATCAATTTAATACGAAATTCAACAGGAACCCAGTGAATGGAACTAAGAAGGACTTTTGAGGGGGCATCGTAGCAATTAACAACTAATTTGGCAGCATTATTCTGGATACGTTGGAGCCTTTCAATGAGATAATTTGAAATATTGTAAAATAAAGTGTTACAGTAATCTAAATGGCTATGAATGGAACCCACATGGGACATTGGGATCTCTGATACCCCGTTAAAACCCCATCTGATCCCAGTTACTTTGATATTGATTTTATGAAGTTTCCCTCATCAAAATATAATAATTTCCACTATAAAGCAGTTTTTAGTAGTAAGAAGTTAAGGTATTTTCCCCAACAGGTAATAAAAATGGCCATTTTGAAATTTAAAATGGCGACTGAAGACGTGGATACTATTTTTTTTTTTTAAATCAACACACCAAAATTAATCAATTAAGCCAATAAAATCCATTTTGGCACGAAAATATTTGAAATTCCACGAAATAGAATCAAAATAGCCGCCATTTTAAATTGAAATTGGCGGCTGAAGATGCGCGTAAAAAGTATGGCACCTAACTGTTTTAAAGTCAGCGTATCCTCCTAATCGACAAGAGTAGTCAAAATAATCCATTGTGGCAAACATCCGGAATTTTCCTTGAACTTCGGCAAATTGTTGCCAGTTTTCGGAAAATTGAGGCTAATTTTTGGGAACTTTTACCCAAATATCGCAACCGTGCGAAAAGCATGCAAACGAAGGTGATATCCGCTCAAGGAATGGGGGGGGGGGGGAGGCGGAGCTTGCTCCTGCACCCCGCTTCCTACGCCTCTGTAGCATGCAAAACGCAAAGCAAGTGCAAACAGTATAAAATTACTATAGGACATAAAATAGATCACAATTAGCAAGTTCATTCTTCATATATGGAAAAAAACCCTTTAATTTGTTTGCCTAAAATTTGTCTAATTTCGAAAAATGGGCGTCATCATCACCATTCCAAATACTGAGAGCCTGATATTAGTCTGTTGGTAGTCGTTCCGACTCTCCAGTAACTATAACACCCTGGGTATGAATCAGGGGTGACGACTGTCCTCTCACTCTACACAGAAAATGTATCATCTTTCAGAGGGAAAAGGCGTTGGAGAGATTGATTTAAAGAAGAATACTATGCAATACAACGTTTCTGAATGTCGGATCATATTTACACACATATACTGACAAAAAAAAATCAAAAACTTCACCGGAAGTGACGTCGCTGAGATGTAATAGATTTACCAGTGCTGTGTTGAGTAATCTTCGTCTTTTTCATTCAGCATGAGC
Source organism: Chiridota heheva (assembly GCA_020152595.1). Lineage (NCBI taxonomy): Eukaryota > Metazoa > Echinodermata > Holothuroidea > Apodida > Chiridotidae > Chiridota > Chiridota heheva. The sequence goes on along the minus strand of JAIGNY010002549.1, from coordinate 393,645 downwards.
ATTATATCTGTTCAGGGATAGTGTAATATAATCCCTGGTCTGTTCAAAGGAACAACAGGATTAGAAGCGACTGACGACTTGAGGTTTGTAAACACAGGGAGAAACCATGTGATGTGATTGCGGAGAATAAGACGACTAGAGTTCAGACCATCAGAGGTTGTGGGTTTAGAATTTGGTTTCGGGTCGTTTCTTGATCCAGGCTGCTATCTCTGGAATACTGCCTACGCGTTCAACAAATCTGCCAACTTTTTCGTGGAGACTTTTCCTTTCAATAGCCCCGCGTCGACTAAAAGATCATTGAACAAGTTAAAGACCGCTACATCTGCTAGTGAAATCTGCAGAGGGTGAACAGTTTAAAAAAGTTTTAAAAGGTTGAATAAATTTGCTGAAATTGTAGTCAAGAAATTAAAGCAGTGTAAATCATATCAAATCTATGAATTATTTATTGTGTATTAATAAATCAATTAAAGAAGGACTAGATCGAAAAGTGAGAGCGTATTTTTGAACCTCCCAAAAATCGAATGCTTCTCTAGCACGCAACGGTAAAGTAATTTTGTGTTTAACATAAATATTCAAGTGACCTTTGCCCTCATGTCGTCTGTGGGCTATGGAGTCATGAAGTTTATCAATATGTTGTGGATAATATATCTGTAAAATTCGCAAAAACGAGCGCCCTTACTTTTCGGTCTAGTGCTCCTTTAAGCAAAGTGGCTGAATTAAATATTGAATTATAAGTGGCTAGAAAGGTATGGGCATCTGACGCCTATAGGAAGGGACCAGGGCAAAGGCAACCCCCTTTCTACTAAAACTATACGGTGGTGCATGTGAAGAGGGTCTGGCCGAGAAGCACTAATCTTCACATACTTTTTCGAAATTTTAACATATTGGCTAAGTGTTTTATTTTTTAAAAATCTGTATGTAGAAGATCAAACCCATATTCTCGAAATGTGGACTCAAGATGTGTTGACAATGCAGACATTTTAAAAATAACATGGTGTTTTGCAGTCCGGCAACATTCCTATTAATAGGAACATTTATAACACAAGAATATATTGAAGTCATGCAGCAATATTGTTTAGATGTTGCGAAAATTGTCACAATTTCTAATTGATTGTACTTGAAATATTGGAAATCACTGTGTTGAAAAACATATGAATTTTCAAAATGCCCGTTTCGCGCCAAAAATCCTAGCTCTATTGTCTATTATATCTAATATTTCAAAAATGGCGTGGTGAACATATCAAATGGGAGTAGAAAAGTTGTAGCCATGAGAGTAATGAAGGTATTTTCATAAGTTTTAGGTTTCCCCTAGCAAAAATATTTTTCCCAGACGTATTTCAAATTTAAAAAATTTTACATTGCAGAAGGCTTTAACGTTAGGATATCAAATGATCAGGGGAAATATCACAAAATGGCGGCTTCCATGTAGCTAAAGTTCCCATTAATAAGGAACATTTATGTTCCCATTAATAGGAATGCTACCGGACTGGTAAGTCCTTTAGTTTCTAGATGCCTATCACTACTCTTCGAAGTTGTGCAGTAAATTCTGACCGAAAGTATTTTGAGTATTTGCATGCCATGCATGCCCTCAATAAAAATTCTACCAGAAGAATATTTCCTCATCATCATTTTAGGTTACTGAGATTTAGGAAAGAAATTTAGAGCATTAGATAGAGATTTTGAGCTGTCTGCCTGTCTGCGGGCGACAAATCTAGCATGAATCAAAAACGGACAAAACTTTGTTCACTTATAACTCACATTCCAAGTAGATTAACAGCTTGAGTAGGCCTACATAAATATAAACTAATGATTAGTATAAGGCTTATTTCATTGTTGGATTGACTGGAAAAGAAAATTCGTCAGCGTTAGTCATGGTAGTTACGCAATGTATTTGTCGAACAAACCGCACTCGATTCCCAAAACAAACTAAGCAGTTTGTATTCTAGTTTATGAATTCCAAGATTATCCCGACGAAGCTGAACTGATGAATGATGAAGAGATAAAGATGATGTGATGTTTTGGGGAGGGGGTGCGCTGGTTAGTATTGACTGAGGTCGTAACTTCAATTATACGTATATTTGCGCCGGCGACTGGACATTCTTCGGTTACATTCTTCACTTTTTGCAAACGCCATAGCGCCCTCATCACTGTCGTAATTCACAGTGTATGAAACATAAAAGTCTCCCCACCCCCACCCCCCTCCCCCCCTTCCTAATAAATCTGGAACACAAACCTAGTGAAAAATGCGCTCGAATCTTAGCAGTGTGCAACTGGTATAGACAATCTATCAATCGAGCACTGATAGAGAGAGGCCATTGTTAGCGACCTACAGCTAAGGGCGCGCGCACGCCCTTTATTTTCAAAAAATTTAAAGCCAGATTTTTGGCATTTTTATGGAACTGCCACGCCTTCGCTTTGCAGCAGACCGCAAGCCAATTCAATGCTCTGAGTCTTAAATAGTCAGATGGTTATTACGTTTATAGTGATTTTACGATTTAAACGGTATTTTATTGTTAATGGCTGAAATTTGGAGTTCTCATTTTAGATAACCATCGAAAGTATAGGTGTGTTAAAGTTTTCATTTGTTACCATCAATTAAAACCATTTTAGTTAAGTTATTAAATCTTCTTCGATATGAGGCGATCGACATACTGTACCAATACTAGTTATGGAGGTACCAGAGTCTTATCAAAAAAACGATACGTTTATGGTTAACCATGCGGGTCATAACGTCTCCCAATGTTACGTCGAAGAAAAATTTGTCGTAACAATCATTTCTTACGTCGTAAAAATTCTATGTCATACGTCCAAAACGGGTCGTTACTTTACTGTTTCCTTTAGACGTAAGAATAGACATAATTTTACGCGTCAAAACTAATTTTCAGATGTATTTTACATCTAAGAAAAATGCAATTGTTACGTCGTAACAATCTTCTTTTTTTTTTTTACGTCGTAGCAATTCTATTGCATACGTCTAATGCTGATGGGCTGCTTCCTTTAGAATTAAGAATACAAAAATAGTTTCACGCGTAAAATTATACATATTCGTACGCCTTAAGGAAACATCCAATTAGCGGCCCCGTTTTAGACGTATTATATAGGAATTGTTACGACGTAAAAACTGATTGTTACGACGTAAAAATTGATTTTTCTGAGGCGTAATATTAGGAGACGTTATGACCCGCATGGTCAACCATATACCTTTTGTACTAATTTCAAATGAATTTTATGCTAGCTTTATTTCTTAATGTTGAAGATATTTATTATAATGAGATTCATTCTCTAAGCTAAATTACTTTAAATGGTACGTAACATATATCATACACAAAGGGGCGACTTCGGTCAAGTTCCCTCATATAATATTGATAACTGCTGAGCAGTTACCGTGACATCGGCTGTCCCACAAGGAATATTTCGATAAATCTCCAAAGGTATACCCACTACGGCCGGTAATTAGGATGGTGATTTATGTACCTTATGTCGAATGCCATTCTTATCATGAGCAAAGTCATTATCAGTCGAGTAGAAAGCTCGCATAATTTGGGGATTGGTTGGATTTCTGTCCATTAGGAGCTAGGAGTCAGTACATGTGTTTAATTATTCCTCTTATACCCGTTTATTAGTTGAGGTTTATATCTGACTTATAGGTTGCAAGAGCACACTGAAGTGAGATTGGCATCAACTGACCTGAGTTATTAGGGGTCGGAGAGCGGTCATATTCACGTGAGAATACGTTTCAATTATGTATTTGTATCATTATTATTATTATTATTATTATCATTATCATTATTATTATTATTATTATTATTATTATTATTATTATTATTATTATTATTATTATTATTATTATTATTATTATTATTATTATTATTATTATTATTATTATTATTATTGTTGTTATTATTATTATTATTATTATTATTATTATTATTATTATTATTATTATTGTTATTATTATTATTATTATTATTGTTATTATTATTATTATTATTATTATTATTATTATTATTATTATTATTATTATTATTATTATTATTATTATTATTATTATTATTATTATTATTATTATTATTATTATTATTATTATTATTGTTATTATTATTATTATTATTATTATTATTATTATTATTATTATTATTATTATTATTATTATTATTATTATTATTATTATTATTATTATTATCATTATTATTTATTATTATTATCATTATTATTATTAGTATTATTATTATTATTATTATTATTATTATTATTATTATTATTATTGTTATTATTATTATCATTATTATTATCATTATCAATATAAATATTATTATTATCATTAGTAGTAGTAGTAGTAGTAGTAGTAGTAGTAGTAGTAGTAGTAGTAGTAGTAGTAGTAGTAGCAGTAGCAGCAGCAGCAGCAGCAGCAGCAGCAGCAGCAGCAGCAGTAGCAGCAGCAGCACAGCAGCAGCAGCAGTAGCAGCAGCAGTAGTAGTAGTGGTAGTATTTTTTCAATTATCTTTTATTATCATCATTATCATCATCATCATCATTATTATTATTATTGAAATTAATTATATTAATAGTAATATTAGTATTATTATTATTAGTTTTGTTATGTCATAGTTGTATCAACAAACATTGATTTCGCATGATATGAATAGAATATGAGTGTAAATAGAAGTCTCTCCGCATATCCAATAAAATCACAAATTTTAAGTACTTCCATTGTAAAAACCCCATATGTCCGTTTAGATCTAAAGCTAATATTTACATGCATCAATATTTTGTTAATAAATGTGAGACCTCAATAATTGAGAATTCATATAATGTGAAATGGAAGTTCAGTTTATCAATGAATGAAGATGTTTTCATGACAAAACGCACTCAAATAAATTGCATAACTTCACAAAATCATGTTTATTCTCCTGATAAAGTATTTCAAAAATCAATCAAATCGAAAACAGATTTGAGTAAAAGAGAGAGAGAGAGAGAGTTGAACACACAATTACAATAACGGGGTCGTCGCCTGCGTATTCGGTTATGATAGTACAAATGCTATCACGAAACGCTTAATACGACCCGGACGAGAACACATGTACGACGTACGGACAGACATAACATCGACAACCAAGTCAATGTCCAAGGATAACCAGTTGTGGTGCACTGGCATTTTAGTAAAAGAGAGAGAGAAGAATTTAACTTGTGCTTTAACGGGACTTCCACTCTATGCTATAGGGGTGAGTCAACATACTGACCGTATCAAAGAACCAAGCTGTCACTGTTGATTGATCACGATGAATGAAAATACAGATTAGTAGAACTTAACAATATGGTACAGGGGATACGATAAAGGGTTGATGGTCAGTGTAACTTCACGTGTATTATGTCAGAAGACAGATTTCTGGGTTTTTAAAGCAGACATAAAGTCTGACATAATCCTTATTTCATATGATAGAATTGAAAATAATATAACTTCTAACCAAGTTTCATAACTCCCGAAGCAATCTAACAAATTTTGTTGTAATTATTACAAACTTTAATGCTACTACTTAATAGTACCATGGGAGCTGCCATTTTTATTTCAAAACATGCAGATTATGATGTCATCAGCCCTGCAGAATGTTGGAATGTATTGAATTTCTTTGTAATCTACCTCAAATTTTCTAGCTTATGAAAAAGTGTTATGCATCATGCACAATATTTCAATACAGAACTGAACAAAATGGCAGCCCCCATGTGTCGAATTCAAGCATGAATAACTTGAGAATAGGCTTTGAATTGCTGTCTGTGGCACTTGGTTAAGAATTGTATTCTCTATCATACAGTCATATGAAGTAATGATTGTATCAGACTGTATGTCTCCTTTAAGAAAAAAATAGTAAACAAGGTACTTAGGATGAAAAGGCTTTGTTGGGAGGAGAAGTAATTGTTTGCTTATTTGATGATATGTGGGAAGTGTATTTGTATACATAATGGTAATAGTACAGTGTACAAAGTGTAGATGAATAAATTTGCCTTTACATCAGCATACGTATTTTGTGATGAGTCGTGTCAGTTTACTTATATGTCGTTTTTAAATTATGCTTAGTCACCAGATATCAGATAGAGCACATAGCGAAGTTTACGGTCGACGACCGAGTGAATAAACTGTCAGAACCAAACCACCAAGTTATTAGTTTTATTATCTGCGTTGGTGTGAGGCCGTGAGAAATATCTAAGAGCTCCCTCAAAGGTACCCGCGTGGTGCAAGCAGTCAAGATTTCGAATATCAAACATTAGTACAGACACTGCTTAAAAAGTTGTTCTGCATTTTAAAAACTACAAATTACACGCATCATTCCACAAGATTAACTTTGCTTCAAAGGACATTTCATACTCCTTGGGAGATGCTGCTCCCATTAATTACTAGAACATCAATGATGTAGTAGCTCAACATATATTTTGGGTTGTTTACAAGCCTGTTTTTGTTGGTGGGTGGTTAATTCGAGTAGACTGGGGTTGTTATAAAAGGAATACTTTTTTGATGTTTTTTTTGTTTATGTTGGAAATGCAAACAGGAGCTTTAATATCGTTGTAATGCTAGAACATCAATGATGTAGTAGCTCAATTTGTTTTGGGGTGGGTATAAGACTGTTTTGTTGGTGGGGAGTTACATTTGGTAGGCTGGGGTTGTTGTTGAGGTGTTGCATTTGGTAGGCTGGGGTTGTTAGGAAATGAATACATGTTTTATTAGCAGTGGCGCAACAACAAAAGACTGGGCTCGAAAGGGTGGGTGTACGTTACAGGCCCTGAAAAATCGATTTGAGTCTATCCCAGAACAATGACACTGCAATATCTTTGTTATTAGACCCAAAGCACCAGGACTGGGTGTCGGAAAGAATTCGGGGCAAGGGGGAGGGAGAAGAAAAACAAGTTTAAGGGCGCTTTTTTTTAACAGTAATTGAAGGGGACTATTTATTTTAAAAAGGGGGAACTCTTGTCAGTTTTCGAAATTGTGGAGAAAGCGTGCCTTCTGCCTGTGGTTCCTACGCATATGGTTTATTGAGCTTAGTTGGGATTTTTTTTTTGGGGTGGGGGTACTTCCCTCACCCTCACGTTTTGTCCAAAATCGGTACTTTTGTATGGTGATGTAATGCATCTTAGCGTGATTTTGTGACCCCCCTCCCCCCCCCCCTCCCCTCCTTCCCCACACACACACACACTTTTGACTTTTCCCCATTTTCGGTAGGCAAATTCCGCCTATAGGTTTGAGATTGGGGAGCCAGGACCAATGTTAATAATTACCTGTCGGGCGAATAGGTAAAAGGCTTCACTGTCCCCAAATGATGGCCACATAAACGGGAATTGCAACTCTTAATGTTGGTGATTTGACCAGTCATGGATCAATGAATAATTCTTTCCTTACAAACTGGGTATGGACCTCTTGGTGAAAATCTTGGGCAAAAGCTATTCTCCATGTTCCAGTTACAAATCATGCTGTAATTCAGGGTTTAGCATCATTTCAATCAAATAATTCTCGAGTATGTGAAGATATGCCAATTGAGGTATAAGCGTACGATAGCCGTCTATTTAGGCAATTTTAAACAAATCGAACTTTTTACTTGCGTATTAACTTGGAAAGATAATGATGAAAAACAATATGATTGTAAACTTTCAGCTAGAAATGATTTATTCCATCACTTTTAATTTAATCAAATCCAACTTGTATTGTTCCAGAAAGGCAAACACATTTTCAGGAAAAATTACAGGATGATTACACGTTAAACATATAATTTTGCCAATATTAATCATAACTAAAATGCAACTACCATTTTAACCTATCTAGAGAGGTCACATGACTTTTTAATATGTTACAAAATAAGCCTTAGAACTAGAATAAGGCTATATTAGCTTTTCTTAAAAAGACTCGTGACTCTTTGATAGATAAATAAATTTAAAAATGGGCTTAAAAAAGCTTTTTAAGTTATTCTGTCATTCGTCCCCACCTTTGTTTTAGCCTACACAACCCATTTACTTCATCAAATGGTCTTAAAACCTGCATAGAAACATGAAATTGACACGGTAAAGTCAGCCTAAAATTAGTTCATCTTTCTGCTTTTATCACAGTTAAAAACTATTTATCAACATGCAATATTCCCCCAACAGCTATTATGAGCAATCCCTTAACTTTTAAGGCTAAGCATTGCCACTAAGCCCAAACGAGCTTTCATCAACAAATGATATACTCCAATTTAGATGGTACAGATTCCAAACGGAATATTAAGGCGAAAAAGCGCATGTGGAAAACTATATTTTAAGGCTCAAACCAATGAGATATTCGGTGGTATCTCCCGAGTCGATGTTATTATACACGCTTATTTCAATGGAATCGCGCCGAGCGACAACCGAATTTTTGAGTCATTTTTGGTAAGATTTGGAATGCAAAATTCTTCACAACTATGCACTTATGCAATTTCGAAGTCCGCTTTCATATCAGATTTATTTTACCTCTGAATTAATCCTTTAAGATACCCGTCATATATAACGGTGATGTTATGCATCAATTATTTACAGGGTTTTATCTCCACGCAGGGACTTTTTATTTGGACGAAAACAAAAAACTCCAGGTCTTTTTAGCAATTTTAGCCACTGTTGAGCTTTTAGTAGTTTTTAAACGCAAGTTATAGCCTCACATATATGTATGGCCATGCGGGTCATAACGTCTATGGTTGGCCTTGCGGGTCATAACGTCTATGTTTGGCCATGCGGGTCATAGAGTCTATGGTTGGCCATGCGGGTCATAACGTCTATGGTTGGCCATGCGGGTTATAGCATCTATGGTTGGCCATGCGGGTCATAACGTCTATGGTTGGCCATGCGGGTCATAACGTCTATGGTTGGCCATGCGGGTTATAGCGTCTATGGTTGGCCATGCGGGTCATAACGTCTATGGTTGGCCATGCGGGTCATAACGTCTATGGTTGGCCATGCGGGTCATAACGTCTATGGTTGGCCATGCGGGTCATAACGTCCATGGTTGGCCATGCGGGTCATAACGTCTATGGTTGGCCATGCGGGTTATAGCGTCTATGGTTGGCCATGCGGGTTATAGCGTCTATGGTTGGCCATGCGGGTCATAACGTCTATGGTTGGCCATGCGGGTCATAACGTCTATGGTTGGCCATGCGGGTCATAACGTCTATGGTTGGCCATGCGGGTCATAACGTCTATGGTTGGCCATGCGGGTCATAACGTCCATGGTTGGCCATGCGGGTCATAACGTCTATGGTTGGCCATGCGGGTCATAACGTCTATGGTTGGCCATGCGGGTTATAGCGTCTATGGTTGGCCATGCGGGTCATAACGTCTATGGTTGGCCATGCGGGTCATAACGTCTATGGTTGGCCATGCGGGTCATAACGTCTATGGTTGGCCATGCGGGTCATAACGTCTATGGTTGGCCATGCGGGTCATAACGTCCATGGTTGGCCATGCGGGTCATAACGTCTATGGTTGGCCATGCGGGTTATAGCGTCTATGGTTGGCCATGCGGGTCACAACGTCTATGGTTGGCCATGTGGGTCATAACGTCTATGGTTGGCCATGCGGGTCATAACGTCTATGATTGGCCATGCAGGTCATAACGTCTATGGTTGGCCATGTGGGTCATAACGTCTATGGTTGGCCATGTGGGTCATAACGTCTATGGTTGGCCATGCGGGTCATAACGTCTATGGTTGGCCATGCGGGTCATAACGTCCATGGTTGGCCATGCGGGTCATAACGTCTATGGTTGGCCATGCGGGTTATAGCGTCTATGGTTGGCCATGCGGGTCATAACGTCTATGGTTGGCCATGCGGGTCATAACGTCTATGGTTGGCCATGCGGGTCATAACGTCTATGATTGGCCATGCAGGTCATAACGTCTATGGTTGGCCATGTGGGTCATAACGTCTATGGTTGGCCATGTGGGTCATAACGTCTATGGTTGGCCATGCGGGTCATAACGTCTATGGTTGGCTATGCGGGTCATAACGTCTATGGTTGGCCATGCGGGTCATAACGTCCATGGTTGGCCATGCGGGTCATAACGTCTTCTGATATTACACCTAAGAAGCTCAAAATCCCTTAAAAGGCTAAAAACTCTTGTGTGTTTTGTGTTTGGTTTATCGAACAGCTTGTATTTACATTGAACAGCTTGTATTTACATGGTTCATTGAACAGCTTGTATTTACATGGTTCATTGAACAGCTTGTATGAATTGTTGAACAGATCACAGTTTTGTAGTTTGAGAAATAGAGAAGTAGATAACTTTTATTTCGACCGGTGCAAAAGCAAATTCCCCCTCCTCCTCCCCCCACACCGGTCAAAGTGTGTCTGGTTTTCTGTCGTGATCCTCAGGCGCGACAGATCTAGTATTGTAAACTCCATGCTCAAAACCGCAATTTTTTAATTAAGACCTATATTTTAAATAGTATTAAATAAAGAGATTATTGACCTCAAATTAAGTGCTATTTATTGAAAGTTGTATTTAATGGTTACTATGCTACAGTCAATTTCAGCAACGCTAATTATACAAATTTATGACGTTGTTTTTATTCGCAAAAGTCATGTAAATTGGCAACGTTTGAGGAATGTAGACGAAAACTTCCAGTGCCAATCCAATATTTTAATAGCCAGGTCTAAAATGTGATATGAAGAATGCTATTATTTAGACATTTTTACTGTTTCAGAAACATAATGGAACAAATTTATTACACCAAAATATTTTTTGAAGAGTCACAAAAGATAGTGAAGGAGAATGATATTATTTGAAATTTGAAATGAACGAGGCTAGTCCCACTGGATGTAGTGAAATAAACACCTCACTCGGTAGCCTGAGGCACTACATGCTAGGCAATAGTAAAAATACTTGTAGCAGCCATGTAATGGCTATAGCGTATAATACGGTCAAAATGTTGACCACACCGGATGTGGTTCTGAAACTTAAAAAGCTAAGTTAACAGGTTAAGAAATTGTTAGCGTCCATCACGCGCACACTGTAATCTTGCCACTGTCAAATTCGGCGTGGGTAAAATTTATTTCAGGAGAACCAAGTTGCAGATCGTCTTCATTTATTGTATCTATTCTATTTTATATTGAATGAAATAAACCTACATAACTTTGTTTTTTTTCTTTAAGGATCGTATCTAGCTTTTCGTTTTGAGGGGTTTATCTCCCCCCCCCCCCTTCCTTCCCCCTCCCAAAAAAAAAAAAAAAAGTAATGCTGTTTTCAGATAAGGGAGGACTTTAATGAAAGTGTGAAATTATTAACATAAAATTGAAGGGATATGCGTAAATCTGTTTGAAATTTTTTTATTTCGATTTTCACAATACTTCCCTGAGAATTTCTCGAATTGACAGCTTGCCTTACTGGAAAGTGAAGAATTTTTCCTGGAAATTAAAAAAAATTTCACGGAAATTGAAGAAGATTTCACCCCTAAACTTAAGCTCTGATTTCATGAAAATGAAGGAAATTTTCCCAAAATAAAGGAGTTTTCCCGAAAATTGACAAAAATTTCCTTAAAATTCATGAAAATTTCGCAGAAATTGAATAATGTTTTATATTTTTAAGAAGAGGGGGATATAATTTTTTAGAGGCGAAGCCCTAGACCCCTTAATACACGCCACTGCTTTCTTTATTACTATTGATACAACAAAAAAGCCACGACAGCCCCTTTTTTAAGGGTCTTTTGTAAACAAAGCCATTTCTAATGAACAGCTATAACGCATAGTTACCTTGTCACCAACAAAAAACTTTTCTCCATTTTGGTTCTTCTCAAGGATTTTGGTGAAAACTTCCACACGGCCTGGAAGGGCTTCCTCAAATTCTTTCTGGAGCTCAGCCTGTGAGAGAAAAATACATAGATAGGTAAACTGCTTCACGGAAATATATGGATAGGTTAACAGATTAAAGGATTAGTTCAGTGTACGACAGCAAGTTTATTTAAAGAAGACTTTAAAAGAAACAAAATGATGAAAAAACCGTTCAAAAATCTCATTCCATTAAGGAGATATTCAAGTTTATTTCTGTGTCTTATCTGTGTAGAAATGACTGGTGTAGTAAGTCTACTGTGGAAGGTTAGCGCCCTTATTCTCACATTCTTAACAATTGTTAATGTCTTTTAATTTGACAAATTTTCCTATTCAATTTTTTCCCTCAAGCTTCCTTTAGGTCGTAAATTATAATTATCCTTACAAGACTCTGTTTTGCTACTTTTCTGAAATATCCAATGGTCTTTAAAGCAACAAAATCGAAGAACAAATATGATAGAATAAATCAAGACTTTGAAGAATCTGAGGTTATGACATCACTAGTCTTGATTTCAATCGTTTCTAAACAAATGATACCAAACTTCAAACCTAAATATCTTGTTAACAGAATAATATTTTTGAATACTTTCTGCACAATTTTGTCTCTTTTGAAGTCACGTGTCATATGAGATGGACCGCTTGCTGGTTGATTCCTGCACTAATCCTTTCAAGATTCGGGGAAATGACTGACAAATTAAAACGGCTTTTTTTTTTTTTTATGAGGCACAAGCATAAAATCACACTAAAATACAAAAAAACACCGTAAAAATTATGCATAGATAATTTGAAAACAGGTGGATGGGGGGGGTGGAGGGGGTGAGGGTGCCCTCCTTACACCTAAAATTCCGCCTATAGATAGGCATATTTATCAGGCTTAGAGTCATTCAAAACTGCAATAAGATGATAAAGGAAATACCTTTTTGGCTTCATCTTTCTCCAAGGCCACCTTGGTACCATCTTCTAAAACGTCACAGGCAGTCTGGACTACAACATCTATACGTGTGGCTTCGAGGTTGTTGTTTCCATAGAATCCTATTAAAGAAATACATCAAAAATATTTTGCTCTATGGATAATAATACGGTTATCACAGTTATCGTTATCAACCCAGGGGCGTAGAAAGCGGAGAGGCAGGGGTGGGAGGAGATTGGGGACTGCCCACTGAGAGGATACCACCTTCCCAGTAACACGTTTTTTTTTTTCTGGATTGGGAGGTAAATTCCTAAAAATAATTGTAAAGTTGGTAAAATTGAAGAAAATTTAGACCTATTCAAAAATTTGGTAAATTTGGCAAAATTTCCCAAAACTGAAGAAAATTTTCTCGAAAACAGAATAGCTTAAAATTACCCAAAACTTGATAGAAAATTGCAAAAATGGAAGATTTCCCAAAAATTGCAAGAGGGTCCTCGACTAGCATTTAACGTTTGATGGAAAATTTCTATAACTTCTTTAAATTTCTAGTATCATTTAAACTCCAGAATAGTCTTTAATTAAGAAGTGCAGCTGCATGCACCGGGAATCGAACGCAGGACGCTAGCTTGAGCAGTTGAGCGGGACGGAATAAAAAAAACTAAACTTACCAAACTCTCTTGCAAGATAACGGCAAAAAGCCAAGCTCTGGGGGAATCGTTCACCGTCCACAATCAGGATAGGGAGCTGTCCTTGTTCAGTGGCTGTAGAGATAAATCAAGAAAGAGAAAAAATATGAATGGATTTAGCGTCCGAGTCCTGCATGGATATTTCCAAGAGCAGCTTGGAGATTTAATTCTTCCTTCCCTTCATTCCAATTTTTTAATGAGGAGATATCAGGCTGGTAAAAGAGAGTGCAGTGTGCCTAAAAAGGAATGGGTGCTCGGGAAGCAATTTTTCATGGCATGAAATTTGGAGAAAATTCGGAAACATAACAGTTCTTTGTTTAAAACTTGAATATTATCCAATGACTATTTTCTTCAGTTTTGGCCAATCTACAACCTGTATGCGATCATCCTCGTAATCAAGTGCCATCGCAGATATCGGCTAATCTCGGCGCGAACTTCGATATCAAAACATAATTATTCAGCTTATGTTCAGCATGATTATTCAGCTAAGACCAGAATATATAAAAACACTTTCTACAATTTCCTTCCAGGCCAAAAAGTGGAGTAGACACCTAACAAACACTAATGGATCCAATTTCCTCCCAAAAAGTGGAGTTAACATTTTAAGACTATACTAATCAATCTAAAACGGAAAGCCGTACACATTTTTTATAAAGAGGCACATTTGAACAAGTGGTAAATCACTTTCTTTTTATATTGCCATAAAGTTTCGTAAAATGTAAGGTATGCTCGGTACTTACTAGGCCTATGCTTAGTTATTTCTTTTACCCTTTATCTGTTTATGACACCTCGATCGTCGATCCTATGATATATGTTGTTATATCTTGTGCAAAGTTTGTGACAAAGGCCAATGCACCGATTAAATAAATGAATGAAAATAAATGAATTTGTATAAAGTGCCCAAATTCCACCAGTTCTTGCACCTTTGACAAAAATTGAGGGGCACCTTTCATTTTCAAAAGAGGCACTTTTGTTATTTTGTGGAAAAGAGTGGGGAGGGGAACGTTCTCCAGGTTCCTACACCTATGCTCTTTAGGGTTATTCGTAAATAGTATACTTAGAAGCAATATTTACTTACTTTTTTTACATCTGGCCAATCTGCAAATTGTACTCGCGAATCTTCGTACTCTACACCTGCGAGTGCGAACAGGTACCGGCTAACTTCGGCTCGGCCTTTACCATCGAAATACTGGAGCTTGTAAGACGGCATTTTCAAGAAAAACAGTTCTGAAAAATTAGACTGGATGTTATTCGCGACTGGATGGTCAACACACGCCTATTTTTTTATTATTACACTCGCTTTTATACTGTTTGCCGAGTAAGTATGACGTAAGATCGGAAGTTCACTTGATTGATTGACAGTTATAAGTTGCGTCGGAAAGTCACGTGACATTTTTTCGTTGGGTTTTATTGAGTTACATTGCATTTTCAGATTCGTGTTTGGGCTCATTTCTTCATAATCAGTTGGAATTGGGAACGACACAAGATCATAAGGATTGCTTATAATTTAACAGTAAAATTAACGAAAATCTGAAAATGTTGAGGTTCTTATGTTATTTTGCGATGATTAAATTCACTTTATGGTTTCAATTTATTGTAATGTACAATATTTGCAAATGAAAATAACTTTTATAAATCTTTCGAATTGTATTAGTTCCAATTAGGTAATATTAAGTATTCAAGAAGGAATTCTACTGTGGCTAATATTTCTATTAATTTTGCTAACCTGGGTCACGAACGATCGCCGTCTAATGCATCAGATTGAAATTACAGACTTAATCGTGAACAGGGCTTACTAGCTATGGGTCATCCATTGTTTGTTGATTGTGTCCACATGATTAACTAAGCCAAAAGTTGCCATACACGGATACAGTGTTAAGTTATCGAAGTTTGAAGTTCTGATTAACTTGATGAAAATATTGTGTGACCGTGTTGTTGCTAGCATTTACGGGCACTGCTATATTCAACATGGCCAAACTCCTGAGTATAGAAACTATACGTTGGCCTTGCATACCTTTTAGTAACCTGCGTTAAGCTGAGGCAATTGGAATAAAGTGTCTTGCCCCAAAACACAAGACAGTGCCCACGCCGAGATTTTAACTCGGTACCTCGCCGAGCCCATAGCCACGGGGTGAAATTCCTTTAAGAAAGAATTCAAGTTTGGCTAATTTTTTAGGAAATTCCCCACCCCCGCTTCTCCTCTCCCCCCACCCCCAAAAAAAAATCTGCCTCTCAAACTAATGTAAGCAAAAAATGTAACATGCAAAATAATCTGTAATAGCCATAAAACTTTGTTTAAATCGTCCATACAGTTACAAAACAATGAAACCTTAATTTACATAATATTATAGCTGTCCCGAATTTTCTACAACTATTTTGCAAGAGCAAGCCGTATTCGTTAAAAAAGCATAAAGCTCAAGAAATTTTCCAACAAATTCAAATTCAACGATGTTTGATGGTAGCAAATGCAGCATAGCCAATTAGCACGGTACCACCACGGTTCCATCTCATAGCAAACTTTGCAGTTTAAACAGTTGAAACCAGACGCGTATAGGAAGAAGGGGGAAAGCTGCCCCTTCGTTTCACCTTCCTGGTTGTATGCTTTTTGCCCGGTTGGGAGGTGAAATTGGCATATTTGGTAACGTTTTCCGAAAATTGGCCAAAATTTCCTCAAAACTGGCAAAACATTTAAAAAACTGGCCAAAATTTTTCAAAACTGGCTATAATTTCCCGAAAATTTTCCAATTTTCCCCAAAACTGGCTAAAATTTCTTAAACTTACTTATGCCTTGTCACACTTGTCAGTGCATAGGCCATCGACCACTCCTTTCCATCTCACACGGTTTTGGGCTACATTATCAAAATATCCTGAAAACTGGCCAAAATTTCCCGAAAACTTGCCAAAATTTACTACAATTTTCTGAAATTGAGGAAAAATACCAAAAATGAAGGAAATTTTTAAAAATTAAGAAAACCTTTCTGATATTTAAGGTTTTTTTCTTTCGATTAGCAGCAACTTTTGACTCACAGCACGCGAATTAAAATATATTTACCATTTTACCTCCACGCTACAGACGATAACTGACCTCTAATTTACCAGTACAATTTTTACACTTGTCACAGGGATATTTGGAGGGTTCCCTCCCCCTTCCCAAGAAAGGTGACGTTTCCTACACCCTGATTGAAACTACATGCTTAGAACGGAAATTAAGAGAAAATATCAACCCCAATTATTTCATTTCCCCTCCCCCTAAAAAAAAAAAAT
The DNA here is from genome assembly GCA_020152595.1 of Chiridota heheva. Lineage (NCBI taxonomy): Eukaryota > Metazoa > Echinodermata > Holothuroidea > Apodida > Chiridotidae > Chiridota > Chiridota heheva. The sequence goes on along the minus strand of JAIGNY010002549.1, from coordinate 376,967 downwards.
GTAAAGTTGGCTACGGGCGCGTGGTAACCTTGCACCTATAAGTTCAACACCAATGTGCTTTTTGTGCAAATTTCCTTTAACTAAACTTACAAGAACAAAAGGGCTGTCGTGGCAATTGATTTGTGCATGGGTAGCAGTGGCATGTCTAGAGGGGCTATGGGCACTTAGTCTCCCTAAAGTTTTCATAGCCCCCACCCCCTTCCATTTTTTTGTCAAAGTCATAAATATAATTAAGTATATCAAATAAACTAGTTGCATCAAATGTGTAGAAAATAAAATATGACATTTTTTGTAATCGTCGGTATCGATTGAGTTAAAATTAATTTTTGAACAAAAATTTTACAGTTTGCACCAAAACTCCTACATTTTGGCCCAAAAATCTTTCATTTTTTCACCAAATTCTTAAATTTTAACCTAAGGATCTGCATTTTGGACAAAATATTCAGGTTGTTAACTTCAATTTGTTGTACTCAATGTTGGACCAAAACTGTCTGGATCACAATCTACAACATAGAATGAAAAAGCTTTGAAATGGTCCCCAACCCACAATAATTTTCAAAACAAATCTGGCAATACGATTTTAAAATAGGTCTTTTTCTTTTTCGGCCGCGTTTATTGGGAAAAATTGGAATTTTCAGGGATAAAGTTTTCTTTATTTTCAGGAAATTTGTGTCATTTTCAGGAATTTTTCTTCATTTCCAGAAAATATTCATTTTCAGAAAATTTTCTTCAATTTGTTTTTGTGAAATTTTCATGAATTAAGACAAAACATTTCAAGTTTGGACCACAATCTACAGCATCCGGTGAAGTTCTTATAATATCAGGACATTGCGCGCGCATGGTCCCCACCCCACAATAATCTAAAAAGAAATTCAATTTTAAAATAGGACTTTACCATTCAATTAAAGAGGGAGGCTCGTCTCATTAAATACGGTAAAATTGGGGATGCGATATTTTGACGTCACTTCAGGTTGTGGACGCAAGATCCGATCCACTGTCTGTTTGTACCACAGTACAGCCAGACACTAGCATGTACGTTGTGTGTGCCGAGTCACATACACAGCGCATTACGTTACTGTGACGAAAAACTTGTTTGTTTTTTCAATGCGTTTTTGTCAGAAAGCGAAAGTGAAATATTAGTATTATTATATTACAATAATAATTACCAAATAAAAATACTGAGAAAAAAAAGAAGAAGAAGATGAAAGCAAAAGTCCCTCGCAATAAACGATTCTACCGGGGCTCGAACTCACAAACTGTTGATTTGATGAAAAAAATTGCTTCCGATTGCCGTAACCAACTGGGCTAACTCGTGCAATCACCTTTAAAGCGTTTTAAATAACTATATACCTTGCAATACGAGACAACGAATCGCACGACAAAATTTTAACCAATCAAATAATTTGAAAGGAATTTTGAATATTGTGCACATATGACGGTTTCGCCTCTTTAAAAGATAGCGGATTAGCAGGCCCGTAGCCAGGGGGTGGGGTTCATCCGAGTGAACGAGCCCATTTTGTTGAGAAAGTGCCATTTTATGATCTAAAATTATAACAAACACCCAGGATTTCAAGATTTTTTGCCCTTTCAGACAAAAAACGAAACCTCCTTTCAACTGTTTAAACTCCTGAACACCATTTTGTTGAGAAAGTGCCTTTTGAAATCTGAAAAATATTAAGGAACCGGAATTTCAAGAACTTTTGCGCTTTTGAGCTTAAAGAACCCCCCTTTTAAATTCCTGGCTACGGGCCTGATAAGCAAGGAAATTGTTGAACTTCCATTTTATAAGGACAGAATAAAGGCTCAATTGCAAACATATCTTTTTTAATTACATTGCCAAATTTCCTTCATTTTCGTGAAATCAAACAGCTTGAAACTCTTTGGTGAAATCTTTTTTCAATTTCCGGGAGATTTTTTTTAATTTTCAGAATTGTTTTTTAATTTTCAGAAACTTTTCTTCAATTTCCAAGAAATTTTTACAATTTTCAGGAAAACGTTTCACTTTCTAATAAAGCAAGCTGTCAATTCGAGGAAATCTCAGGAAGTTTTGCGAAAATCGCACAAAATTTTCAACAATTTCACGCATTTTCCTTAAATTTTATGTTGATAATTTTACACTTTATCAAAACAAAGCATGTATTCAACCAGGAAAGAGAACCCCTTTCGGGGGAGGGGGAGGGACATTTATAAATGTATATAGACGTATAGAGGCAACATTTATTAAGCTAAATCGCTTTAGAATCTAATAAAACCATTAACCATTTTACAGTTTTTTCAATAAATCTCACGAATTAATTTGTATATTTTATGCCCATTTTGTGATTTATTACAGGGCGATCTTAGTATTTTAAATGTTTATCATGGTTGTTTTAAGTAGTGCGGCAAATTCTGTTCAAAATAGTTATGAGTTTTCATCCTACCCCCAGTAAAATTAGCAGGCTTCTTTCAGTGACTATGATTTAGGATGTTAGTTTTTTAGAATTACGGAGAGATTTGGAGTTGTCTGCCCATGATACGAGTCATATATAGCTATAAACCAAATTTTACATAAATCAAAAACTTGACTGCTTGATGAACCACAACTCAAACACTAAAAGAGATTTTGAAGATTAAAAAAATGATCTGTTTAGATTTCAATATTTTGTCAATCAATAGAGAAATTTTAAGGAATAGGCCTGGTAGAATCCAGATATGTACCATAAAACTTCTGAACCGGCAGACTGAATAGTCTTTAAACTACTTCAAAAACACCTATTTTTCAAGTAATGATAATTCTTAATGAACACAAAAGATAAAGGATTAGTTTATGAAAGAAGACTTCAAAAGAAACAAAATGGTAATAATATTATTCCATTAAGGTGGTGTTTAAGTTTAATATCATTTTCCGAAATGACTGAAATCAGACTAGTTGTGACGTTACAGCCTCTGAGATTCCTTAAAGTCTTTACATACAGACATAATCTATCATATTTTGTCCTTTGATTTTGTGGCTTATAAACCATTGCATATGTCATAGGTATTTATAATTTACCACCTGAAGAAAGTTCGAGAAAAAATTTAGTAGTAAAGACTTAAATGAGTTTTCTTTAAAATACACATTAACAATTGTTAAGAATGCGGGGTATGAAGGCGCCAACCTTCCATAGTAGACTCACTACACCAGTCATTTCTACACAAATAAGACAGAATTTTAAACTCCTTAGATTAAAAACGGAATATACTTTTAACTTGGATACTCCTTAGCGGAATAAGATTTTTGAATGCTTTCTTCACTATTTTGTTTCTTTTGAAGTCCTCTTTAGTATAAAACAGACTTGACTCCTGAACTAATCCTTTCAATAAAATTTGCGTTATTCAGTATAAATCCTTAAGATCAAAAATGCTGTAAAATGGTCAATTTTCAATTTGTAGGTTTATAGCATATTTTTTTCTTCATATTAACCTCCAGTTGTTGCAATACCTGTCCACAGATTTTTAAGTTATTGACTCCCATACAAGCCGCGAGAGCAAATATGAGCATCAAATAAAGATTTACTTTTGAGTTTGCCAATAAACTGAAAAGAGACTTGGCATTCTGCAAACAAACTTCAATGACACAGCACTATTTTCCCAAGTTGTATCTTGATGCACATGTAGTGGGATAACATTGTTTGTTCACTTGACATACGATCGCGCGATGCATTTGCTATTTGTCTAGAGGTCAGGGAAATGCTTAAATGTCATGATCGATTGATTAAACGATATACTTTAAAGAAGATAAAGTCTGACATAATCCTTATTTCATATGGTAAAATAAACTTTATAAAAAAAAATCTGACCAAGTTTCATACCTCCAGAAGCAAATTCAATGCCTAACACATTTTTTGTAAATATTAAAAGCTTTAATGCTACTACTATGAGAGTAGCCATTTTTATTTTAAAAGATGCATGAAATGATGTCATTAACCCAATTTAACAAAATGGCAGCCTTCATGTATTTCTTTACCAGTTTACAATATATCTCAAGTTTTATAGCTTACGAAAAATTGTTAGGGTCAAAGACATTTTTATGTACATATGAATTTATCAAAATATGCGTTTAAAACTTTGTGTCACATTATTGTGGAATGATAACTTTAATATTTTATATATTTTTTAAGAACTGTATTATAATCCTTATTTACATTATGTTTTTAAAGAACTGTCTTATAATCCGTATTATTATTATTTTTTAAGAACTGTATTATAATCATTATTATCATTATTTTTTTAAAGAACTGTATTATAATCTTTATGTCCCTCTTAAGAAAATAGTGTCATCATGGACAAGATTTCGATACAAAATTTAACAAAATGGCAGCCTCCACGTGTCGTCTTGAAATATACTTCAGATAGGAATACGATTTGCACTTGCTGTGTTTAGCGGTTGGTAAAATGGCACTTATGGCAGCACCTCAGAAATGTTTATTCTCTTTTATTGCAGCGGGGGCCTGCGGATTTATACTTCATTAGTTCAGTGTTACCATGGTGCTGGTCGTTATTGGGTAGCACAGAACTAACTACGCCAGCCCAAAACTGGCATGAGATCCCCTATTGAGATACGGCTTAAGGAGCTCCAATTTCAAAGCACCATGGCAGCTTAGAAATTTGAACTTTCATGGATGGTAGAGAATGGGGTAGATCTTGACTATGAAAGTCCAAACTTGACAAGATTTGCTTCAGAAAAAGATTCATGGCGACCTATTATACCTTGGACCCACACTTGAATTTTAGTTATTCGGTGCACAACACAATTTCCCTTCGCCGTAAAAAAAAATGGCCAAAATCTGATGTGAACCACCTATTCAAATTACCATCATCCGAAAGATATTTGATGGTACTTTTCAAAATTTTACGAAAGTCCCCGAAACTTCCCCTTTCTGGTACAAAAAATACCCCGAACTTGATGGTTTTAGGATAAGCTTCAAAGGATTAGTAATTAGGTCCATGCTACCATTACTAGTCATTTGATGTATTTTTTGTGTGAAATCAGTAATATTAAGCTTTTTCGCTCCATGATAGCCGAGTTGCAAGTTGATGTTGATCTTAACTTGCAATTATGGACTTTAACCCTCACAGTGCGATCTGTTCGGCTATATGATACAAAACTGGTTTGTGTTGTGTGTATATCATATATCTTAAAAGAAGTCTATTTGAATTTCCATATACATCAAAGACCATCTATCGTAATAAAAATGTGGAGGTATACAATTCATTCCCAAACGACAGTAATTGGCCTATCAACTCAAGTGCACATTGTAGCCTACCATAATGTGTTTCGATAAAACACACGAATTTAATTCGAATTACCTCGTGTGTTAGAGACGATAAGTGACCTTTTAGGCTGTGTGATATATATCTGTGTCTTATTGCCGTGTGAGACCTACCACGTACTCTTAATCTCGTCAGTTAATTTTTGCTGATAATTTTGCGTTTTGCCACCATAATGACGAACTACAAACTGAAGTATTTCAACTTGAAGGGCCGAGCTGAACCAATTCGGTATTTGTTCGCTTTAGCCGGTGTGCAATACGAGGATGTACGAATCGAATTATCGGATTGGCCGACATATAAAGACAGTGAGTAGGCCTATTTGACAATTTCTCAGCGGTATATAGACAGGGACGTGGTGAAGGGACCATGCCTCCAAATAAAGTTTCTGTCCACTAAATTATGAAATGACAATATAAAAATTGCATGTGTTGTGTATTACTGAAGATATTTCCCCAGCATAATCTCATCTTCCCTCCCCAACTTCCACTCCCCCTCCCTATACACACACTATTCAAAGGGGTCGGATTTAATTGTCCAAGTTTACTTTGACATTTGAAGAAACTGTTCAAAACACATTTATATGATAAAATGTAACTTTTGTTCTCTTCTTTTATTTATTATTATGTTGATATGCACTGTTGCAACATTCTGGGCGTTTTGTAACTCCTGGAAAAAAGCGCCTCATATAAATGTCATCATATACCGCCACAATTTCGTACTCTTGGTACGCTCAGTTGAGTTTTCAATGGCCCCATACATCGTTCAAGCTTGAGCATCCCCTAAATTTTGAGAGAGAAAAATTAAGAAAAAGGCTGACCGAGGGCCACTTCCAAAATATACCTATTCCCGAACTCCAATTTCTCCATGGGACCAAAACTTGTTGCCCATGTCATGAAAATCTTTTTATTCTGAAACCAATTTTGTCAACAAGCAGAAAACAAGTAGGCCTGAAGCATGGATGGAAGATTCCCACTCCACGCACTCTTACATCAATGTACCTTACTCCTTGTTTTTATTTGCCACACGGAACTTTTTTTTTGACTGCAGAGAAAAACCTATGAGGTCGAAATTTGGCCAATAATTTCCGGAAAACTAGCAAAAATTTCCCGGATTTTTTTTTTTTCCTCCGAAAATAAAGAAAATTTTCAAAAAAGTTGGAAGGGAATTTCTGGATCAGCAGCAACTTTTGATGGAAACGTAATTCAACAGTACAGTTTTCCACTTGTCACCTGGAAAAGTTTGTGGACCCCTTCCCCCTCTTCCCCCCCCCCCACCCCACCCCACCCCACCCTCCCACCCCACCCCACCCCCCCCACCCCACCCCACCCCACCCCACCCCACCCCACCCCACCCCACCCCTCCCCCCTGCATCTGAAAGGTAACCCTCACTACACCCCTGATTCCTAATATCTGCATATATAACATTTTTTGCGACGGTCTGATGGTGGCATGGTGATGCATTCAAAAGTAAGTCATATGCGATGATGCGCTATGCAATGGCTGCTCTACAAAAGTGCTCTGTGATTCTCTTAAATTTTTAACGTGATTTACTGATTCTTTCATCGTTTCTGTTTTTGCCGTCTTTTTGGACTGTTTTATATCTTGTGAGTGAGTTTTCATGGACTTTCTTGATCATTAAGTGTGATTTTCAGATAACTTTCACACCTTTTCACACCTTCTTCCACTTGCGAAACGCCAAGGCTTATATCCTAACGTTATGGCTATATCATACACAAGGACAGTTCTTCTTAGTTTACGAAACCTGGGAGAAACTGGTGTCACTCATCCGTGGAGAAGTGCTTTTGCCAATTGTTCCCTGAAACGAACACGCCGAGGAACAAAGGCTGGAGTGAGATTCCGAAGACCTATTAAACTTCTCTGTACTATAAACTCTTGTAAAGATTCTTTTGTGGATAACATAAACACTATCTTTGAAAGTTGTATACTACCTTACAAAGGAAGCATTTTCTCAGGCTACACTGATTCGATTTGTAAACAAACCGGTGTAAATTTTAATAATCTTGTATCAATTATTGAAAACGCAGCTGTTTTATATGATGAAACCAAGCAAATTCAGACTTTACTGCGTGAAAGACCTAAAAAGAGTTATATCAAGACTTCGCCAACTCATGCAAACCTTCGGATTATACCCTCCGAAGAGCGGAGTACACAGTTTGCAAAACGAGCAATCAGGTTTTATCTGCTTAATGTACGTTCTGTGAAAAATAAGATCACTTCTGTCAATGATCTCACTACTTCAAACGATATCGATATCCTCGCTCTTACTGAGACATGGTTAGGTACTATGATGGATGAACAAATCATTAAAACACTAGTCCCATCGGGTTATAACTTTCTTCATGTACCACGCCTAAATGGATCCTCAGGTGGTGGTGTTGCAGTGGTTTTCAAATTGGGGCTAGCTATTGATATGACAAACCATGATGCTAAATTTTCTCACTTTGAACACATGGAATGTTGCGTTTCCTTAAAAGAATTCTCTTTCACACTAAGTGTCATCTATCGTCCACCACCATCTAGAAAGAATGGACTAAAAAACTCAGTTTTCTTTAGTGAGTGGGCTGATTATCTGGAACATTTATCCGCCATTAATAGAAAAGTCCTTATTGTTGGTGATTTGAACTTTCATTTAGATGATTCACATAATGTGGATGCTAATCGTTTTCGTGACATATTAGACAATCATGGATTAGTCCAACTGGTGGATGGTGCAACTCATAGAGCGGGACATACTCTTGACGTAGTCATTACTCGATCCAATGATGACACTGTACATGATACCCTGTCAGTTATTGATCCTTGTCTTTGTGACGAACATGGTAACACAGCTGGTGATCATTTTGCCGTTTGTCTCAAGATAAACTGTTGTAAACCCGAAAATGAAAAGAAGGTTATTTCATTCAGAAAATTGCGATCATTGACATCCAGTCCTTCACTGATGACATCAGCTCACGCATGGAACTAATTTGTTTGGATAGATCCGTGGATGAACTCGTGAATACCTACGACACAGAACTACGCACGATCCTTGATAAGCACGCCCCTGAGAAAACTAAAAGCATGATCTTAAGACCAGCGTCACCATGGTATACTGATGCTTTAAGGGAAGCAAAATGTGAGCGTAGAAAGTTAGTGAGGGCGTGGCGGAAAACCAAATTAATGGTGCACCACCAAATCTACAGGCAGCAGTGTCACAAAGTAAACAAGCTTTTAATTCGGGAAAAACAACAATACTATTGCAATAAGATATCTGATTGCGCTGGAAACCAGTCTCAGCTTTTCAAACTAACCAGACACCTCATAGGTCAAAGTGACGACAAAGTCCTACTAAGTTACACATCGCTTAACACTTTGGTTGAGGATTTCGGAGATTTCTTTTTACGTAAAGTGAATGACATTCGCGAAGCATTCGATTCCGAAACAGTCAATGTGGATGCTTTTGTGGGTGATGTGGAATTCAAAAACCGCCCCCTGATGGTATTTACTCCTACTTGTGTTGATGAGATAAAAAGCATCATCACCGAGTCCCCAAGCAAATCATGTAGTCTTGATCCCATACCCACGTGGTTACTGAAGAAAAGCCTCAACCCCCTCCTCACTATCATAACATCTATCGTTAATCGTTCTTTGGAGGAAGGAATAGTTCCAAGCATTTTCAAGCGGTCAAATGTTACTCCTATTCTGAAGAAATCTGGCTCAGAGAAGAATGACATGATGAATTATCGCCCGGTCTCTAATTTACCATTCGTTTCAAAGGTATTAGAAAAAGTCGTTGCCAGTCGCCTCCATAAGCATTTGGACACGAATCATCTTCACGATGCGCTCCAATCTGCCTATCGCAAGTTACACTCAACTGAAAATGCGCTACTCAAAGTTCACAATGATATTGCTCAGGTTTTGGATGGAAAATCACAATGTGTACTAATAATGCTAGATATGTCGGCAGCTTTTGATGTAATCGATCATCAGATTCTTTTTCGTCGACTTCAATATTCTTTTGGCATCACATCTAACTCTTTGGATTGGCTTAAATCATACATGAGTGACAGGGTACAATGTGTTAATATAAATGATGTAAAATCTGAGGGGAAGCCTTTAAAGTGTGGGGTTCCTCAAGGATCTGTTTTAGGTCCAGTGGTTTATTGCATGTACACACGCCCCATTGGTGAATTGTTGAGACGGCATAAAATAGATTTTCATTGTTATGCTGACGACACCCAGCCTTATATTACTTTTCAGAGGTCTGATAATTGGGAAAGTATTAAGATGAAGTTAGAAGCTTGCCTTGATGACTTGAGCATTTGGATGGTAACCAATAAATTGAAACTTAATGATGATAAAACTGAATTAATTGTTTTCTCTTCCAAATCCCATCTATTCTCCACCTGTTCTAACAATTTTGACATTCAACTTGGTAATTGTTCTTTGCATCCAGTGTCTTCAGTTAGGAATCTGGGTGTACTTTTGGATAAAAATCTAACAATGCACCAGCACGTGCAATCAGTGATCAAGACATGCTATTTTCATATACGTTCTATTAGTAAGATAAGAAATCTTATAACTGATGATGCTTGCCGTATTTTAGTTCATGCTTTCATAACTTCTAGATTAGATTATTGTAATTCTCTTTTGTATGGTGTAAATATTACCACATTACAGAAACTCCAACGGGTTCAAAATTGTGCAGCCCGTTTAATTACTAGAACTCCCCGGCATGACCACATTACACCGGTCCCATTCTTAGACAACTCCACTGGCTCCCTGTATGTTACAGACCTACTTTCAAAATACTGCTCTTTGCTTATAAATCTCTAAATGGTCTCGCCCCTGCCTACCTGGCTGATGAACTTACCCTTTATAATCCACCTCGTAATCTTAGATCACGAAATAGATATTTACTTGTTGTTCCCAAAACCAACACTGCCCGTTACTCAGCTAGAATTTTTAGTCACTCTGCTGCTACTCTCTGGAACAATTTGCCCGTTTTCATAAAATGTGCCCCTTATGTCAAAACTTTCAAGAAATTCCTCAAAACTCACTTGTTTGTGGCTGCTTTTGACTCATAGCTATTTTCAGTATTTTTGATTGTTTTTGTACTTGTAAGTTCTTTTTTTTGTTTTGTACATTACCAGTTTTATACCTTTCTACCTCGCTTTTTACTGCTTTTATAGTTTGTATATACCTTTTTATACTGTTTAGGCCCTTGTATCGGTTATTAAGGTTTTTATACTGTTTAGGCCCTTGTATCGTTTTACTGTATTTAAGCTTTTATTGTGTCTTTCATGTTTTGTCATTTGTAAAGCGACAAGAGCCTTTTTTGGATTTGGCGCTGTAGAAGTTGTGAATAATGATAATGATAATAATAATTTTAGCTTTAAACGTTAAAAGTAATTTCCCGCGAATTTTAATTTTCATGTTATGATAGACATGATCAGACGATGAAAGAGAGGTGAAGAAGAAACCCATGTTGATGTCTTATTCCGTTTTGGAGTTACATGTCACTATTGTGCCCCGACATCTACAACATTGCCATATCTGTGGACAGCACCCTCACTCAATAATTCTTAAATAATGTACACGCTGTGTCCGCTTAAACCATTCCCGAAATAAACTCCGTATGTACAGTGTATGCATAATTGTATGTATGGCGTGTGGGGGCAGTGGTGCGTACATTTTTGGTGGCCTTGAGATGTTTAATTTTTTATCACGTGGTAAAACCAAACATTGCTGATGTAAGGGCGCGAATCTGTCATGATTGCATTTCAAAGGTTTCACAAGTGTGCTGAAAAGTGACATCGCAGTGTACGGTGTGACGTCATATTTGCATGTTGATTATGATCCACAACAGTATTTGTACATTTCTTGGAAAATTAAATACCTCATTCTTATTTATTGGACACATTTTGAAGGCCAAATATCGTGTTAACGCGAAGATGACAATGCAATACAATCAAACGTTTTGATTGATCGAAATATTTACACAATCGTCATTGACAAGCCAATCAAGTACGGCCACGGAAGTGACGTCACTAGTATGCATCGGATGTATTGGTGACGGGTAATGTAAGCAATTTCCATGAGACGAAATTCCTTCTTTAACGCATGATTTTCTTTTTTTCATGTTAAGTTTGTGTCGTAACATATTTGTTAATTATGTTTTCATGGGAGTTTCTGCCTCGATAAGCCTTTCTGGCTTGAGCAGATAACCCCTTCACTATCCCTTGCAAATTGTCACAAATGTATGTAAAGCTCAATTATTATTTTCTTAACCTGTATATTGTTGTATTTGCAAGAGAGTGAAAATAAAGTTACAATCAATCAATCAATGATTACCTTTCACAGAAACTCCACATGGATACATGCCAATACTTGAGGTGGATGGTAAACAGCTGGACCAGAGTGGAGCTATTTACAGATATCTTGCAAGGGAACTCGGTAAATATATTAACTGTTTTGTTATCACAAAAAGTGCCACATATTAGGCAGTTAGGGATGAAGATCTAAATGCCATGTGACAGCAATTTTGCCTCTGTAATCAGGGGTGGTGTTAGGTGATGAAATTTCCCTGCGCCTTCCCGCCCCACCGGTGGTATCTAGCCAGATTGTTTTGTCGGGGAGCAAAATAAAAATGTTGAATATAGTTAATTTAGATCTTCAATTTTAATATGCTCCTCCCCCCACACACGTGCACACTACAATCGAACAACACTTGACGCCACTCCTCCATGCATGCCTACCTGTAGGTCTACCTATTAGTTCCAATCTTCTGACCAGGCTGATTTGTTACGTCCGTATGTCTATTAACGCCAGGCAATGTGGATGGCGCTGTTGATTATAAGCTCAAATTGATAAATTATGAAATATCACTGCCAGAACTCAAATATCACTGCCAAAACTCTTAAAATATCACTGCCATATAACTCTTGAAATATCACTGCCATATAACTCTTGAAATTTCACTGCCAGAACTCTTGAAATATTACTGCCAGAAATCTTGAAATATCACTGCCAGAACTCTTGAAATATCAATGCCAGAACTCGTGAATAGCTGATCTACTTCTTTCTACCATGCATATTGGATTACAATCAAACAAAGACAAAAAGCAAGTCAATTATCGGATTTAAATAAAAAATGATAAAAGTTTCAATATTTTTAATATTGGGGAAATATGCGATGAATGTTGTCAAAGACGTTTCATGTTCCTTCATCGTCGCAATTCATAAAACTATTTTCTTTTATGACATTCCTTTATGAAATTTATGTTCCATCTTACTCTTTATTTGGGAAAAGGTCACAAACGGGCGAAATTGTAACTACCGAAAATGTAGAGAGGGAGCAAGGGGTGCGAGGGAGGGGGGACAAAACAACACAATGAAATTTGTCTTCAAAAGGTGGGGAAGACGCGGTCCCAGTCCGTGTGGCGCTTGAATTTTTTTTTATAGAAAATATGTTTATATATTCTTTTTCTTCAATTGCACCCGCAAGATTAAAATGATATTATTCGACGACGACGGTGAGCTAAATGCCCCCAAAGGAACAGTGCATTCCCGCTGACGTCACCATACACCCATCTATTAAAGAGTTGTATCAGAGGATAAGTTTTCACAACGACGTCGCACAGATTATGACAAAACCAATATATATATTTTTTTTTTAATTGTTTTTTCTCTCACTAACGATTTGAAGAACATTAACCATCAGTCAAATTCTTATTGTGTGTACAAGAAATATGGCATTTTGTTGAAACTCTGCATGTCTTCTCTTATTTCGAACCCTTTTCTAACTGTTTAAGGTTTTGCTGGTTCAAGCAGTTTTGAAGCAGCACAGATTGATATGGTCCATGACATCACACTTGACTTGATACCCAAAATGAGGGAGGTATACAAGGTAGAAGACCCACAGAAAAAGGTAATGTATGCATGCCTATTCTAATTTATGGTGAAAAACTTTAAACTGTTATTTTCTGGAGATTTTGTTAGATATATTCAGGACCTGTGTCTTAGGGGTCCGGGCCAAACTAGAGGCGTAAAAATCGGGGAGGAGCGGGGGGAAACTGCCCTTCCCTGAGCGGGTTTCACCTTCCCGGCAGCATGCTTTCTGCCCGGTTGGGAGTTGAATTTGAAAAATTATTAACTTTAAACTGAAAAATGTGCTGAAATTATTGGATATTTTGGTCAAACTTCCGAAAATTGGACAAAATTTTACGAAAAAATGCCAAAATTCCCGAACACTGGCCAAATATATCCCGACAATTTCACGAAAACCGGCAAAAAATGCCCGAAATTGAAGAAAATTTCCTGAAAACGAAGAACAATTTCCGAAAATGATAGCGATTTTCCAAAAATTAATGAAATCACACGCAACTTTTGATGGAAACTTAATTTACCAGTGCATTCTCCACAAAAATTGTTTTTTTTAAATCTATTTTTTTATGGGGAACCTATCATATGGTCAAAATTTGAATATTATAATCTTCCTTGTTGTTTATCATAGATAAATCATAGATTGTACTTCATTCGTTTTACAGTCCGGGAGAATCCTGGACTTTTGGTGTAATAATAAATACACAAAAGCTTAAAGCTTCTTATTCATTACAAGATCCAATGGAGACCGCCATTTTAACTAGTGATAACGTTAATCAATGAAGATTTTGAATGAGAACGCACAGGGGGCGGGTTTAAAGGAAAAAACGATATCAAATTAATATTCATTAGATCTGACCGCAGATTTTCAATTTCACCGTTGACTTCGTAATAAAATAAAAAAGATTTCCCTTGACCTTTGACCTTTTGGCAACCCTCTGGATACATGATTCTGTGTTGGCTTATTCATCGCTGATACGGTGTACATGCATCATACGCTGCATTACACAAATACTACTGTGTTCTTAGTAAAAATCGCATTGATATAACGTTATCACAAGTTAAAATGGCGGCCTCCATGGATCTTAATGAATACGAAGCTCCAAGTTTTGGTGCATTTTCTTATTACACTAAAAGTCCAGGATTCTTCCGTACTGTTTTATGCAAAATGATCTTCGTGTAACAAGGGCACGAACACGAAAATTTTTGTGATCAAAATGCCCATAATATATTAAATATCACACAGGCAGTCCGGCAGCATGCCGACTAATGGCAATATGAAAATGTTGTTCCTAAAAATGGGAACATTTTGCTACATGAAAGCCGCCATTTTGTGATATTTCCCATGATCCTTTGCTATTCTAATGTTAACGTTAAATCCTTATGCATTTTTACATATTTCAAACTTGAAATACGTCTGGGAAAAATATCTTAGCTAGGAGAAACTTTAAACTCATGAAAATAACTTAATTACTGTCATGGCTACAACTTTTCCACTCCCATATGGTATGTTCACTACGCCGGCCGTTTTCGAAATATAAAAAAAAAATAGACAGTAAAGATAAACCTTTAGGCGCGAAACGGCCATTTTGAAAATTTAAATATTTTTCAACACAATGATTTTTAATATTTCAAGTACATAAATCAGAAACTATGACAATTTATCGCAACATCTGAACAATATGGCAGCATAACTTTAGTACTCTCGACTGTAATAAATGTTCCTATTAATAGGCATGCTTCCGGACTGACAGGTTTGGAATTCAATCAATTTTTAGCTTTTCCATGTGACAATGGCCCACCTTAATCGTTATATTTATGTTTCGTACTGTACATGGTATTGCAGCATAATCATAGTTTATAACATAAGCAACATAATCTGATAAAGTTATAGCATGCACGCGGAAATTTTAGAACTTTGCAGTCATATGTTTTGCAGGCCAAAGAGAATTTGTCAGAGTTGATCATTTCAGTCATGTCAGTATGTATAGGACTGCAGTGACTTTGAACACACACACACACACAAAAAACATTAAATAAACTTTATCAAGTAAACCTTAAATTGCCATGATGTGAAAAACCTACTTGGGGACACCACAAATCATCGGACCCGTATTTAATGAAACTATGCCTTTTAACTTTTTTTTCTTTTTTTTTTTGTTAGGAAGAAGCGTTGAAAAATTTCATGGAGGTCGATGTGAAGAAGTCATTTGACAACATTGAAAGCATCCTTACTGCCAACAACGGAGGAGACGGGTACCTGGTGGGAGATAAAGTAAGTTAGGGGAAGGGGAGGTAGAAATTAGGCCACCCCACACTTTTCACAACAATAGTCCTTAACATTCCTGTATTAGTCTATATTATTGCTTAAAGTTTGCTTAAGTAATGTCATGTATACAGTACATGGTAATGTTAACCCTTTTCTGCATCTGCGGTAATTATCTACTAAAAGATATGCAAATTTAATCCACTTCATCTGTTCATTGTTACCCCACTTATATAACTCCCATTGATGTGCAGGGCGGATTCTGCCTGGGGCGGGAGCATGGACCCTGAGATTTTTCCGATGATACTTTTCTCCTTTTTTTTTACCATGAGATAATTCTTAGTCACGGTTTATGTGCATGCATGTATGTATGAAGATATACGGTTAGACATCACATGTTACATTTTGATTGAAACACGCAAACTTGTTTGTGTTTAATGACTATGGGTTATGGTGGCCAAATGAATGGTTGGAAAAATTGTTATTTAATCCTACTGTTAGACAGTCCTCCAAATAAATTTGAAAGCCAGAATGGAGCTTCGCCCTCTTCTTCGGGGCTCATCAGTGGCTATGGTCAATTAATTTATTAATCCCATTAGTTTAAATTAACCTCTAATACATTGTGTATCATTGTTTGCTAGCCCTTGTAAAAGTTCGATCATTTTATAACCCAGAGTTTCTAATTGCATTACTGGCCGTGCATTTTTGTTGCGCTCTACCAGTCTACGTTTCATCAACCGTGGAATCTGCTTTTACCAGAATATCACGTAACTTTTTCGTCCTTTTATGGCTATTATTGGTGACACAGGGTCGGAAAATATTTCTCAAACTGGGTTTGTCTTCTATTAGCCCCCATCTGCTCTGTTCCTCAGTAAACAGGTACAGCCTCCTTAACGTCAAGTGCGAGCTATAAGTAAGCTTAAAAACCAATTGACAGATAATGGAGGAAGGTGGGGGCTGTTTTGGCAGCCTTGATCTTGTTCAGATTTGTTTGTTTTTGCGCAAAATCAATTTCATTGATTAACGGGTCAATGTCGTGGCTAGAATAACCCCTATCTAAAAGTTTTTCTTTAAAGGTTTGTACCTATTCTGCAAAGTCTTGGTCGTTACTACAAAGACGTTTTGTCGAAAAATTTCACCCTTAATGAAGCCTTTAAAACAAGAGAGGGGGTGTGCTAAGGTCCTATCCAAGCATTGGAACCTTTCCGTAGTTTTTGTGTAACTTTTTAAGTCTAGCACGCCCTCTATTATAAATCTTTCACCTTTAAAAATAGTTAGATCCAAGTATTAGATTGTTTCATCTGAGCAATCGCAAGTAAATTTAATTGACGGGTGAATTCCATTAATTTTCTCCACTAGGTTTAATAGGACCTTTTGCTACCATCATAGAACATGTTGATGTCTCCGTGGTAGCGCAGCCAAGCATTTATCTTCTCATCCAGCACGAGTAAATTATTTTCAATTATACATCGTATAATGTGTGAAGATGTAGGGTTTAGACATCGCATGTTACCTTTTGATTGAAACACGCAAACTTGTTTTGTAAAGTTCAATCATTTCATAATCCAGAGCTTCTAATTGCAGACTCTGAGATCTGGCTAGACAAGTAAGATCAACAAATAACAGATTGTGTGTCCGAGACGGCAGAGGCAATTAGAAAATTGCGGAAGGAGGTATTGGAACCCGAGAAAGTGGACGCTATAGCCGTGCTGAAGCTTCTGTTGAACAGTGACGCAAAGTCACAGAAAAAACAACCGAAGCCCTGGCAATGTCGCCGGTCGAGGAAAAACAAAGCGATCTAAAATACCATAAGAACCCATGATTCTTTTAAGAAACACATATTTTTGAGAAAGTGAAAATTACCTTTGACGACTTACTTGTGTATTTTTTATTCTATTCTATTTCTGGGGTGTTTCGTTTAAATACATACTGGAATATTTTGAAATATATTTGGAATACCATTATTAAAACTAATTTATAACGGAGGTCATACATTGATTTTTCATATTACTGTGACATGAACTTAGAAATGGCCCGTAAAAGAAATAGCATTATCAAGGTCCCTTGAGCCTTTCAATTTTATCCATGAATCTGTTAATGTGATACATTTCTCCTGCAGATATCTTTTGCTGAAATTTCCGTGTTTTCGATCTGGCAGGACTATCTTCCAGATACATTACAAAGATACGAACTAAACGACCAACCTAAGCTGAAAAACCTGATGGAAAAAGTCAAAGCTTTGCCGCAACTTTCAGCATGGATTGCCCAAAGACCGGTGACGTCACGATGAGTGTAACTGTGCTGTGATATTTAGATAGAAATGACGGTTCAGTTTAGACTTTCGTGGACTGATGTAGTACATAATATTATTAGATCCCAATTTTCAAACGAAAGTAGATTGCCTAACATTAACATTTTCTGAAACAGCAAACGATCATGTTTGATTAAAATTTAATCCCCAGCATTGGTGAATTAGACCATTAGCATAATAGAAAAACGGTTGTAGCAGTTATAAATATTAAGTAATGATAACAAATATATTATACAAAAAAGAACCAAAATATTTATCTATTTAAATTAGAGCCTACCAGTTTTGGGATTTCGAAGTTTAGGGGCAAGAAACATGTTTGGATGGGAAAATTTTATGTATATTAAATCAATCAAAAATGATCAAGTATTGCAATTTGTTGTCAATTTGTTGGGTAGATATTTTCACTGACCTAATTTTTTTTTTAAATTTCGCTCCTTCATATTCCTTACATAAACATATAAAGCGTGCACAATATACGAATTAGAAAACAAATGGCTTTTTCCTTGCTTTTTTATGGTCCTCATGAAAAACAATTCACTGAGTGACATTATGTCTGTATATCGCCCAGTCAGTAAGAAATGCTCTGCACATAATTATGAACCACGCAGTTCATCATTGCAACTATTTTCATTGATATTCTTATCTGCTTATGTATATTTTACCTACGCTGGGTAAAGGGTGAAGTTAAAATAATGCCGAGTTTCTGGGAAGTGACTTTAAAAAGTGGCATTGTGATGTACAGGCCTTCAAAACATATAAGCTTAAGGGTGTGTTACAACGATACAACCTATGGAAACCGTTTCCAACGTTGGTTTTCATTGAAAATAACTGCAAATTTCACCAGAATAAACACCAAAAAAAAGTATACTATTAGAAACAAATTGACATCTTTTTACACACACACACACACGCACCCTACCACACACACACACACACACACATACACACAAATGGCTGATCTTTATACATTCGCGTCGCTGATGCTAATAATACGCGTTTATGCAAATTATCAGCGTTTCACAGGTGCAACTGAAGAAGAATTAATGCAATCGGCCGATTTTTCCATTAAATTTGAGGGTTACGACGGTATAATTTGTATTAAAAAAAGTAAATGTCAATATATTGTTGATATTTATTGTCAAAATTGTTGATGTTCGTGTTCGTTTGGTGAAATTTTGCAGTAATTTTTAGTGAGGTACTACCATTTTAGAAAACTTCGTAGAACTTCGTAGAAGGACTTTCCATAAGCTGTAAAGTTGTACCAAACCCTTGCGTCTTTTGTTTCGGAGGTCTGTTAAGGGTGGCCTGGGCCAGTTCCTTCCCTCGCTCTGACCACACGCTTTGTGTCAAAATAAACAGTTCGTACCGCAGATCGGGGTACTCGATAAGTCCTCCGATCGGGAGACTCAAGCATGCGCACTGATCTTACAGTGATATATGGAAACCACTATTTTTATTGTGAAGTTTCAGTAATAGACGCTTATCAGTCGTTTCATTAAAGGTTTGTAACAAAGTTTGCTGTATTTACGTTCAATTTTGCTAAAGTAAAACAAAATCCGCACTGTTAATTTTAAAAGCACACAGTGAAAAGATAATTTATATGCCATTATTTCAAATCGTAAAGAAAAATTTGAACCCTTTGCAGTGGTTAAGTTGCCCGCGCTCGAAATGTGTCTGGTTCTTATGTTATTCCTATACAAACTTTGAATTTGGATAGATGCATTATGGGATAAAGGATCCTCCTATCGGGAGAACAGTTTTGTTACGAACCGGACTGATTCAGGAAATTAGAAATATAGATACTTGTGCATAGGCTTTACTACAAAGCATTAAAATATAGTGTGCATGTTAATCTAACATCTACTACCATTATTAAAGGATTAGCTAAGCTTGTCAAGCTTATTCTTACATGAGAGGAATTTGAAAGAAACGGGGAAGAAAATATTTAAAATGTTAGTCCGGAAAGGAAATGTTTTTTCACAGTTTACTCTCACTTGAATAGAAATGAAATTCAGCTGTAAAGATTTTCTGGCCTCATTTTAAGTTTCTTAACATTATTGTTAGACTAGTGTATTTAAATTATCAAAATTGATTAGAAAACTTTCTTCAGGTGCAAAATCATCATTACCCTACTCTCCTGACCAAAGGCGGCAAAAAATGTTTGAATCTAGGGGGCATGTGTACGAAATCCGAGGGGAACTTTCCAACTTTCGTTTTTTCAAAGCATGTCTCACAGCAGTATAGATTAATATGGTCCCTCCCCCCCCCTCCTCTCCCCTCACCCCTCCCCCTCTTCTCCCCCCCCCCCCCACAACGGAAACTTTTATAGGTCCAAATATAACTGATGACCCATTATCTCTTCTTACAGCTCCAAAAATTCAAGATATTTCGGTCAAAATTTGGTAAAATACAATACAACAATTAGAAAATGTATTGATCATAGGTTTTGGAATCGGAAGGATTTAAGACTTACAGAACACGATTAGCCAATTGTATTAATCATGAATTGGAATATATTTAATGTCTTACACAATGTGAAAAACAATTGTGGGTCCTTAGAATTATTCAGGAAGTCATCATTATTTTATGCTGAGAATAATTGTAAGTCGGTATATCAGTATAAAATCTTATGCAAATCGCTCAAGGTACAGAACTTTACTTTTATATTTTGGTCATTGACAGCCATATTCCTGATAAAAATGATATTCTTGGCTTACTCACCAAGTATAGTTGGGGATGTCCAAAAAACAGAAAGTTTCAATCATTGAAGAATATCATTTTTGGTCGAAGGCATGAACAATCTATATGAATCATATTTGTGTATCATTGCTAATCGTAATTTCACATAAAACGTTTGATTTTTAAAATCTCTCAAATTAGTACATGTCGTTCAGGAATGAAGTGTTTCTACTAACTGTACACAACTATCAATCACAAATTGAACAAATCGACTCTTTTTGTAAACTGTTGTAGCTTAAATTCGTTCACGCCTTAATAAAAATTCACTCTCAAATTAACATGACATTATTTCTTATATTCATTTTTTTGTAGGCAATCAATTTCATACATAATATATAAACATATTTTCACAATATATTGCCATTTCTTTAACTATCGATAACTAGGAAAATTTAATATTTTGACTGCGTCGACCATTACTTCATTGTTTTACCTTTTCAAATCTATTTTATTTCTTGTCTTTAAAATGCGCAGAAAGTATAAATGGAACTATATATTTAAGAAAAAATCTGCGGAAATCATTGATTGCAGTACAAATGTAAATGTTTCTATTCCACCACCTCTCTTTTCATGCACTCCAAGTCCCAATATACAAATGAAAGTAGAGAATAGGACGATTTTCGTGAAATCGTGTGAGAGGACTGCATCTTTCACAGTAGGGAGAATCCTGGACTTTCGGTGTAATAATACACCAAAACTTGGAGCTTCGTATTCATTACACAATCCATGGGAGGCCGCCATTTTAATTAGTGATAACGTTAAGTTAATGGGGATTGTTAATGAGAACGCGGGGTGTACTTTTGAAAGGAAAAACCGGCATCAAATGAATATCCTTTAGATTTGACCACGGACTTTTCAATTTTATCGTGGACTTCGCGATAAAATAACAAAAGAGTTTCGTTGACAGGTCGTTGACCTTTTAAACATCCCTCTCGACACATGATTTTGTGTTGGCTTAGTCATCGCTGATACCGTGTACATCCATCATGCGTTACATTACACAAATACTACCGTTCTCTTAGTAAAAATCCATTGATATAACGTTATCATAAATTAAAATGGCGGCCTCCATGGATCTTAATGAATACGAAGCTCCAAGTTTTGGTGTATTTTCTTATTACACCAAAAGTCCAGGATTCTTCCGGACTGTTTAATCAGATTGATTATACCGCCACTTAAAATCGTTCAACGGGGCAGTTCTACGTTGTGAAGCATCTCATATTGGACTGGAGAAAATTTAGAGGCAATCTAAAACCGTGGACCCAAATTGAAGGTAATGATGTGTTACACAATATAGAACTTCTAAACACTACACCATACAAAGTGATGCTCATGAATGCCATGCATGCTTGATTACAAGCCCAAATATTTGTTTTGATACTGGTGCACATTTACTCATCAGATCATTCCCCTTCCAAAAGTGTGATTACTAATCGTATTATGTAGATAAAAAATAGAAACACGACATTAGTTGTTATGCTTCTTAAATTTTCAAACAGTCAGACCCGACCTGATATATAAGCAGGTTGGGTCATCATTTTCTTTATTCTGAAAACCACAAGCAATTAGGATCAAAATAAATGGCTCCATTGTACTTTCTCCATTTGGTCTAATTGGTGTTAAGTATCAAATTAACAATAGATCAAAGTCCTTATTGTGTGGTTGAGTGGTTATTTTAATTAAGATATAGGTGATTTTATTATTTGCTACATTAGGTTTGTGGCTATGATTTGTTGGAACAAATTTTTAAGGAGATGGACAAGCCATGGATGATCAGAAAAACTGCAGTGAGCATCTCCATCTTACAAGCCATTTGACACAACTTTAATACAAAATTTAGTGTGCTGTTAAGAGAAAATAGGTTTTTACTTAAAGTTTAAGGCATTACCAGATTTCCTTTAGATGAATGATACCATAAATCTGCTCGAAGGGAGTGGAATTTTACAATAGCATAAATCCATATCTAGTAAGTTAAGATGACGACCTGACTTCAATGTCAGCAATGTTTCAGAGAAGGGAAAGTTGTATTTTGCCATGGTAGATTCGTGTATACAAATTCGGTATCAGATTGAATTTTTGAACTCTGAACTGTAAATCGTCAGTTTCGCACGTACCGATCTTGGAAACATATCCAAAACTCAAAACATAGTATTATTTTTGCTTTTTATCCATACCTATATCGCCACCTTTATCACCGGAATAATTATTTATCGTATTCTAAACAGTTTGTAGTTTAATACGTTACTTCATTTCTATTACGGATTCCACGCTACTCATAATCCATGCTTTCCAACACTTGAACAAAATTTAATTTAAAAAATATGTAAATTACAGATAAAGAGCCAAAGATTATATCCAATTATTGCATTTTTCTCTTCTTATTGTATAAAATTATAGCTACGAACTAGAATTCCTTGTACCTTTAAAAACAAAGATTGGAACAATAATCGTAACAAACGGTGCACTACGTCACATGACGTCAGTACATTTATAGCAGAAAGTTTAGAAAGTTTGTTTCTTCAAATGTTAGGGTTCAATAACAAAATATTATTGTTTCAATTATCTTTTAATATCCAGGACAGGACATATTATCAATCAAAAGACTGATGGTCACACGATTAAATTGTTAATAGTTGCATGGGTGAGGTTTTGCTGTCCGTCATTCGAATTGATAAAGAGAATTGAATATTGTGTATCTTATTGTTTCAGGCACTAACGATTGACCACAAAGTATCAGTAAATGCAACGAACTTTTGATTTCACTTCTTATCATGGAAAAATATTGGTGGCCATGCTTGTCATCATCTGGAATCTAAGGCGAAACCAGACAAAGGTTCCATTGTTTAGGGTTTCCTTGCATTCAGATGTAGGTCTTACAGTCCAAAATCGGTTTAAATGACATTGCAGAAAAACAGACAGAGCAAACTGCTGCAAACAAAAATGAATATCAAAGACAGTATGAGCAAGCTTCTGCGGAAGAGAGTAAAATATTAAGGAAAAATGGTTTTCAAGTTTCGGAAAATAAGAGCAATTATCAACCCATAATGGAGCATGCTCTGGCAACTAAGGGTGAATACCAACGAACAATAGAGCATTCGTCGAGAACTAATTCTCAGAATGAATATCAACGAAAAATATAACAATTATATGGAAATAAGGGTGAATATCATCGCAAAATGGAACATGCGTCGCCAAGTGAGAGTGAATATCAACGTAAAGTAGAGAAATCTTCTGGAGCTGAAAGTGAAAATTAACGAAAGTTACAACACAGCACAAGCGATGAAAGTACAAAGAGAAAAGTACAAAGAGAATACCTGGTAAAGTGAGTAGAAGCCAAACCAACATCAATATGAAGAGATAGGCAGTAACAAGATGCTTCAGTGGTACTAACACTCGCTATCTGAACTATGATTTTACCAAAGACTTGTGACTGGTTTTGAACTTGTGTGTTATGAAGGCTTAGAATAATGTCAGATTGAATATCAGCGAACAAATAGAACATACGTCGGGAAATGAGAGTGAATATCAACGAACAATGGAGTATGCGCTGATGCGTAGCCAGGTGAGTGTGAATATTAACGTACAATAGAGAGTTTCTGGAATGAAAGTGAATATGAACGAAAGACACAACACAGCACAAACAATAACGACTTAGATAAAAGCAGCAGGGTAAAATGGTAAATATGGTAAAATGGTAAATATGGTAAAATGAACAGAAGACACACCTCATATCAGCATAAATATGAAGAGATAGGCAGTAACAAGTTGCTTCAATGGTACTTATACTCGCTTTCAAGATTCGTTTATGCCAAGGATTCAGGAAGATTGAAAGAGGACCTACAATTTCGTTTTGTTTTTATCAGTTCGGTTCGTATCGCGATCGGATGACTCAATAAATCCTCCGATCGGCCCTTGAAACTCAAGCATGCGCACTGAGCTTACAGTGATATTTGAGAGCCGCCGTGTTTATTGTGAAGTTTCAGTCATAGACGCTATCAGTCGTTTCATTGAAGGTTTGTAACAAAGTTTGCTTTGTTCATGTTCAATTTTGTGAAAGTAAAACAACTTTGTTATTATCACGCAGTTATTGCTAAATAATTTTCACAAATCCCCCAAGTTATTTCTCATAATTCAAGAAATTAAAGCGCGACTGCCTAACGATAAACACATAATAATATTTCATCACTCTTATTCCAATTTCTCGAAAACCGCACAGTGAATTTTAAAAGCGCACGGTGAACAAATAATTCATGTGCCACTTTTTCAAATCGTGAAAAAATTTGAACCCTTCGCAGTGGTTGAGTTCCCCGCGATCGAAATGTGTCTGAGATACAAACTTTGAATTTGGATAGATGCATTGTGGGATACTTTTGTAAAGGATCTCCCGTTCGGGAGAACAAAACAGTTCTCCCGATCGAGGGCACGAATCGGACTGTTTATTGACCGATATTCCGCTTGTATGTTCTGATGGCTGCGCAGCTTATACTAGTTCTGGAAACAGCATCGTTTTGGAGTGAACAGAAGTTTACTTAAATGTATAATAATTTTGTGCTGCTGGCATATAGAGCGTCAATATAAAATAAAAAAAACCGATGTGCAATTCGCTACGCTTTCAGATGGCTTTCTCCCCCTTGAAAAATACTTTTGTGGAACGTTATACTGTTGCACACAGTACAGTAAGTCCCTACCTGAGTAACGTACATGATGATGTATGGAACATTAAATTATATAGGCAATAAATCATTAAAACGTTACAAAGAAATCAGGACGTTCAATGACACTATGGCAGATCCATTATCGAAAAAGTCAAATTAAGAAATGAACGATATGATTTGGACCTCAAGCGGAGACGTGTATAAATATGTTTATTCGTAATATTTGCATGTTATCATTTCAGCAAAGAAATTTTCAGTCTAATGAGAGCTGTCTAAATATTAAAACTCAGTAACAGATTTTGAACGTTTGTAAAAAATGACGGTCAATAATCTCAGCGAATCACATTTAGATTCGTAATGTACAGATTATGTATTGTATCAGATTTACCGATCTTCCATATTCGACTTGACCCAAACAATAATTACTCTTATAGCAAAACCCAGCCCGCATCATATCTTTCCCACTCGTCCGAAATGGTAACAATTCTTAAAAATACGCACAAAATATTGAGAGAATTTTTTTTTAAGATTTATTTTTTGATATGATAATGAAGAAAACAAGTTCGTGTATTTAATTGCTACTTGAACTAAGTATACAAGAGGAAAGACAAAATATGATGGCAATGGTAAGAGAAAAAATTACAATTTTCTGATAAAATCTTATACGCATATTGCTCACTGGTTTCGCGAGGTTTCATTATGTCAATCCCGCAAAGAAAACTGTTTTATTGGCGTTAACTTCCATTCAATTCTCCATTCCTTTCCTTACATTCAGTGACATAAATAATATTAAATATGGTTCTAAATATTCTTAACGCTTAAGCGAACACGTAGTTATATGTATATATATATAAATATGAGATAAAACAAAAGAAAAATATGTTGCGCATATTATCGATTTATAGATCAGATTTAAAATAGATTAAGATTGTTTACAGCAGGGGCGGCGGAGCCCGGGGTTGGGGGATTCAGCCCCCCCCCAATAATTTTAGGTGAACATGTGTTATCACGTTATCCGACTTAATCACCCCCTCCTCCCCAACACACACACACATATACACACACACAATTGTTATCACATGTCAGCTGACTTCATTAGCCCCCTTCCCCAATAATTTAGGTGAACATGTCTTATCACGTTATCCGACTTAATTAGACCCCCTCCCCCCACACACACATACATATATACACACACACAATTGTTATCACATGTCAGCTGGCCTCATTATTCCCCCTACTCCCCGCCCCCAACACGTTTAACGCTCCGCTGCCCCTGTTACATGTATTCATGTAAAAAGGTCAACAAATTAATCATTCGCCAATAATATCAACGGATCCGTGAGTTAATGTCTAAAATGGTAACTGGTTGGTTCGCTACAGAACATATTTACTGGTAAACTTTATTGTCAGCTTTGGTTTCTGTTGTAGAATATTTAGAACACTTACAAGTCACATCTGTAATGAGTACAAGTTTAACACAAACAGTATAATTCATGGCAAGAGCAAGCCGGATTATTGTTTGTATGAATTATAGATAGCCAGTAGAAATGACATCTAGGGGCCTTTTGCCTCCATTTTAATTGGAACCAGATCACAATGGAGATTTATTGGTCATATTTTGAGACATAAAGAAGAGTACAACTGCGTGGCAGCTCTCACATTAGGGCACCTGAGGGCAAATGCAAACGAGAGATAGCTAAAACGATATGGAGGAGACATGTTGAAAAATAACGAACTAAAGCATGGTGGGGAATCTGGAATGACGCAAAGATAGCCGCAACCTGTAGGACCGAGTGGAAGCATTGTGTGGAGATTATACACTCGTGGAATTTAAGGTTTTCAGTGGAACTCTATGGTTTTTTACAGAACAGAGAGGTTTTGAGAGGTAGAAAGGTTCTTTCTGGTTGGATATGATTCATTGTTAAACCTGGGTTCATTCGGTTTGTAAACGGTTATTTACAGTTTTCTATAATTTTCAAAAAAGCATCAAAAGTTATTGACAAATTTTTTCTTGAATGTTTAGACCTTAAGAGCAAAAAATCAGTTGAAAGACTATTTCAAATGTACAATTGTTTCCAAAAATAATTACTTGGTGATGATGAAAATGCAGTACTTTTAGATGAATTTTCTTTGAATTATTGTCTATAGAATGTTTGATTCTGTAACTCAAAAAAAAAAACAAACGCACTCTTAAAATAAATACCTTATAGAATATAATCTTAACCAATTCTCATATCATGTAAAAATTAGGATCTATGATTTGGAGAAAACTTAAGTTGGAATTTAAGTTTCTAACACAAA
Source organism: Chiridota heheva (assembly GCA_020152595.1). Taxonomy (NCBI): domain Eukaryota; kingdom Metazoa; phylum Echinodermata; class Holothuroidea; order Apodida; family Chiridotidae; genus Chiridota; species Chiridota heheva. Next base: position 349,519 of record JAIGNY010002549.1, on the reverse strand, counting down.
CTTTTCACATAATGCCACGTACATTGAACACTATTACGATGATTATGATATCAGCCAACCAATGAACGTTAAATGCCTATTGCCACTAACGTCAGCAAAATAGATATATAAAGGGGAGGGCATATTTCAATGAGCTGTCAGTGTAAACTCTATTGCACTCAAGCTGTACTACTATACTGTCAACATCTCGAAGAATATCATAACATTGTTGCGAGTATTGGTTTAACTTTAATAGAATAATCCGTGATTTTTCATGTATGTGATACAGGACTAATTTTCTTTACACACGCACTGGCAAAAACCATGTTGATATATCTTATTCTGCTTTAGAATTATTGCACTTCAAGTCTTCAAGATTTCACCAGTGTATTGAAAAGTTATCTTGCAGTGTAAAGTGTATTGTCATACTGTCATAATTCACGAACATTTTCACGTATTTCTTTCAACATAAATTACCTCTTTTTAAATTATTGGAAATTTTGTTTGTTTAATTATTTATAATGTATATATATAATATATATATTTATATATATATATATATATATATATATATATATATATATATATATATATATATATATATATATATATATATATATATATATATATATATATATATATATATATATATATATTATATATATGTATACATATATTATATATATTTATATATATATATATATATATATATTTATATATATATATATATATATATATATATATATATATATAAATATATATATATATATATATATATATATATATATATATATATATATATATATATATATATATATAAAAATCCTTATAGTAATAGTAAAATATGTACCTCACCTTAACAAATGATGGATGAAAATTGCTTCAGTCCCATAATCTTGCAATACAAAACACATATAAATGATATGAACATATATAAAGCACCCTCAAAGCTTCCATGGAACACGTTATTTGCTGTAATTTCAGGTTCTATGGGGAACCCATATCTACAATTTCTTAAAGAACCTAAGTGGGTTCCAAATACGTGACAAGCTATAGAACCTTAATCGGTTCCAACCTTATTTCTAATAGTGTATGTAGGGTAACAACATACTCTTAAATGTGCGAAAGTTCATTTCGCAGCCATTTAAATGATACATCAGAATGCAACTGTAATCCAATCAATTATCTCTTGCACCGTTCCCGTTCTTGTTTGATATCTTTGGACAGATCTATGACCGCTAAACTTCACTTCCATCTCTTTTTGTCCAATATTTCCCGATCAAAACAAAATTCACATCTTCGTATTTCAGTCACTATATCTATCATAGAAAAATCTTCCTCGGTTTTGTTCAAAATTTCAGGAGTGTCTTCGCCCCAGTTTTGTAATCGACCGCCCCAGTAATGATTCATTCTGAGTAGATCGGAACTGGCTGTCAATGAGGCTCCCTCTTTCATGAAGTTGTGATGCGTCTGAAAAACGAAATAAGAATATGTTTTGTGGGGAACAAAAACTGTATCATAATCTACACGATCCTGTCTGAGCGACTAGGAACACTTATAAAAACCATCATGCACACTGGTTCTAGATACTTTGATTCAAATCCAGTGTGTTTTAACGTCTTCTCAAAATAGCTGCTTATCATGGCAATGATCTTCGAAACTTAATCGGAGAAAGCATTCCAAAATGCAGCTTATTTTGAAATTAAAGGCTATCTATTCCAAGATGATACTGATTGGCCAAATTAATGTATGTGCACACTAGACCCCTCCCTAGCTTGATTTAAAAAGGGGCAGGGTGCTAAACTTGTTAAGGAGCACATTAATGCACGCGCGAAGCGCTGCTTTTTTTTGCCGTGGAGTCCAGGGGACCCCTTCAGGCTCAATTCCATGGTAAAAAAGCTCTGGGATTTGAGCTATATTCTTACCTTAAATGAAACTATTCTGACTGATCAGGACCATTCACGAGCCAAACTGGGCATTTGCTTACTCTGCTTTCATTCTGTCTTCTGTATCCATGTAAGGTATTTCATTTATGAGGTTAATCAAGATTATTAAGTTTAAACAAAATTCTGTAAAAAACAAATACATTTTTTCTCATGAGGGGCAGGGCGGACCCCAGGGAGCAGGGCGGACCCACGGAGGGGCTGGACTGGCCGCCGTTGTGAAACACCAAAGCTAGGTGTCTGCACACTGTACCATTGTGTTTCGACCAATCAAATTTCCAGAATTTGAGTTGTATTTACCTCGTACATTAGAGACGACAACTGGCCTTTAAGAAATGAGTAGATGAGTGGTAAGAATTACCTGGAGTTTTTGGACCAATTAACTATCGGTACATCAAATTCTTATTATATTTTATATTCACCAGCAAGAGCTTTCAATTCTGAAAAAGTATTCCTTATATTGTGTGAAAAGCATGTCATCATGTAGTTATCATCGAGATATGAATAATCAAAGTTTGCAGATCTTTTCAAGTATGTAAGTTCAATGTCAAGCGTGTCCCTCTTATATGAAAGTGGACTTTAAAAGAAACAAAATGGTGAAGAAAGCATTCAAATATCTTATTCCGTTAAGGAGATATTCAAGTTTCAAGCTCTGTCTTATCTGTGTAGAAATGACTGGTGTAGTAAGTCTACTATTAAAAGCTGGTGTCCTCATCCTCACTTTCTTAGCAATTGTTATTGTATTTAAAAAAAAGTTGATTTAATTTTTCTACTATTAAAATGAATTTTCCTCGAACTTTCTTCAGTCAGTCACTTGGTACATTATAAATACCCTTACTAGATTAAGTTTTACTACTTTTCTGACATATCCTATGGTTTTTATGGCTCAAAATCACAGGACGTAATATGATAGAATACATAACGACTTTGAGGAATATGAGGTTATGGCATCTGATTTCAGTCGTTTCTACACAAATAATACCAAACTTTAAACTTTGATATCTCCTTAACGGAACAAGATTTTTGAATGGCTTCTTCACTATTTTGTTTCTTTTGAAGTCCTTGTTTATATAAGATAGATTTGCTTGACCACTGAACTTATTATTTAATGTATATGGAAAAATTGTGTTGTATGAATTGAAAAGGCAGCTCAAAAGCTTTAAACAGTCTAATAATACTGAAATAAGTTCAATTGAAATACCCTCAAAATGTCATTTGAAATTACCTTAAAATAAAATACTTTGATGTATTACGTCATCGCATGAGCCTACACATTTGACTAGCCCACACTAAACGTTTTTTTTTTTTCGCTCTGGATTGTCCAAAATGAAATTCATCGTTTCCATTTAATCTGATCTGTTGATTTTCTCAAATGGCGACGATAAATTTCAAAAGGAAGTGGTGAAACGTTTTCAATAGGCCTATTTATTTACTATCCGTCTCCAAAATCTTAGGATATCCAGTGAAATGTTGGATAATCCAGAGCGGGAAATGAAAAACCCCATACGTTTAGTGTGGGCTAGTCAAATGTGTAGATTCATGCGATGACGTAATGTATAAAAGTACTGTATCTTCTAGGGTTTTTCAAATTACCTTATTTGTAGGCTTGCACCCGGACTGTTAAATGTAAATCTTTAAGTTTCTGTCCTAAATTGTATTAACTGAAAATCCGCAGATTGTTCCCCCACCACCACCACCTCCCCCTCATCCCACCCCTCACCCCCTCAATTATTATGTCATTATTGACATCAAACTCCTGTGTCAACTTCTGAAACTCTCATGCAGACGCAATGCAGGCTGCACAGTTACAAAATGGTATGAGTCTTCACATTGCATTGTGGTACTGTTAATGAATGTTGATTATTTGCTCCTTTTTGCAATTTATTTTTTGTTGTCAAAATTGTGCTAATTTACTTTTGGATCACAGAAATAACGCAAAAAGCATAACATAAAACTGATATTGATTTTGAACGTAAGTTTGCAGTGACAGATCATACATTGTATATTTACCTTACACAACACCTTGATATAGAAAGTTTCTGAAATGTGAATTAGTCTAGTTTAAATTACAACGAAATGCTTTTTGTTTGTTCCAAAACAATTTCATCAAAATTCTGGCATCATTATCTGGCTTGACCAGTATAGAGCATTAATGCAGAAATAACTGTGTGGGTTTTTTTGAGTAAGGAACAAGTTAGAGTACTATACACTATTTTGATGTTCTTGTTCACAGTCTTGTCCTCACTTCAGAACTGATTTCATTTGAAACATTTTATGCTTGTTGTTCTATATTGCAGATTTGTGATTATTTCACGCTTTCACAGGCCAACTAAACCAATCTTATGGTACAAGTAGATCTGAAGAAAAAAAATCTTCAGCAATACTGAGATAAACAACAAATTTCTCTGTTGATTCTCAGTTTGACCCCTTAGATACAGCATATATAAAGCAGTGTACTGTTGCCAGGACTTTACAGTAACATTATGTACCGTCTTCAAAATCTTGTCGTTACAGTTAATTTATTCTGTCATATTGTTTTTGTAGATTGAAAAGATTATAAATTGAATGTAGTTCGGTTTCATATGGAGTGTTACTCTCTTTTATATTCTGCTATTATATTGCAGCCATTTTCCTAACCTTCATTCATTCTTAACAGTTCGGGAGCAACCCAAAAAACTGGGTCCTTGGAAATACCCCAAAAATTGGGTACTTTTATGTATTACGTCATCGCATGAGCCTACAGATTTGACTAGCCCACACTAAACATATGGAGTTTCTCATTTTCCGCTCCGAATTGTCCAAAATTTCAATGAATAACCTGAAATTTTGGAGACGGATAGTAAACAGATATTCAAAACTTTATGCCGCTGCTTTTTGATATTCACGGTCGCCTTTTTAAGAAAATAAATAAAACAGAATATGGGCAGTCTATGTTGTTCATTTTCTCAAAAAAGCGACGATGAATTTCAAAAAGCAGCTGCACAAAGCTTTTGATATCTATCTACTATCCGTCTCCAAAATTTCAGGATATCCAGTGGAATTTTGGACAATCCGGAGCAGAAAATGAGAAACTCAATATGTTTAGTGTGGGCTAGTCAAATGTGTAGGCTCATGTAATGACGTAATACATCAAAGTACCCAATTTTTTGGGTATTTCAAAGTACCCAGTTTTTTGGGTTGCTCCCGAACTGCTTAAGAAACTTAACAATTGATTTACACAAATTGTCTTCATGCATGTTGCTTCAACGCCCCTATACTGTATATATAGAAATAACAAATCGTATTCATTTCAGAACAGTGTACATTAGTGGAAAAAGATTTCAGATATTGAATATAAATCACTGATTTTTGCATCCCAGAATGTAAGAAGGGTCAATGTTTTTATTGTTGAAATGCTGTTTTATCTACTTGAAATTACTCTTTGTGGTACTTGCAAAAATATTTGAATTCTGCTTCTGCTCAAACACTGAAAGAGCTTAAAACTTTAATTAATGAACACATTTGGTCAAAACAATTTGTATATCAAAACCATCACAAGTTTGTTTTACCTCACATGTCATATTTGTAATCATAACCTACAGTATCATTTGATGTTAAATTTTTTCAAGCATCCCTAAGTTGCTTGAGAGAAAAGTACTGCAGCACCTCATTGTCTTGATATTAACTTATCACTACCTTTTAATTTCCCTCAAAGATTGTGGCAGAGCAACAGAAAGATCAAATAAATACTATAGTTCTAAAAGAAAAAAATGTGCTCAAATAAGTGCAATATTAAGACTAGATCCATATTTACCCATCAGTCATTTAGGTTGCATGGAAGCTACAGCAACACTAACTGAAGATGAATGTTGTGACTGACAGTTATACAACATCGAATGATGTCTTCATCCATCCTGTTTTTTACAGCATTCTTCATACATGATAAAATGAAACACGTGTTGCTATATGTGAAATATTTTTTCATGAGATGATTCTTTCATATTATTTCTTTCTTTGTTTTACCTGCAGTAATGAATTTGATCCGTACATTTTGATATTGGAGCAGTGTAAGACATGAATATGGGTACCACAATATCTTTGCATCAACAGAAAGGGTAAACAAGATGCAGATAATTTAATGTCTTATGCAAACTATCATTATCGGTCCTTTAGAAAACTCAACTTAGAAAAATTAAAGTGACATGTAACTGTTTAATGGTCAATAATTACCATCTTTACCAATAATGTTATTGTTATAAAACAATAATTAATTTGTATAGTGCAAGATCATGTTAAACATTTCTATGAGCTGTAAAAAGAGAAAATGATGGGGAGGAGCAGCAGTAAAAGTATAACTTTTAAAGGATTCTTTTAGAATATATTGATGATTTTTTTTCCATTTTCTGACACTAGGGTGAGGCATTGATAGATTTGTTGATATCGAATAGTCTTTTATTTCTAGCACTTCATAGACACCTACTTCGAAAGGTTGTCATAAAAGACTAGTGACATCTAGAACATTTACCTTATAGTTTGGTGCAAGAAAATATTGACAAGGACAGAAGGAGGTCTAATTAAAAAAGCATATTAAGTTTCAGACAAACAGTAGCAAATCAAAATCTGAACTTTATTAGAGTATGTATAATATGTGATGTAATGCAGTATGATATAAAATATTTGTATACTGTAATATATTGTCTTTTGCTCTATTGACCTAGAAATATTTTTTTTTACTGTGGGATATGGCAAAGAAAAAACAAAGCTAGTTGCTCTTTTTGAAACTATTCTAGATTACAATTTCGATAGAAAAAAACAGGAAATAAAGGGCAGTCTCACTCACGAGACAACCAACACTTTGTACTTGTGTGAACAATAATTTGTTGTGTTATTTCACAAAAGCTTTAAAATACTTAATTTAAAAACTAAATTCAATTTGCATCATTAACTGACGTCTGGTCCTTTAAAGCGAACATATAAAGCTTGCTCAGATGTAAAGTGAAATATACCTGTAGTCTAAATGAAAGTTTAAAAGTCTACAAATGGGTAGTAATGTAATTCTTTATATTTCCTTCCTGAATTTCAGTTCTTAAAAATGAGGACAAACTCTATTCCTGCTAGATTATGGTTAAGGGTATAGTCAACACTTAAAAACATTTGGTTAAAATTCCTTTCCATCTTTCAAAAAAATGTGTGGCAATGAATTAAAAAACAAAACAAAGGGATTACATAAGGAAATAGGAACTTCCACCCACTCATACATCAGAAGAGGAACATAAAGAGGGACACAAATTTGCATATTGTGGCCTGAAAACTCAAAATGCTCCAAAATGGTCAATTGTTAACCGATTTGGATGATTTTTTTTGTTGCTCTTTTCCATGGATTTTAAAGCAATTTAGCATAGGTTTCTGCTTCTTTAAAGAAGCACTTATACATATGAAGGGTTAAATGCATTGCTTATGCTGTAAAGTGGAAATTTGTTATCATTGTATATTTATTCATGCAATTGTGCTGGAGCGCCACCGTTTGCTCTGAGTTTTCTGCTTAATGACATTGACCTTTTTGAAATGCAGTGTGTAAGCAAACAGTGCCATGTGGACAAAAGCCCTACTGTACTTGTCAACAAGATGTTTGTATTCAGGCAGCATCCTCTTCAGTTTGCTGGATGGAGTCATTGCATGAGGACCTATATCGTTTGCCAGCAGCTCCGGACTTTTAAGTTCCAAGTTCGTCATCCCTTTTTGTAAGCTATATTTTAAAGAGGGCCTGCCATGGAAAAAAAAAATGCTGAAAAGTTGCCTATGGGTTTTTATTACCCTCAAATTCAAATTTCCAACTTAAAAATTACGAAAAATGATCGTTTACAGACGAAAAAATGTGTTTGAAATTGCCGGTTTTCATCGACGCCAAAAAAAAAAAAAAATCTAGTGACGTCACCGCTTGATGATGACGTAGGGTTAGGCACCCATAAGCAACTACGTGAATAGGCTGTGGCCAAATATTATTACTAGCTGATTGTTTTGAGTTAGTGTGTAAACTGTGCTGACACAGTGATTCTGATTGTACAATACTGTTGATACTGTGATAGTAATACGCTAATTTTTCGAAGAAAAATCAAGAAAAAGCCGTTTCGTTCTGTCGTTGGTAGATGCAGCAATACAAATGTAAAAGGTGTTTCGGTGCACAGATTTCCACAAGACGCTAAACAACGACGTTTGTGGATTAGATTTGTGCTAACTACCCGGAAGGATTTTACCTTTAACGACGTTACACAGTCGAGTGTTATTTGCGGAGACCATTTTGCAGAAGAAGGTTTCCCCTTAGACCAGCGTTTAAAAATATCGTTTGGTCTGAGCACAAAATCATTTTTGTTACCTGGATCGGTACCAACTATAAAGAAAGGGAAAAGTGATGATGCCACCTCATAAATGATGGGTGAACCTACACTAGTTACAGATAACACTAGGCCGGATGAGAACACCAGCGTTGGGCCTGGTCCAACCACTACTACTACTACTAGTGATAGTGCTACCGTTTCAAGTTGAAGTAAGCTTAGGCCTACAACAAGTACAAGTTCAAGTACAACTAGGCCTAGTACAAGTAGTACTGTCAGCTCAACAAGGCCAGCAAAGAAGGCAAGGCTTTCTTCGGAGTATCGTGCAAGGAAAAAGATTAGTTTTGTAGGTTACTTAACGTTAAAGAGGGAGGCTCGTCTCAGTAAAATACGGTAAAAATGGGGGATACTATATTTTGACGTCACTTCCGGTTGTGGAGGCAAGATCCGATCCTCTGTCTGTTTGTACTACACAGTACAGCCAGACACTAGCATGTAAGTTGTGTGTGCAGAATTACATACACAGTGCATTACGTTACTGTGACGAGAAACTTATTTGTTTTTTTCAATGCTTTTTTTGTCAGAAAGTGAAAGTGAAATTTTAGTATTATAATACTACAATGATAATCACCAAATGAAAATTACTGAGAAAAAAAAGAAGAAAATAAACGATTCTACCGGGGCTCGAACTCACGACATGATTTGAAAGAAACGTTGCCTGTGATCGCCGCAACCATCTGGGCTATCTTGTGTAGTGAAGTTCAAGGTGTTTTAAATAACTATATACCTTGCAATAAGAGACAACGAATCGCGCAGCAAAATTTCAACCAATCATAAAATTTGAAAGGAAATCCAATCATTGTGCACATATGACGATATCGCCTCTTTAAGTTGTTGATCTTTTTTAAGAATATAGGCCCCCTACTTAAACCCTAGACCTTCCATTTCATGTCATATTCTATAATACTTTTAGGTCCAATTTAATTAAATCTTAATTACATATAAGTTGATACAACAAGGAAGAAATCTTAAAGTCCATGGATGTACATGTATTAACCCCCTTTCCTCCATTTGTGTTCTAATCTTCTCGCAAATTCCCCCCGGCCCCCATTTCCCCCTTGCCGGCCTTACACTAGTCAACTGCAATGTACACATGCAGTACAGACTTTTAACTGGCCGTTGGGTCACCGTTTGCCGCACCGAACTGGGAGCGGCGATTCGGCAACTTTTTACATGATTATAATTAAGTTAACACCTTGAATTATGCCGAAATTAACTTATGGTTCGCTCTTTGTTCTATGTCGTAACTCGAAGGTATCAAATTTTCTGGTGATATTTTTTGTTTGCAATTGAGTAAATTTTGTCCGAAATCTACCTCAATATTAAGCCTCTTATTTTCCAGGTCTAATAAGCACTACTTCAACAACTATGTGCGCGACTGTAAAAGCTCCCAACAATAAAGTCGAGCCCATAGGATGTGATCAATAACTACCCCCAAAAGAAAATAAGAGAAGAAAAAAGAAGAAGAATTGTACTTGTCTGCAGCTTAAAGTCATTGGCACTGTTATAGTCAGAAGGAGATAAGTTACAACGCCTGTTCCATCAGTAGGCCTACATGTTTACGGTTGATTGTAACTTGGTCGATGTTGGCACACGGTTGCAAGTGGTACAGCTAATGGCCATATTTTTTTTGTTTCTCAAATTTTATGTCAGTAACAGGTGTGAAGAGCACCCCACTCAATATGCACTACTTGCGATATGAGTTCAACGGCCTGTGCTGTATTTTTGTTATATACTCGGTCAGATGCTAATATCTGAGGTTATATTAAAGATTTTTTTCTTTCTTTCTTTAAACTTAGATGGTGGAAGAAATCACAGAAGCGCATATGAAAAACAAATGGCAGAATCCAGGGGAGATGTACTTGTGGCAACCACAGAAGAGATGGAACTTCTTCAATAAATTTACTTCCTTCACTACGACTTTCACTGCTTTCGCTTTAGATTTTCTTTGAATTCTGAGCTTGAATAAGATAATTCAGGTTCAGAATTTTCTTCGAAGCTGTCACTGTTACTAGCCATTTGTACACACGCTGTAATGCGGAAACGCAGCACTGGCAGATTGTAAACAAACAAATGGGTGCCTAACCCTACGTCATAATCAAGCGGTGACGTCACTACGGATTTTTTTTTTTTTTTTTTGGCGTCGATGAAAACCGGCAATTTCAAACACATTTTTTCGTCTGTAAACGATCATTTTTCGTGATTTTTAGGTTGGATATTTGAATTTAAGGGGTATAAAAACCCAAAGGCAACTTTTCAGCGGTTTTATTTTTCCATGGCAGGCCCTCTTTAAGTAAATATGTCAATTCCCATAATCAAAAGTATCCCCAGTAATTCCTCTTTGTGTTTAACCGTATTGAAGACACTTGCAATGTTTGTAGAGTGACTTTTGACAAGTTTTCGTAAGTTTGCAAGTTGCAACTTTAATCAAGATGGCGTCACCAGTTGCTGAAATTAATATTACGTTACGTTAACAACAGTATGGTTCACTGTGGAAGTGAAATGGTTTGTCAGCATTGCAGATGAAGTATAAGCTCTGTGGTGTTGGTGGATGTGAAGTGTAAAGGAAATTGCGGTTGTACAGTATCGGCATTGCAGATGGGAGTATTCGGACTCTCTGACATTGATGTTTATGCTGCCAGGAAAATTGCAATATCTATTGCAGTAATAAGTGTAGCGAGTGAAGGAATATTTCAAACGTATAGAATATTAATTCCAGCTCTATTCCAAAGCATAGCGATGTCCCAAGCATAGCGATCTCGAGTGAAAGTCAAAGGATTGTGGATTGGAAGAGAATCTTGTTGTGTACCATGTAATCTTTAGGCCCTGTTCTGTAGATTTAGATATTTATTAGGAAATGAGAAGCGAAGTCTTATTCAGAAAGATGATGTGCTGGATAACCTCTCTCTTTTCGCTAGGCCTGTGATTATCATATTGTTGATGATATTGAAAATGTACTGATTGAATTGATTATTTTCATTTGTATTTTGTTACTATGCTTATACAGTATATTATGAAAGTAGTTCAGGTTGTTTAATATAATAAAGGCCGTCTGCACTGTGAAAGTTGAGGAGATGAAATTGAGTACAGCGATATATGCTGAGTGTTTGTAAGAATATAGATTATGTGTACTACAGTAATAAAAGTGGGGACACCCAATTAGCGACCTGTCTGTACCAGTGTTATTCTTTGTGTTGCTATTGATTGTTATTGTTGTTTTTCATATTTTCATATATAATGAAATTGTCCAAGGGTATTGTGGGTTAATTTAAATTAGCTGATCCCAGTTAGGTTGGAATTGGAATCTAGAGTGAAGACTAGAGTTCTTGCTGTCTTGGGATTATTTTTTGTCATCAAAATAATGAGTTGGTTTTGGGTGTTTCCTGTGTATAGCTGTATTGAACTGCAGGTCATTGGTTTATGGGGGTTTTTTTTATTAGGAAAGGCTATGTGTTTCGGTGTTGAGATAGTAGCCGAGGATTGTGTAACATGTAACTAACCAAGTTCTCAAGAAGTGTTTTGGTATCATGCATAAAGATAAATAGTATTTTGTTAAGATGTTATTACATACTGTGTATGTGAGATATTGGAAGTTGGTTTCATTAAAAGTTATGTACTTGTGCTTTCAAGTTTGTGTGTGTTCAGCCGTCATTTTTATACCGTAGATCCCAACCGGCGATACTCCTCGCCACCCCTAGGGGTTTGGGTGGGGGGAGGGGGTGTACTCGCCACCCCGGGGAGTATTCCCCACCCCCTACAGTTTATTTCACTCATTTGTGATGAAGTTGAAACAAGACTTAGGCTACATTTGAACCAAAAGAGATAAATAAATTGTACTATCAAAAAAAGGATGTTCTTTGACTTTTAAGTGTTATGTGAATGTTTGTATTTGTGTACCATTTACTCCCTAATTATTTATCTATAAATTCATCTGCCTCAAACAAGGATAGCCATACTAGTTTTGTATGTATTTTGTGTTTTAGGTTACTGTAGATCTAATAGAGCCATTTTTTTAATTGAAATAGCAGACAGGCTTTTTGTAACAGACCTGCAAGGTACACATAAATGTCCTGCATTCGCAAAGTAATGTGTTGTATATTACACTAAACCAATCCAATAATTTGGGGACTCTCTAGTATGCTAGTACTGTGATGGTGCCACATTTGTTTATTTATTGGGTTATACCACTCACGTGAAGCCTTAGATAAGACCCTGTATTAAACATTCAGCCTTTCCTGAAAACGGTTGATAAACACAGAAGAGGGGATGGAATTGGTGAATGGAAAATTTGTAGTGAATCAAAATAACTCGATTTCTGTTTGGAACTTGGAAGCACCTTGGATCATTCAGATTATCTTCAAGCACATCCAGATGAAAACAGTATCACAACATTGACAGACTGACAGTTAGTGACAAGGAGACACGGCACAACCCTCTGACTACATCACTTGTTTGCCTTTATAGTCATTGATTTTCCTATCATTTTACTCCGCTCAGGCCTTTCCCATGATTGTTTGCGATAGGTTGCCCCAGCCCTCATGATAGTGTTCTAATATTATAGGTTATCCGAGCTCCCGTGGTGGGGACTGTTCCTAAGCGGTGTTATGTATACTCCTTACGTGCGACTATTCATGATCTTCTACTGGTCAAGAGTTTTATTCTCCAAAGGAGTGCTTAGTGACCGTGCCCTTCATGTCCCACCCTATTCACTCCCAACTGACAGTTTGCCCCACATTGCACAAGAACCACTTGAATTCATGACACACGGACAGACTTATTTAAAGCTGGAATGTTAATTCAACCAAGTTTGGAGTTCCATGTTACACGTGTGAGTTATAAATGTTTCACAGGTAAACATTCTTACCAGGTGTGTAACAACATGGTTGGTAAGGAGCAGAGACGTCACTATAAGGGGTTGGTGCGAGGTTAGGGTGCCTCTCCCAAAATGGGACGCCAGTTGGAAAATTAACATGGCAGTTGGAAATCCAACCGTTTCTCTTCGGGGAACCCTCATAAATCGACCCAGTTGGGAAGGTGATGCCCCCCCCCCCTCCCCATTACCACCACCACCATTCAGGAGACCCTGAGCCCAATTAGAATACCCCAGCGACGTTCTTGGTAAGGAGACACAAGTGACTTGGAGTTAAAAGTGCCAGCATATCAGGTTTGTGCTTCTATTCCCAGGGTCTCTAACCAATGAGGTACCACTTTAAATACGTAAATCTCCATATTATTTGTGCCAGTGTGATTAAAGTGTTTGTGTACATCTCAACGTAAATGTAAACGGCTCGAGCAATGTCATATTGCAAATATTTGGACAAGGGTCCCGAACATAATATCCCCCATGGACGATAGCTGTACCACTGATTGTGACGTAGTCAGCATTAAAAAAGTGAGGTCCAAGACCCTTTCTAAAGACAGAGTGTTCAAATTTAGCCTAATTCTGAAGGCAATTTCGAAAAGTGAAATCTATATAAACAATTATCGCGATTTTTACAAATTTCTTGTGAAAAGGGTCCTTCCCCCTCACCTTGCCCTCCATTCACCCCGTGGCTACACCATTGTCTACCGAGCATGTTGAAGTCCCATGCTATGTTTATGAGAATAGCTACAATTAAAAACAATTTTAATTTATTTTGGGAGCCTGCCCCTTCAAAGTGATGTGTTCTAAATAATTCAACAAGGGGTTCCCAATAAACAGTGATGGACTTGTTGGTGAGAAGAAGGGGGGAGGGGGGGGGGGATCGACATTTTGCCACAAAATACCAAAAAAAAGAAATAGATAAATAAACTACTTATGTTCCAGGCGAAGTATGAAAGCTGTCATGCTTTGGGGGCCCCAGAGCCCTCCCACTAAATTTCAAAAAAATGTGTTCGATTGTTGGCTGATAGGAATAAAAAACAAATTGACCAAAATGTGTAATAATTGTAACCTCGTATTATTAAATTAGGTAGATTGGGTCCATTAAATACTTATGGGGCCTACTTATCTATCTAAACTTGACAGTTAAAAAAATATGGAGGTATCTAGCTTTCCAAACGCTTAAGCTGATATGACGGGTACACATCTCGAAATTAGGTATGAAATTACTCTTATAAATCACAATTTAAACTCTTTTCTCTTGATATACAATCGAATCTAAGAGAATTTTGTAAACCTCGAGCGTTTATTTCCCCTCCAACAGTCCAATAGCATCAGCTATTGTTAAGAGGCAGGAGCGCTGTA
>JAIGNY010002549.1:112500-330000 GCA_020152595.1 Chiridota heheva | reverse complement strand
GGTGAACATGGGAAATATTGTGCTCTGAGCCCTTGAATGTAGTAAAATACATGTAATCCTACACTCAACGCTGCTCTACAAGAAAATATACAAATATTGTTATTATCTTATATTTGGGAATTAAACCTGATGGATAAATAGATGAAAGAAATGTGATTTGGCTTGATTTAATCTTGACAATGGAATAGATATATAAAAAAAAACACAAATAATAACAGGAAGCTTGCCTGGAATTTGGTTACCAGTACCCTCTAAATCAATACAAAATGTGTTTTCTTTGTCAACATCGCCAAAATATCCTTAATTTAGTTAGATTTATATAGGTCGCAAGATCTCTGAAGATACACCAAATTTCTATAAAGTATGCAAATTAGTTTTCATCAATTGAATTAAAAATATCCATGACAGACAAGAACTTTCCCACTGTGTATTGGTCTGGTGGTGCAGTTTTAGCGGTAAAGTATATAAATCAGAAATCTTGGAAATATATCGGTTTACATACTTAATAAAAGAAGTTTGAATTGTCCATGCCAGACGTGAACAGTTTTAACAGTGCCTTATAAATTACATGTAGAATATTCAGATAATATCCTTTTGATGTTTTGTTAATAAGAGGGCAAAGGGTTTTAGCTATACGCGACAAATCCTGATTATTATTACATGGCAGTGCACAATAAACAAACCTTTGATAAAAAAGTAAGCAATAAAGAACGTTTGTAACGTCTTGTGATGTTTGTTAATGCCATTGTTTTCCTTTTTTGCTTAGTATTTGTGGGTGTTCGTTGGTAGCTGTTTTTATTCTTTTTAGGAATAAATCTCATTTATACGATTTATAGTATTTATTTGTATTCATATATGTTGGTGTATATATTGCTAGATATATGTTACCTCGTTAAAAGCGCCAAATGTTGATACACTGATTGATACACCACAGTCAGATAATACTCTAGTAGGCTACAGTAGTGACATCAAACTGTAAATTTACATTTTTCTGCCGCTTTGTTCTCTTTTCTTTTACTTCTAACAAAAAACACAAATACAAGCATTTTAACCCTATAGGCAGATAGGTTCCATAAGCAAGGAAAGGAACAAGTATAGCATTCAGTTCCCTGTATATTTGTATGGGACCGTTTTATACTATCTTCAGTGCTATTATCGATAACTTACAAACCGCAAATGAAAAGTAATAAAAGATTGACAATTGTATGCATTTGCTTAAAAACAATTATTGTATCTTTTTCTTTTATTTCGCGTGTAATCTACAAGCAGACAAGAGCATATTGGCAGTCCGGCAGCATGCCTATTAAGGAACATTTCTAACACAAGAGAATTTTGAAGTAATGCAGTCATATAGTTTGGATATTGCGATAAAATGTCTTAGTTTCTCATTTATGTACTTGAAATATTAAAAATCATTGTGTTGAAAAACAATTGCATTTTTAAAATGGCTGTTTCGCGCCTAAAAGCCTAGCTTTATTTTCTAATATTTCGAAAACGGCGCGGTGAACATATCAAATAGGAGTGGAGAAGTTTTAGCCATGACTGTAATGAATGTATTTTTATGAGTTTTAAGTTTCCCATACCAAAGATATTTTTCACAGACGTATTTCAAATTCTAAAAATGTAACATTGCATAAGGCTTTAACGTTAGGATAGCAAAGGTTCATGGGGAATATTACACAATGGCGGCTTCCATGTAGCAAAATATTCCCATTTATAGGAACATTTATCTTCCAATTAATAGGCATGCTACCGGACTGATTGGCAAAACATGTTCTTGTAAAGTGCATGCTATACTCACGTCAATAATTAAACAAATATGATTCCAACAATTTACAAACAGGCAATTATTTATTAATATTGCTGGTAACGTCACTTCGGTTTTAAATTTTCCTTCTTGATCACAAGAAATATGGTATGGTATCGATCACACATCCGCCGGACCGAATGTAGGGGTGTACATGTGTTATCGATAACATCACAGATTTCTCGCAATCAATACGGAAAATTAAAAACTAGAAGTGACGCTACCAGCACGGCGGCGTTCCCTTCTGAATAAATATATAAGCCAAAACTTCTTCTTTGACAGGTTAACCGTGATTTGGTGTTCATCTTCTCTGATCTTTAAGCATGCTCCAGGCGAATCACGTTAGTATTAAAAAAAGGACCAAATTGAGCGGTCGATGAAGTTGTTTCATCAGCTAATATTTGGTTTAAGTCAAGTTTAACGTTAAGCCAAGTTAGTCAAAATAGGTCCATGATATATAAATATTCACAATCGGTGTGGAAAAGGTGTCTTATTAGAAATAAAACTAGTAGTTTTGCCAACTACATTGGAAACAACTTTACAATTTTCTGCGAAGATTGAGAATTGTGGGCACATTTTATTCCTAAAACTATTTTTAAAAATAGTGATTGCTTAAGTTATATATCATATGTGATGAAAACACTTTTTGATATTTCTTTGAGTGAATATAAAGAGGGATGGCAAACCTGTGAAAGTCTCAAATTTGCCATGGAAACAATTTTCTCATTTGATAATATTCTATGAAGATAGAGCTTTACATGCATGCAGGTATATCATAAACATATTAATGTATAAATATTTGGCTTCTGACATAGAAAATAATTTTCCTGAAAGTGTTTCACATTTTTGGTGAAAATTTGGTCTTCAAGCATACACAAGGTTCACCTATTTAGTAAATTACTAGTGTAGGCAAAACAAAAGTATGCATAGATGCAATGTTTATATGTATTACTACACATTTTATACACTCGATAATTTAACACACAAAATCAAGTTGCATAACAGGTGGGCCTACTTCAAGCATTAAGAAAAATCACATTTGGATGATCATGCACATAGTCAAAGAATATGATCTTATGATGTGTAAATAAACCATGTCTGTTTTTTCTTTTTTTTTACTCATATCACTCATCATTAATCTGAAAGCTGGTTAAGATGTAGTCAGATAACATCTGACTGTAGTATACGCTATAACCACTACATGGCTGTTATACACAAAAATATGCAACTATTGCCTTGCAAGAAGTGCCTACTGAGTGAGGTGCTTATCTCACTAGTTAAGGTAAGGCCTTGTTAGAATATATAATAGCAAATATAAAATCAAACATCAGTAAAAAATTGGCAAAAAGACAAATTCAGCAAAAGTAACAAACCATAAAAAGAATTGTGTGATAAAATCTGAGACATCTAAAGAAGATGTCCACTTTCCAAGTTTTGATTATAGTACTGTGTGAGTATAAAATGAACATACAGAACTTCATTTCAATCTTATCTCCTCGTGAAGCTTGATGTTTAGTGTACTTTCAATGGGGATATAAAATAAAAATTGAATGAACTTGATGAATACATCAGCAGGTATTTACAGTCATTCAAATGATCAATTTTGCATTGTGTGATTTCTTCTAGTGCCTTCAAAACCGTTCCCTCAATGTAGCTTAGCAATTAGCATATATCTACAATTTATAGCCATCCTATATATGCATCTTATATCGTTCACAATAGTTTAAAACGAACCTTAATTCAGTGGCCCTTGCTTAGTTGAGAAAACACCCACAAGGTACACCCTAAACCAAAAAGTCTATATAAAATCCCAGAGATAAATTCCATATAAAATCCACATCTAGCTTTGATATGAATCACATGCAAGTGATCACAGATCAGTGCAAGTGATGTTTTTTTTATATTTTAGATGGTCCTAACTTCAGTGGGTTTATGGGTCAAAATAGTAGGTGGCTGAAAACATAAACGAGTTTTCCAGCAATTAGTAACAGATTAATCGAAATCCGTATTCTTATGCGTGAACGCTAATAAAAAATATAAAAACAAAACTCGTGCAAAGTTCAAATTGGACTTTGTTTACTTGGGAAACAACAAATTTTCAATTAAAATCACAACCAAGTATGTGGATTTTTCCCCCGCTACTATTCTGCGTAGAATTTATTGACTAAATTCAAGCGTTTTGTGTAAAATTAATAATCAAATAGGTCAAAATAACCCATTTAGCATTGATGTTACTGATAAGCAATCGAGCACAATATGCATAGTTTGCGTACATACACTTTTCCCGCACTGTGCCTACCAAATTGCTTGCGCTTGTAGAGTTCCCGGAAAATAAACAACTTTTGGATTAGGTACGGTGTAGACCTAATCCACTTAATCCCAAATGACGTAATTTCTATAGTGAAAACAAACCATTGCACGATACACGTGAGCAAGTCCGTATGCGTTTTACTGCATGGCATGTAAACAAACACAGCTGATCGCTTTGTTTTCACTCGAAAGCGGGATAAATGCGCGCGGTTGCTACGACCTTGGTCACATTTTCAACCAAATGTAGCTAGACCGAACTAGGGCTCGGCCTTAGTGAAATAAGTAAATATCGTGCCACTACGGATCTTATAGGTATTTTATCATTTCATGTATACGTATGTGATTCTTTGTTTTATATTAGTAATTATCATCTGTTTTCTTTATGTCCTTTGAAAAGCTGATCTTGGAAGGAAATCCACCTAATCTTTTGGTGCATACCAGTTACGCGAAAATGCACTTCATTTTCTTTGTTGTGTAACATAGTCCTATCGGAATTTGGCAATTCAAATTAACAGATTCCTGGTTGAACTAAAAGACACAATTGCATAAGATGTAGCTGCAGAATCTAGCGCATTCTTCAAAGTATCCACCAGTCCACCACAAGAGTAGGCCTAGTACAACTCCCCAGTCACAAACACACACTCTTTGTGACTGTACGTTAGTGTAGTACCCCCCGTAGTATACTACTAGTAGTAGTACCGTCGTACTGATGCCAACTGCGTTTAAATGCTGATGGCTGGCCGTACGAGGGTACTACAAAGCACTATGCACTCCTGTGCTGTCTGAAACACTGTGTTAAAACATAGCAAATTCTCAGTTTTAAGATTTTATGAAAACAATTAGGCTACTTTTTTTTTTTTTTTTTTTTTTTGCCGACGATTCATATTCATGATATTTTAAACCCATCTTTGTTTCCAAAAACAATTCTTACGAATAGGCTATTTAAGTTCATTTTATTTAAGTATTTACTGGACTTTTTTTCTTCACGTAAAATTAGACTGGCAAGTTCTCCAGAGCATGGTTAAAGTTCAAAAAATTGCTATGAGGGCTATTACATTTCAGCAGGCCTGGGGTTAGTGAGATAAACATCTCACTCAGTATGCCCTACATGCTACACACTACTTGCAATACTGAGTGAGACAACTCAACACAAATTTCTATTAGGATTTTTATTTGGACCTATCATACGACCAACACTTTTAGAAATTATGATGTTAAAACCGTTAAAAATAGAACTGACAAGCTACCAATTTGATAACAATTGTATTGTAAAGTTACTAAATACATTTTTATCTCCTTATATACAACCAAAAGAATAAATTAAATGATTTTGGAGCTAATCGTTTACCTTGACAACTTTGTCCGTCTGACTCGCAACGGGTGTACAAAAGTAACGCACAGCTCAGACTAGATTACGCTGGCGAGAGTTAGTTTTCAGATATTCGCACTTACAATCTTCTTCGAGAGACAACAAGTCACCAAGTCACCAGCGCGAGAAAAAGTTTATATCACATATTACGATGGAGAAGCATGTTTGATATGCAATAAAATATCATTTAGGCGAAATGAAGAAAAGTGGCAAAACGGTAAAAAAATACGTGGGAAAAGAATTTAGGCCTATACAACTAAAAGAAAGTCTAGCTTAGTCAATAATTCTTCTTTAGGCATTTATTAAATATTTGTTTGAATAAATTTCATGTCCATGTCGTGATACTCAATGCATAAGTGTAGGAACGGGGAGGGCAGGGGAACGGTGCCCTACACACAAATGATTAAAGTGCCCCTGTTAAAAATAAAAAGTTCACCTCAATTACTGTCAAAGGTGGGATTTTCGACTACTTTTAAACAAATATTACAAAAGTGCCTTTTCAGAATGAATACTGCATGGGCTCAGAGATTCTATCTACTGGAGGGAAGGAAGAGGGGGATGTCTCCATCTTTAAAAAAAAAATGAAATTAAGACGATAATTGTTTTGTTAATTAAATTTTAGACCTGTAACAAAATATTTCATTCAAACAAAATTGATATATTTTGGCTCAGTAATTGCCATACTCCTTATTTCGGACCAATTCAGCCTCGTAACGCATACCAACATGAAAACTGGGCGGAATTTTCCTATCGAAAGTGGGACAAAATTAAAATTTTGTGGAGAAAATCACGCTAAAATGCAGAAAATAGTCTTACAAAAGGTACAAATTTCGGGAACAGTGTGTGGGGCGGGGAGGAGGGGTGGCCTTCCTTTCAATTTCCCTCTCAAATCCCGCCTGTGTACATGAACAACAATAACCGATATGGTTAATATTTTCGTTTAAATCCACCATATGTGATATGTTACGTATTGTTGTCAGATCTCGTTTATAATTTCAACATCCAAGCTTTGTTATTATTGGCACGCACGCTAGTTCTTCGATTTAGTGGTGTACGCCCGCGGATTCTTTTGACGCTTGGACGTTTGCAGTGTTTTCAATTAATTAGTACAGACACTTCAAGGCTTTGTACAGTGAAGCACTGCGGAGAAGGATTAATGAAATAGTTTCTTGTTTTAACCAATTTACAACAGCCATTAAGGTTTAAAACGTAGGTGCCAATTAAGTCTTTTTGAGTATGTTATTGTTATTTTACATTGTAGGATAATTTTTTAACTTATAATTACAAAAAGCAACAGCCACAAATTCGTCGCGGAAAGGCTTTAGCTGTGCGTCGTCAATATTCGGTTGCGCTATTATGTTGAGCAATGTAAACGTTTTCCACGTTATAAAGTATACACAGCCTTCTGACTGTGTACAGCCGATGCATATGGCTACAGTACACAGTCATATATTATCTGACAAGCCTGGGGTAGGCCTAATATGTTTTAGATGTTTGTGGCAACAAAAAAATAACTAATAGTAATACTTACAAAGTTCTATTCTATTATCGAAACATTTCTTGATGTTTTAATTTTTTGTTTTTGAAGACGATTAACTGACTGAAACTATTGGAATAAATTATATGGACAAAAATTTGTCATCCGTCAAAAATTAAGTGCTGTTTTGTAAAACATCCTAAAACTTATTTGCGGAGAATTTAATAGTTGAAAACAAACGTGCGGTGACTCGGCAAGATGGCCACCAAAACATGAATTTGATCATTTTTATCCTGTTGTGGTGCCAAATAGGTACAGTAAAGGTGTTTTTGGAAAAGTGTATACTATTATTTAGACTAATTGGTATGAAATATATACAAAAAGTAAGTTATTTTTCAATCATCAATTTTTTACAATGTGTGAATTTTTAAAAACATAGGAACTGTAGGTGTATACTAGCTATAACAACCCCCATACGGCAATCCCGATGTTACCCGTATTGAGGGATGTGTATGATAACTAACAGTTAGTGTAGGCAAAGTGTGCAAAGCACCAGTTATTTGTAACATTATCTATGGGTATACACCAACATGCGCACACCCATACCATTTTATGTCATCTATTGATGTTTAAACATACCGCGGAAGAAAAAACAATTAATCTTGATGTTGCATCTTTTTTGCACACTACTTCTTACAGTTACTCTTACAGCCTGCTGACAAAAAACAAGTTCCTACTCCATCACTATGACTACACCTGCAGAGAAAGGACAAGTTTCTACTCCATCACTATGACTATGCCTGCAGAAAAGGACAAGTTCCTACTCTATCATCACTATGACTACACTCCATGCAGAGAAAGAAAGGAAAGTTTCCAACTCCATCACTATGACTACGGCTGCAGAGAAAGGACAAGTTTCTACTCCATCACTATGACTACCCTGCAGAGAAAGGAAAAGTTCCTACTCCATCACTATGACTACACCTGCAGAGAAAGGAAAAGTTTCTACTCCATCACTATGACTACCCTGCAGAGAAAGGACAAGTTCCTACTCCATCACTATGACTACGCCTGCAGAGAAAGGACAAGTTCCTACTCCATCACTATGACTACCCTGCAGAGAAAGGAAAAGTTCCTACTCCATCACTATGACTACACCTACAGAGAAAGGACAAGTTCCTACTCCATCACTATGACTACGCCTGCAGAGAAAGGACAAGTTCCTACTCCATCACTATGACTACGCCTGCAGAGAAAGGACAAGTTCCTACTCCATCACTATGACTACACCTGCAGAGAAAGGACAAGTTCCAACTCCATCACTCTATCACTGCAGAGATGGACAAGTTCTACTCCACTGCAGAGAAAAGGACAAATTCCTACTCCATCACTATCACTACACCTACAGAGAAAGGACAAGTTCCTACTCCATCACTATGACTACGCCTGCAGAGAAAGGACAAGTTCTTACTCCATCACTATGACTACGCCTACAGAGAAAGGACAAGTTCCAACTCCATCACTATGACTACACCTGCAGAGAAAGGACAAGTTCCTACTCCATCACTATGACTACACCTGCAGAGAAAGGACAAGTTCCTATTCCATCACTATGACTACGCCTACAGAGAAAGGACAAGTTTCTACTCCATCACTATGACTACGCCTGCAGAGAAAGGATAAGTTCCTACTCCATCACTATGACTACGCCTACAGAGAAAGGACAAGTTTCTACTCCATCACTATGATTATGCCCCAGAGAAAGGACAAGTTCCTACCCATCACTCCCTGCAACCTGTTCCTACCATGAATAAATCCCCTCACCCCAAAAAAAAAAAAAAAAAAATAGGACTTCTGTATGTCACCTCAATACCAACTACATGTATAGTGAGAAGGACTCACTATGCATTTCTATGTGTAAAAAACTGGGCCACTTTTTCGGATCCTACAATTTACTTTGATGCAAAAATTAATACACCCTAAAATTTCAAAAAACAAAGTTTACAAGATAGCAAAATAAAAGTCTAAGAAAACTATTACCTTATTCATGACAGTTTACAAAGCCAAATTCCAAAGGAAATTCTCTTTCTACACTTACTTTGATATTTTGATGTTCACAGCTTAAAAAGGAAGATGGTTGTTAGGTTTCAGTACAAACTTCGTGCATGCTCGAGTGAAGTTTAACTACTGTTTTATCCATTTTTTAGATTAAATAAATAAAGTTTGGATATCGAAAGCATTTTTGTCACAAAAGATGTCACAAAATTTTGTGGACGCATGTTTTTTTTTTATCGTGTGACACCAGGTTTTCAATGTGTTTGTATGCTTTATGCCCAAATCTGTATAATTTTTGCATGAAGATTCGTGCTATACCAACTACAACTCCGCCTTTGAGATCATGAAAAGGGTAGGCCTATGCCTTCAGAAATGTATTGGATTCTGCAGTTACTCCTTGTAGAGTAACTGCAGAATCCAGCATTACTCAGCATTACTGAAGGTTACCACTGGAGCAAGGCTACACCCTAAGTTTAATACCAGTGTATCCCCGTATGCCTAGCATTAGTGCCTAATCTAATGTTGTGACCCATTGAAACTTGGAGAAGTACAGGAATTGAAATGATAGCGCTTTAGTGCATTGACTTTTTAAAGAAATTCTTAGTGGGAGACCAGAATACACAAAAGGGACCTTTTTGATCAATTTTCGACTTATGTTCTTTCCCCTCTGCCCCCTCCTCCCCCCTCCCCACTGATCAAAATTTTGGGGCAGATCTTTTCGATTTCCAAGATAATTTTCTTTAATTATTAGAAAAGTTTGGGGAATTTAGTGGCCAATTAGGGGGTAATTTCTTTGATTTCTGGATCATTTCTTTGATTTTATAAACAATTTTGGGCAATTTGTTTCCTTTTTAAGAAAATGTACAGTTAAATTTGTTTGGTTATATATTAGGGGACCAAACTGGGGGAGCCAAAATGCTCAACTGATGGGCCACCTTGCAAAGTGGAGGGACCACAACCCTCAGTTAGTGTTTAACAAATACCCTGTATATTTTTACCTACCTCCCGACCCACTTTTTTAGAACAAGATGGGTTATTCAAAACAAACAATTTTTAAGCCTGACCTAAGGTACAAAATCATCTGGATTCCTTAAGAATGTCGAATTTAGCCAGTCAGTGCCACCATCGCTCATAAATGTTTCCATTCTTCCCAAGTTCAGTTTTCAATATGTTCTGATATAAAGTTCTAGGGGCTTGAATCCTTACAATGTACAAATAGAATGTATACACCCAGACAAAAGAAAAGTTATTTCTTAGGAGTTAAAAAAATTGAAATAGATTGTAAAGAAATGCATTAATATTCTAATCTGTACTAGGTGTATGACATCATGTTTTAGAGGGTGTATGAACCAGTGTTCACACTAAGATTAAAGATATGGGAGGATTTTTCACCCTTGTGTAATGTTTGGGGTGGGTGATTAAAAAATGGGGTATTTTTTTTGGAAATATATCATAAAATACCAAAAAAATAAATTTAAGAATTTGGCTGAAAAAAGCCAAAGATGGCATTTTTGGCCCTTTTTTGTTGTTGTTGCAAGAATTCACCCCCTCCCCTCCCTTTAATTATTTTTGAGTGGGAATTTGAAAATATGTGTGGTAATACAGCAATCTTGCACCTTAATGTGAACACAGGTATAAACAAAATGGCCACTCCCATGGAAGTTTATATTGACAGAATTAATGTTTTAATAAATTAAAAATGATATGCTATATTGTTTTGTGCGATGTGAAATTTCTTCAGATGACTTATAATGATTATTTCGATCATATAAAATGAAGAAAAATCCAGACCTCGTGTCTGATTTAAGGTGAAAGGTGAGGTAAAGAAAGATTGTACCATGGCCATTTGGCTATCAAATTAAACTTTGCATCATTAGGTAGGCTAGAGACATACTGTAAGTAACTGTAGGAGGTATAATCTGGACAGTCTTGATTTTGCCTGTGGACAAAAAATGCATAAAATCATACAAGGGCATTAGTGAAAATTAAAGACAAAAGGGTAATCAAAGGATGATTGGAAAAGAAAAGTGGAAAATCTTTTCTTTAAAGGAATGTTCCCATGATTTATATTATTTAAATGATGGAGAATAATTCATGAAACTTCCTTCATCATGCTTCCCTCTACAACCATATTTAGTCCTTCTCTCCCACCCCCCTCCCCTCTCTATTTTTTTTTTCTTCACCCATGCACCTCTTGTCTTGATCCCAGCCTTCTGACTTTTAGTTCTTGTAATTCTCTCAATCTCCCCTTGTTTTCTTTCCTTCCTACCTCTAGAATGATCTAACCTCTCAGGCACAATTTGACCCTCGTTGTCCTGGTGCTGTTAAGCCCTCATCATACAAACAAACATGAAACAAATTCATGATGAAAATCTGTTGAAATAGATTTTTAGTCCAAAATCCTCAAAGGCTACAAAGTTGAACAAAAACATCCCTTACATAATAAATCATCAATCAATCAATAAACTCATCACTCATCAATAAACAAACAAACCTTTACTGTTAAATACCATCCTATTTGTAAGTTATTACCTCAAGACGGACATGTTGACCACAGAGGAATACTTTTGTTCTTGTGTTGAGTGTGAAAGTCAGTGCAGCTGCAGTGAAATTTGTTTACTATCAATGTCAGATTATGACCATGGAAAATAGGGTGAAGTGTGTGAAAATCTTTGGTGTAAATTGCTTGTGCTGGATTGTGGTTTCTGTTGTGAGCAATATAGACCCCCGACAGATTTTAGATTTTGTCGGGGCTTAAGACACGAAATGTATTGTGAGGCTTAGACTTAATGCGGTGAAAAACCATATTGATATCTTAATCTGTTTAAGATAATCTCATTGCAAAAATTCACCTTTTATATCCTTTATTGCTCTCCTCTCCTAACTGTAGAGATTGAGGCTTTGGGAAGTAGCTTCTTACATTTCGTTCTGTCTTTTGCACATACTGTGGCTTTCCTCCAACTATTCCCTCCAAACATGATACACCGAAAAATAACTAAAATGTAGAATGATAACACACATCCGCTCTTCCAACTATATATTTTTTGCCGTTCGAGGAAAAGACTTTGTATGCCACGGTCCAAGCATAACAGATTCAGGTGTTCATTTGTACCCAACTCTATTTCCCTATTCAATTTAAAAGTGGTCCGATAGTTTGTGTTTTTATACTTTAAGTCAAATTTTTATATTTATTCATACATGTATATGTATGTGTATATGTGTATATGTATGTGTGGTGCATATGTATGTGTATATATATATGTGTGTGTGTGTATATATATGTATGTGTGTGTATATATGTGTATGTATGTGGACCTATATATATATGTATATATTTACATCTTGGACATAGTATTTTACCATTTACTATTATTTACCAAAATTTATATTTTTTCCTTATTTACTGGGTTTTTTATTTTTTTATATTTATAACTTTTATATCTATATTTTTTTAAAGATATTTTTGTACGTTTTGCTACAGGACGACAAATTTCCATATTTTGTTGTGGACGAATTAAATTGATCTTATCTTATCTTAAACTCCACGTCATCCAGCCCACCATTCCGATCAAACCCACCATTCGCAACCTCTCTCGTGCCGACAATGTTCAGATTACCGGTCTAGAATAGGTCACACCCACCTCACTTACTTCCACCTCCTTATTGGCTCCCCCTAACCCCTCTGCAACAATTGCCATTGCACCCTCACAGTTCATCATGTTCTCCTTGCTTGTCTCCTGTACAACCTTCCCAGAGCTTTCTTCGCTCCCCACAACTCAATAGCAAGTTCTTCCAGATACTCCCTTCGGATGAAATTATCTCCTTCCTTCATCATGCTACCCTCTACAACCATATTTAGCCCTCCTTTCCCACCCCCTCTCCCTACTTTGTTTTTTTGTACTGCTGGCCCATTTTTACAATATTTTAACTGAACACTCATACTGCAGGTATCAAAATTCACTTCTTTCATACTGCAGCTATCAAAAATTCATAATTTCATGCTGCAAGTGCCAAAAAATCTATTGTACTGTGGGTATGATGTTCGCTTGATAGGCTGCGCACCACTACCGCTTTTCGTATGGTGCGCCCCCCCTCATACTGTACTTACTTTTAGATCACATCAGGTCTATACCCCAAAAACTCAAATTTCCCCTGCATGGGTAATTGGCATGACACTGCTGTCAAGTCATATCTGAAAGAAATTCCACTGACTCGATTCAATTCACATCACCGTTCTCAGTTTCTAAGTATTTAAAGATTATGAGTTTGTATAGTAATTAATGATGTTAATTTCATTTGTCAAATTCTGCAGATATTGCCTGAGTATGAGTTTCTTGGGTAAGAATGGAAACAATGATGCCTCAAATTTAGCTCCTTGTGAGTCATTTTCATTGCATGGTCACCATGGTAACACTTCAGATGAGGAACAAAAACAGAGTGCATCTCCTTTAGCTCAGGAAACGACCGTACAGCTGGAAGAGATTGATAGAAATGATGACGTCAGGAATGAACCATCGGGGGCGAATCAACGGCTAGCAGGGGATGTTGGGGTGAGTTAAACTGGTACAATCCTAGTACAGCAGTACAAGTTTGGCAAAACGTGTTTCTTGTAATATAAACTTTATTCCGTTATCATAATAACTGAAATAATAGTTTTAACTCCATGGGAATATTTTTATTATGACACCCACGGCCATTTTATTAACCAGCTGTGGAGCACACTGGTTGGAGACCTACTGAGGATCGTACCCGGGACAAAAGATTGGAAGCCAATTCCGCCACATACAGTAGATTTCTGCTCGAATACACTTCATTGCCTCTGGGGAAGAAGGAAGGGGGGGGGGGGGTATTTGCAGACCATTCGCATCGATATTGGAGACTTGTGCAAAACAAGAAGGACTTTTTGATAAAGAATTGATGGCGATGTTTTCTTCCATTAAACAAAGCTCCAAACTTGGATGAAACTGTTGGAACAATTTAGTGTCACAAAGAGCTAAATATTTAGTGTTAAAATTCTCAAAAATGTCCTTCCTTAATTTTCAGCTTCCCACCTTTTCCCCCTTTTCCAATGCTGCATCTCATTTGTATTTTAATCTAATTTGAAAACAAAACAATAACAATTGTCAAAATTGAATTGGGTGGGGGTGGAAGTGGAGAGGTTAGGTAGGGTAGGGATGCTGGGGATGTCCTATGAATAAAACAAATTTTAATCCAATATGGGTGGAAGAACTACTAAGAAAAATTGCCATTATTTATGGAGTATGATTGTTGAATAATAAAGAATAACCAAGTATTTTCATCAACGCAGAATTTTTTTCACAAAGATTGTAGAATTGTTAGTATCAATGCATGTAATTGAGTTACTGTTTTTGGAGACTTTAATTTTCCAGACATTGATTGGAATCTTTGTACTAGTGGTCCACGTGGTAAAGATTTTCTGAAAGTTGTATCCGACTGCTTTTTCACCCAGCATGTGTTGTTTCCCACGTGCGGTTGAAATTGTCTTAAATTGATTTTCAGTAGTGAAGAAAATATGGTTAGAAATGTGCCAAGTAGCGGTAAGGTAGGGTGTAGTGATCTTAGCGGTAAGGTAGAATGTAGTTATCATAGTGGTTAGGTAGGATGTAGTGATCATAGCGGTAAGGTAGGATGTAGTGATCATAGCGGTAAGGCAGGATGTAGTGATCATAGCGGTAAGGTAGGATGTAGTGATCATAGCGGTAAGGCAGGATGTAGTGATCATAGCGGTAAGGTAGGATGTAGTGATCATAGCGGTAAGGTAGGATGTAGTGATCATAGCGGTAAGGTAGGATGTAGTGATCATAGCGGTAAGTAGGATGTAGTGATCATAGCGGTAAGGTAGGATGTAGTGATCATAGCGGTAAGGTAGGGTGTAGTGATCATAGCGGTAAGGTAGGATGTAGTGATCATAGTGGTAAGGTAGGATGTAGTGATTATAGCGGTAAGGTAGGATGTAGTGATCATAGCAGTAAGGTAGAATGTAGTTTTTAAAAATGTAGTGATCATAGCGGTAAGGTAGGGTGTAGTGATCATGACCCCATTAGTTTTGATCTGTATTGTTTCACCAAGGCTTCTTTAGCTAATAAACTGGTTTTAGATTTTAAGAATACTGTTGCACTTCAGGATAATTTGTCATTCAATTGGACTTCTTTGCTCGGTGACTTAGATCCTTCTAAAGCATAAAATGTTTTCCGAACTAAAGTTTTGGAGGGTGTAAATAGATTTGTCCCAATAAAGAAAATCTGTAGGCAAAATTGGCCAGTGTGGATGTCTTGGGAGGGTGCTGTTCGGAAAAGAAAAAAAAGTTGTGGCATTGTTTTAAACAAAGTGGGTGTCCTGCGGAGCTTGCGAGGTATAAGGATCATGAAAAGTTTACAAAGGATTGATAAGAGATACTAAATTGCTTTTTAAAAAACATTTGTCCAAAGAGGTTAAGATTAATCCTTCAGGGTAATGGTTGTGGTACTATCAATATGGCTGAGGTTTTGGATGATTACTTTGTGTCTGTTTTTACTAAGGAGCCCCTGCTGATGATATTGTGGGTAATCTTAGTGTGCACTCTCCAGTATCCATTAGGGATGTTGATTTTTTAGTGGACGTTGTGTCTAAGAAGTTGAAGGGTGTGATTCAAATAAAGCCCTTCAGGCCTTTAGTTAAGCTTTTTCAGAGGGATGCTGCACACTGCCCCTCATTGTTTTCACCTTGCTTTTAATAATTATTTTTCCGCCTTTTCATTTTGATTACCGCTTTCCAGTATAACAAGATGCAAGAACACTACTTGTTGTATTACTTCCTTGTTTACATTGCGAATGCCCTCAAACCTGCCCTCAAATCTGCCTTCAAACCTGCCCTCAAACCTGCCTTAAACCTGCCCTCAAACCTGCTCTTAAGCCAGCCCTCAAACCTGCCCTCAAACCTGCCCTCAAGCCAGCCCTCAAACCTGCCCTCAAAGCTGCCCTCAAACCTGCCTCCAAACCTGCCCTTAAACCTGTCCTCAAGCTTGTCCTTGATGCCTTAATATACATGACCTTTTGTTATGTGACACCCTGCCCTTTTCTGGATCAATTTAGGGGTTTGATGTCAAACCTTACTTATACTGTATACCAAGGTTGGAAAACCTTGCAAACCTAGTTTGTGGGCATGCCTTTCATCTCAGTTAGAACAAATCTTCAAGAAAGAAAAAAATATAATAATAATAAAATCATACAGTATGTACAAAATTGTTTCCACAACTTGAATGACATGAATTTTGAGGAAATTTCCAAGGGGCTTTGCCCTCTTGACCCCAACAGGTGTTTCACCCATTGACTCTTCCAGGGCCATTAGGTGGGCCCTTAGATCCCACGCCGTTATGGCTCGTGCATTAGCGCGTGCTAAAGGGAACAACAGCCATTCTTTCTTTATGTTTGTGGGAAGAGTTGTACAAGGTATTCCAACCCTGTTGTACTGTATACCCAATCAATAGAGTA
Source organism: Chiridota heheva (assembly GCA_020152595.1). Lineage (NCBI taxonomy): Eukaryota > Metazoa > Echinodermata > Holothuroidea > Apodida > Chiridotidae > Chiridota > Chiridota heheva. The sequence goes on along the minus strand of JAIGNY010002549.1, from coordinate 313,492 downwards.
AGTGTAAAAAATATAGAGGACCAAGGCACCAATGGTTCCAGAAATCAGAAATTGGCAGGAAGAAAAAAAGTATATGTGTTAAATACATGTATGTGCTCTAAAAAATTTCCTTTATGTAATTGTGTGATGAAAAGTACATTGATTGCAAAAGAGGGAAGTATATAAAGATGTATTCATCACATTAATATCATTTCTGTCACATTTTTTCGTGGGAAGATTTTCGACACCTTCGTTCCAAACTGAGAGAAATTTAATAATTAATCCCAACTCTGCCCCTGCAACTCACATTTAAAGTTGTCCATATTTTTCCCCCACAGGAGAACGAAAGTATGAAGGAAGACCATAATGGAAAAGGCCATGATCAATCCGACACCAAATCTTTTTCCACTTGCAAAAAATGTCAAGCCGTATTCACAACCAAGTACAATCCACTGCCACCCTCACCATCCCGTTGCCAACGACTGAAATATACCTTTCTTTGCCCTCCGCACAGCTACCTCTCACTATTTATCACATGGCTTACAATCATAGTACTACTTTGGGGTGTGTTATTTTCTATACTCAGGGACGATGCGCTGCCCGGGGGCAACATCTTTGCACTTTACATTTTGGTGGTGTCGAGCATGGTAGCTGGTCTGTTAGTGGAAAGACTGATCCGATTACCTGCTTTATTAGGTAAGTGCAAGTACTCAAAGTTTGTATTACTTTGTATGTTTGAATACGAGATACATGGCTCAGTTGGTAGAGCATATGGTTGAGATGCTGGAGGTTCCAGGTTTGAGTCTAACATCGATTTATTATTCCTGCGATTATGCAGATGCGCTGAATGATCCGCTGACATCAAGCACAGACGTTGGTCATCTGCATCTTGCCTGCTCCCTATCCTGCCCTTGGGGAAAATAGTCGGATGTGGCATGCACCGTTCATTGGATGAGGTCGCGGGGGTCCTGATGGTAAGGTTCCTCACCCTACCTGGTTCTCTGATCACTTCTCGAAAAGAGCACAGTGAAAACCTGGTGTTCCTCCACTTGCCATTTCCAGCTTGGCATTGTTGACCTATTTTGAGGATGTTGCCGATTTCCCGATCTCTGAAGGATTATTACAGTCAAACAAACAAAACGATATACTGTAGGCCAAAGAGCGAAGGCCGGCATGTACTTACGTTTTGTTTAAGGGCGGAGAGTGAGGAAGGGGGAGGGGGTGGTATAATTTAATGAAAGCTCAATTGACATATTGACATGTCCAAAACAGACACATTTGGGATTGACTCTAACCCAACTTTATTTACATACATTATTATTATTATTATTATTATTATTATTATTATTATTATTATTATTATTATTATTATTATTATTATTATTATTATTATTATTATTATTATTATTATTATTATTATTATTATTATTATTATTATTATTATTATTATTATTATTATTATTATTATTATTATTATTATTATTATTATTATTATTATTATTATTATTATTATTATTATACATTTATAGTGTGCTTGATCTTAAAAAACTTGAAGCACATTACATAATAAACACCATATACGTGGACATAAAGAAATGTTAAAATAAGATAAATAGGTAAGAATATGCAAAAATGTTATAATAAGAGTAATACTGAAATTGTTCTAAAATAGATACTAAGAAAACTAAAAATCAAAAAATTAAAAAAGCACTATGGGTAAAAAGGAAACAAATTTAAAACTAAAACACCACTGTCATGTCCATTGTCATGCCCACTTTGGCTATGTGCCTGGTAGGAAGCAATTTAAAAATCTTTCTTTAACTTCTAACTTTTACAGTATGAAATAATGGCACATCAGTGCTGCTCAGGGTAAATTTGAGTTGATGAAAAAAGCATTATCAGATGTCATGGATAAATTTGTCATTATTCATTGTATACATATAGCACAGAATTTTGTAAGATTACCATGGTGCCTTGTTGTTGAAAGTGTTTAAACTTTAAGTTATACTGACACTGTCCAAATTGGATAGTTGTGTGGGAAACTTTCAGACAATCATACCACTTTTTCCAATCATTTGGACTCTCGCCCGCATGTCCCAGGTTCGAATCCCGGTTGGTCTGCAACCATTGAGTTCACAATTAGTAATCAAAGGTTGTGGCCATCTTGATATAATGTCCAGCACTGGATGCTTTCGAGACATTAAACCTTGCTATGCTATGCCAGACTTGTAGAAAAATTGGCATTGTCGTCCAATTGTATGAAAAGTACATTACCAAGATGGTATTTATTTGCCAGTATTCATATCATACATATAGGACAGACCTTGTAAGATTTGCCTTGTTATTGGACGAAATAACCTGCAGCATGAAGTAACATTGACACCGTCCAAAAGGGAAGAGAAAAAATTGTGGGAAACTTTTGGATACTTCACACCAGAATTGTGGGAAAGTTTTGAATTTGTATTCAATTCTGATGAGCTTACATCTTTTTGTTCCCTTTTACACAGAAAGTGTACTGTACATAAGACCTAGATCAAATTTCTTTGCTTACTTTTCTGTGTCAAGGTATATATGTTTTGTTTGGAATCTTTTATGGGTTTTGCGGTCTGCTTTACGGTCTGCTGGTTTCCCAGGGTTGTTTGGAAACATGGTTTTTATAATTGTATCGATCATCACTTGAAGAAGGGTCTACAGCTAATTCTTTGTATTACTGAAAAGCAAATGATGAAGAAGCCCAAGTTCATTAACTGCCTACAGTATGTGATAGTTGTACTTAATGCCAATGCTAAAGGAATACTTGAATGCAGGGTCGCAAAAAATCACTCGGCAAATGGTGCCGAGTAGAAATATTATAATCAATTATAGAGTCAATGTTCGTTCCGGTTTGAGATCTGCAAGTGATGATAACATTTTAGAAATTCCCTTTACTCGTAGTTCTAAGTTTGCTGATAGATCCTTTAGTGTATGTGGCCCTAAGATTTGGAATAAGCTTCCGTACAATATCCGCAACTGCAGCAATCTTGCCCGTTTCAAGCGTAAACTCAAAACTCATCTATTTATTAGGGAATACAATTGATCGATTTTTATATTTTTCTATCACATTTTAACGTTTTTATAGGTTGTACTTTTCCGCTTTTAATATTTTGTATATTTTACCGTTTAACTTTTTAGTTTGTTTATATATTCATATTATTTTGTATATTTTTATTGTACAGCGCACTCGTTATATTTTTATAAATGTTTGATTGCGCTATAGAAATGATTAATAATAATAATAATAATATACTGTGGTACTCGTCACACTTAATCAAGCTATGGCAAGTGAAAGTCTTGTTTTGGTATTCATAAGAAATTGTTCCAAACAATCCAAAGTAGGTTTGCGCATGTTGGTTTTATTTGTTTTTAAACCAATTTCTAATACCTTTGTTGTTTTATCGTGCGTGTGAGATATCTTGTTATGTTTTCACGCGCGTACGTCAGGAATTCAGGCTCAGGAAAAAAGCAATACAGAGGCACGCTAGTCACATATAAAATTTCAATTTTAGTTGAAGTGTTGGCGAGGAGTTGAAAATACTTGCCATTTGGAAACACTGGTTTCATCAAATTTACTCGCCAAGTTATATAAATTATTAGCGAATGATTTTTTTTTTTTTCAAACCCTGCGTGAATTCAATTGTTAAAGGTGTACTGAATGTCAGTGTTCAAGATGTACTTAACATCATTGTTAAAGTTCTACTTAATTTGGCTGTTACATATGTACTGGCGTTCACATATTCTCTTCGGGCTTCTTGACCCATAAGGCCACTGCCTCTTCTTTCCAGTCTAATCTGCTGGGCTACAGCTTTGGCTTGGGTCCATGATCTCCAGCCTAACTGAACACTTTCTTTTTCAGCTGTTCGACACCAGGTGGTCTTTGGGCATCCAACTTTATGTCCTCCTTCCGGAATCCATGACATAGAAGAACTATAATGGCTATCATTATCCATTATAAGATGTCCTATCTATCTTCATCTTCTTGCTTTAATCTCTTTAATTATATGATGTCATTCTTTTTTAAATTTCCGATCTAGCAAATGATTCCCTTTTGGCCTCAAAATATTCACTTGTAAACATCAATCAGTCTGTAAAATACTGCAATGGTTGACTAGAAATTGTAGTTTTTTTTTTTTCAATTTGAAATATTTGTGATGTATTATTTAAGACAGCTCTGAATCTATATACAATGCTTGCCTTTTAAAGGGACATAGCATTTAAAATGTTAGTTTAGCAGTCAAGCTAGTTCATCTTATACAAAAGAGAACTTAAATAGAAGCACACACCCAAGACGTTGTAATACTGATATGTTTATTCCAAGTCCTGATTTGAATTTGATTTTAAGTTCAGATCTAGCAAATAATTCCTTGTAGGTTTCAAAATAGCCAGTTTTTAAACATTAGTGACTTTTCAATTTGGTAAAATACTGCAATGGTAGACTAGAAAGTGGAAGGGCTTTTCAATGTGAAAGATTTGTGATATATGATTTAGGAAATTGAGCTCAAAATCTATAAAAAATTCTTAATTTTTAAAGAGACGTAACATTTAAAGGGCTAGTTTAGCAGTCAAGCTAGTTCATCTTATACAAAAGAGAACTTAAAAAGAAGACATACACAAGACTTTGTAATACTGACATGTTTATTCCAAGTGGTGGTAACAGTTTGAAGTTGACCAAAAACATCAATGGATAGATAGATATTCAGTGTTTTAGCTTTCGCAACGAGTTGTTAATGAATGGAATGGTTTGCATGAGTGGGTAGTTAGCTCCAAATCTGTTTACAATTTCAAAGTCAACATTGATAAGTTTTTTACTTACTCTGGGCATATTTGACTTTTTTTTTTTTTTTTTTTTTGGTGGTGGTGGTGTTAGGTTGGACTTTTTAAGGGATGACTCACTTTTCTTAGCCTGTAATCTTGTTATGTTATCTTAAGTCTTGCTTTGAGTTTGGTTTTATTTGTTTTTAAGTTCAGATCTAGCAAATAATTCATTGTAGGTTTAAAAAAAAAAACCAGTTTTTAAACATTAGTGAGTTTCCAATTTGGTAAAATACTGCAATGGTAGACTAGAAATTGGAGGGGACTTTTTAATGTGAAAGATTTGTGATATACAGTATGATTTAAGAGATCTGAGCTCAGAATCTTTATAAAATTCTTGCCTTTTAAAGGGACATAGCTAGCATTTAAAGGGTTAGCTTAGCAGTCAAACTAGTTCATCTTATACAAAAGAGAACTTAAATAGAAGCACACCTTCCCAAGACGTTGTAATACTGACATGTTTATTCCAAGTCCTGATTTGAATTTGGTTTTATTAGTTAAGTTCATATCTAGCAAAGTTCATATCTAGCAAATTCTTTAATATCTAGTGATTGTGTTTTAAAAGGGACATTGCATTTATTAAATGTAATATTAGTACAGCAGGCAGGCAAAACTAATATGAAAGAAACCAATCCTTTAATATCTTATATTGATGGAGATTCTCAAGTTCAAAGTTCTTTCTCACATGTATAGAAACGACCAAAATGAGAATAGTTGTGACATCATGATTCCTTAAAGCATGCATTTTGTCATATTTTTCCTGGTATTTTGTGGCTTTAAAACCATTGCATATGTTAGGCAAGGGGTCTATAAAGATTAATGTTGAGGCATAGTGTTTATATGCATATTCCTTGCATGGGGCAAAGGACTTTGGCCCAAGTAGAATGGCCCAACTTTAGGAGGGTCATTTGTGAGTGCATTGTCGTTTGAATCGTGCATTAAATACACATATAAACACAATGCCAAAACATTAATCTTTTTATAAATTTTGTGTAGGTTGTTTAAAATGCATACAAAACAACTGGAAAGAATGAAAAACCAGAAAAGTTTACATAAATTTTATCGCTTTATTAAAAAAATTACCCTTTTTGAAAATAGATTAAATCAAATAATCATGGTCATGCATTAACAGTATTTAATGCACGGGTCATAACAATGCAAATACTCAGTAGAAATTTATCCAACAAGAGTATAGTATAAAAGGTAATTATAATTTAGCACCCGAAGAAAGTTAGTAAAAAATAGCTAAGTATGAGGTGCTGACCTTCTACAGTAGGCTAGGCTTTAACCTTCTACAGTAGGCTAGGCTTTGACCTTCTACAGTAGGATAGGCTTTAACCTTCTACAGTAGGCAAGGCTTTGACCTTCTACAGTAGGCTAGGCTTTGACCTTCTACAGTAGGCTAGGCTTTGAGCTTTACAGTAGGATAGGCTTTAACCTTCTACAGTAGGCTAGGCTTTGATCTTCTACAGTAGGCTAGGCTTTGACCTTCTACAGTAGGCTAGGCTTTGACCTTCTACAGTAGGCTAGGCTTTGACCTTCTACAGTAGGCTAGGCTTTGACCTTCTACAGTAGGCTAGGCTTTGACCTTCTACAGTAGGCTAGGCTTTGACCTTCTACAGTAGGCTAGGCTTTCCACACCAGCCACTTCTATGCAAATGGACAGAACTTCAAACTTCAATATCTTCTTAACAGAATAACATATGAATGTAGTTTCTTCACCATTTTGTTTACTTTAAATTTGTCTTTTATTTAACTTGCTCGACCACTTAATTAGTCTTAAGTTTTCATACGTTGATTTCTTCCTCATTCTTTATAGGTATGCTTGTCATGGGATTTCTGTTGAGGAACGTCCCATGTATTGCCATAGCAACTGACATCCACAGCTCTGGTCCACTGTTCTAAGAAGCATGTCCCTGGTTGTGATATTACTCAAAGCAGGACTTGGAATAAACACGTCAGCATTACGACGTCTTGGGGGCGTGTGTTTACGGCTGTCTTTCATTCCATGTTTGTGTGAGGCGTGTGCAATCGCAGTTGTTTCATACTTTCTGTTGAATTTTCCGTGGGACTGGGCTTTCATGTTAGGGTAAGTTTTCAAGGATTTTTAGCAAGCGCAGCTGTAAACAGCGTATTTGATATTTGTAGCATACAGCAATCATAGGGTTGTCAGTAGGGTTTCTTGAAAGAATTGGCATGGATAGAGAATTTGGGGTGTGCACCAATTTGTTCGCACCATAGGCTCATGTTGCCCATAGTTAGCGCATGCTTTTCAGCTTGGGTTTCGTCATTTTTAGGGCTCACAAATGGCTTCTAAGAACACTTGCATATTTACCAAGACTTACATGAAATTTACAGTAAGTAGAAATCTTGTGAGTAGTAACCCTTGTGCTTCTTTTGAGGTACATGTTAAGTATTTCAGAACTTGATTTGACCTTAATTTCGAGGTTCCCTGTGCTAAAAAGAATGTATATAAACACTCTTTCTTCCCTCACACCCTAAAGGATTGGAATGCTTTACCGTCAGACATTGTACATGCACTAAGTCTCAACTGTTTCAAAGCTAAACTTACTAACACTTGTATTGCTAAATAGTTTTTTTAAATTTTTTTTACTCCTACGTTTAAACGCTCGATTGGCGTTCATGTCCTCTTGAAGGATTTTTGCTACTTAATCAATTCAGATTCAGAACTATTAAAATACGTGTACTTCTCATCAATATAAAATTGTTGACTCTCTTGATTTCATTGTGCAGTTGGAAACGTTTTGTAGTGTGTAAGTAGATTACAGTTTATTCTGTCTGTATTTATTTCTCTTACCAGAAACTTAACATTTGCAACTAGCTGCATCGTGACAACTTTTGCCTTTTTCTTACAGTACGACAGTATGATATGTAAACTCAGGTTCCAATACATGCTACAAAGTACATTAAAGGAGACATAAAGTCTGTTAAATTTCTTACTTCTTATGATAGGGGATTAAAATCTAAACCAACTCACTCACTCCCACCTCCTTATTGGCTCCCCCACTGCTCTGCAACAATTGCCTCTGCCCCCTCACAGTCCGTCACATTCTCCTTGCTTGCCCCCTTTTCAACCTTCCCAGAGCTTCCCTCGCCTCCACAACTCAGTAGCCGAGCTCTTCCAAAAAAAACCTCTGGATAGAATTATCTCCTTTCTTCATCATGTTCCCTCTACAACCATATTTAGTCCTCCTTCCCCACCCCCTCTCTCTCTACATTATTTTTTTCACCCAAACACCACCTCTCTCGATCCCAGCTTTCTGGCTTTTAGTTCTCGTATTTCTCTCAATCTCATCTGTTTACTCTCCTTCCTACCTCTGGAATGATCTAACCTCTCAGGCACAATTTGACCTTTGCTGTTGTGGTGCCATTAAACTCTCATCAAACAAACAAACTAAACCAACTACTAAAAACAGCAGGTCAAAATCTTATCCTTATCTCAAGATTGTCATGCTGCCATGCTGACATGGAGGCTGCCATTTTGTTCTGTATTGAAATCTTGTGCATGATGTGACACAAAGTTTTAACAGCATCTTGTAATAATTTCATGTGTACACAAAAATGTCCTGAATCCTTATAATAGCAAAATTATATTTTTATAAGCTAGAAAACTTGAGATAGATTATAAAGAAAAACAAAGCATTCGAACATCCTGCTGGATTGATGGCATTATTTTCTGCATATTTTAAAATCAAAATGGATTCTTCCATAGTAATTTGATAATGACAAAAAATTGGGTGTTAAATTGCTTCAAGAGGTATGAAACTTGGTTTGAAGGTTTGTTACTTTTGATTCTCTCATATCAAATAAGGTTTATGTCAGACTATTTGTCTTCTTTAACCAGGAACATTAATCGTAAAATGCACTGTTACTATGACAAGACTAAATATGTTTCTTTTCTGTAAATATTGCAGAATATAATAAACAGATGTGTATTGGCTTAGTAGTTAAGGAGTCATGTGAAAGGTGCCAGGTACTATTCCTACCACGAGCCTTAGCAATGTGTCCTTGAGCAAGACTTCACTCTGCTTGCTCCAGTTCACTCGGCTGTAGATGAGTACCAGCACTTCTGGGGAATTGATCTGCGATGGACTGGTGTCCTGTCCATTAGGAGTCATGCGCTTTCATCCGCTTACGCCAGAAAAGTTATACTAAAATAATGCTCATGTAGAAATTTGTTTGAATTATAAATAGTCACTCTGGCTTATTTAGGAATTATGACACCAGTTCTTGTAATTATAATCAAGAAATTAAAGTCAAGGTGAAAAATCCTGGTTGCCCCTGAACAACCTTCCCAGAGCTTCCTCGGTGTTTCAAAAAAATCCTCACGAATTTTGGTTACTGTTTGATTTTGTTTCACCCATGCATCTCCTCTTTTGACCAAAATCTTCACTGGGCAACCAAATGGGAGGAGGAGGGTGATGAACTTTTGTTCATTAGTTCATGCATATTAATTAATAGTATTACTTTGTTAGTCATTGGGCAAAAATGGCCTTCATCCAGGAAAAGATTTTTCGCACCGACTTTTGTTAAAGATTGTTTTAAGTTAAAAGGATAAAGTTTGATATTGGGATTTGTGATGCTAGGCATGCATTTGCATGTGACAGTTCCATGCATAACCATGGATCCTCATTTACATATAAAGCATGACTAATCATACAGTCAAGATCCTAACAAATTTTCATTTCACAACCAACTTTTTGATTTTGTTATTCTCAAAACAAGTTTAATCGTCCCATTTGAAAATATTGTATAAATCATGCAAAATTTAGCATCCTCAAGTCTAAGTTTAATCATTCTTGTTGTTTCACATAAAGGTACCCTGTATTTTCATTTAGACTCAGCATTGGTCACCAGTGTCTCCTGCCTTTTGTCCGTTTATGGTAATTGTCTACATTTGTGCACAAACAGAAATGCAATATAACTTTTTATATTCATAGACAGATTTGAAATGGCATGCTGATGAAAAGTACTTTCCCCACTCCCTGCCAAACTTTATTTCTGCTTTAAAGATAATAGACATCAAGCAGATTTTAGATTTGTGAAAGAGCATGGAATTCTGAGTAGAATAGGTTTTTTTAATTTGTTAAAAGCTTATTTAGTTTCCAAGTTATGACTAAACAAATTTTCATGGTTTGTTAATTTGTCTGGAATTTGTGATATACTAAGAGGAACACATCTCAAAATCTTTACATAATTCTTTAAATTCTGTTCAAATTCAGCTACTTGTGAATTTCAGAATGTCTTTTCTAGATACATGTAATTTGGGGTGTGAGAACATTACATCAAATTTTGCCTGAAGTCCAATTCTATATTTCAGACAACTTTGACAGAGGAATAAAAAACAAAGGTTTTACAAAAGGTAATGAAGGATCCTTCCCCCATTGATGTCACACATTATTGTGCAATAACAGCTAGAAATTAAAAATGCTGTAAATAGGTCAATTTTTAACCAATTTTAATGGCAAATTTTGCTGTTTTTATGGCTTGGATCATATTTTAAACCAATTAAGCCTCTCCCCCTCCCCCTCCATCTTCATTTCCTATCTTTTCAAGAATAATCCTACCCTTTTCATCACCTTTCTTCGCAACAGCAAACTATTCCACTTGATCTAAACCTCCCTTTCCTTCCCTTTTATGCCTTACCTTCCTCATCTTCCTTTTATTACCTAACTTCTTCACCTTCTCTCCTTCCTTCCCTCTATTCCTCCTCTCTTTCCTCTCTGTCCTTATTCAAGCACCTTAGTTTTTAACACCCTCTTGGCACATTTGACTCTGAGTGTCACGGTGCCATTTAATAATCATCAACAAACCAAACCAATTAAGCCCATGTTGCCTCTAGATGTCCATAGTCCTTTAAACTTAAAAAACAGTGCTTCCCACAATCTTACGACTCGTGATTAATTTCTTCACATAATTATAAACCAAACTGAACTTATTCTCCGTAATTGTTTTTTTCCGATTTTGTATGACGAATGAATAATCTTAGTATGATTCTATGTGTAAGAATTTGGCAACTAATTCAGCCTGTCAACTGCCAAACTTTGAATGACATCTTTATTTAGATAGCCGGCGGGCATATGCATGGTTCTAACTTCTATAAAGTTTATCTGTATAAAAGTATAAGATAATACGTCCTTCATTCATGTTTGAGTGCTAGCCCAAGACTCCTTTTATTTAGAGCATATATATATATATATATATATATATATATACATACATGAATGTAGCGTAACATGACAACAACGAATAGGTACAGAAGATTAAAATGCCTGAGAGGATTACAGCTTATGGTCATATGGTATGCAAATGATTCGGATTCAAATAGTTTTTTTTTTTTTAAGTTGGTCAAAAGCGTAGAATTAATCTTAAGTTAATTATATAATATTATAATTCATAATATTATAATATATTATATTATATTATATTATATTATATTATATTATATTATATTATATTATATTATATTATATTATATCATATCATATATCATATTATATTGTATTATATTATATTATATCATATTATATCATATCATATCATATTATTTTATATTATATTATATCCACTTATGTATTTCAGGTATTTATTTACAGTTATACTCATCACATTTTTGTTTCAGACATGATACAGTGCTAACTAATATCTCCCTCCTGCATTATCCTCAGTGAGCACATGTACTTAATGGATAATATATTATATTATATTATATTATGTTATATATTATATTATATTATAGTATATCTAGTTATGTATTCAGTTATTTATTTACAGTTATACTCATTACATTTATGTTTGAGACATGATACAGTGCTAAATAATATTTACTTGCATTACCCATTGTGAGCACATGTACTTAATAAATGGGATGATTTCTATATCAGTGTATGCAATTTCAATAATAACTTTGATGTCATATGTGATTATAATATATGCGTTTCTTCCTTCAACAGTTTTGTTCTTGCTGCCCTCTCTCCAGCTGTTGTGGTACCGTCATTACTACACCTTCAGGACCTCGGATGGGGGTCAGCGAAGGGTGTCCCTACATTGGGTGTTGCAGCATGTAGCTTGGACAATGTCTTAGCTATAAGTGCATTTGGTATCATCATAGGGATATCATTTTCTTCAGGTATGGATCAGTTGAGCATTCATTCTGCTACTTTTTCATATGTTATTTTATTTCATCAACGAACCAGTAAAATTGGACAGAGGTTATTATCTCCATCAATTAATTTAAACGGAGGCTGTTTTCGTGTGTGTTTGTTTGACATCGACATCTCAGGCAGTAATGGTTGGCTTGTGTTTGTATTACTGCCTCAGAAAGAAATGTTTAAAATTGTGGAGATATTGGAACAAGGGAAGGGCAGAAATGTTGTGGTAGGGATGTTTTAGGGTGAATTCCCTGTCATCAATATATCTCAAGAACTAATAAATGAATTTCAATTAAATTTGGTATGTGGTTTTGTTACTGCTGAAGGAAGAATGTATTAAATTTGGGACATCTTATCAGAACAGTGGTATGAAGGGTATTCTGCCCTACAGGGGTAGGGCAGAATTGGAGGGGTGGGGATATTTTATGGTGAGATCTGTTAAGACTTAGTTAAAGGTTTTCAATGGAATGTGCTAAACAATGAATTCATGTCCTTAAAGGAAATCCAAACAATAAATTTTCTGGCCTTTTAAGAAAAGAAAATTGTTTTTTTAATTTTAACAAAGTCAAAATAATTGGTTTCTGACATGAAAGGAAAAGACTGGAATGTGCATCTTGCCAGAGAATACATAGCCAGAATAAAACTGAAAACAGTCTTAAGACTGTGGAAGAAAAAAATCAGTCAGAAGGTAGACGATCCTGGAGTGTTGAGAATTTAAATGGTGAATAATCAGAAATGAGAAAGAGATTCTTTGGGGATAAAACTTGGTGGACCTAGGATTTTTGAGTTAGATTTTATTTGGGAATATTTTAGAATATGCACTCTACAGATTGCTAAATTTCTAGTTATCATTTTATCTTTCAGAAATTATGTGATTCACAAGCATTTTATTTTCTTTTGCTTTGAACTTTTCATTTGAATAAAGGTTGGAAACATGGACTGCAAAAAAAATGAAAATGATTTACATTAGAGTTAAATTTTAAGATGTGACATGTCATATCTTAAAACACTACATTTGATATCTTCATTGGCTGTCCTGGGAAATAGGGGGTGAAGTGGCTGTCCATTAAATTGAGATATATGTCCGCCTCCTACCCTGTGCATGCAGCTGTCAACCATCCTGTAGGGGACACGGATAAATGAATGTGAATATGGCTCTTGATTTCATGAAAAAAAAATCAGATATATAAATATATATATATATATATATATATATATATATATGTATCTGTATATGTATATATATATATATATATATATATAATATATATGTATGTATGTATGTATGTATGTATATATATATATGTATGTATGTATATATGTATGTATATATATATATATATATATATGTATATATATATATATATATATATATATATATATATATAATATATATATATATATATATATATATATGTATATATATATATATATATATAATGTATGTATGTATGTATGTATGTATGTATGTATGTATATATGTATGTATGTATGCATGTATATATATATATATATATATATATATATATATATATGTATGTATATATATTTATATATATATATATATATATATATATATATATATATATATACATGTATATTCCATGAGTTTGGAAATATGAACAGTTACAGTGTAGATGTGTATCTTTAAATTAGGACCAAAAGTATCTCCCAACAGGTAGCACATAACTAATTGAATATTAATCCACAGGCTAGAAAATGAGAACCCCCTGCAAACAGGCAGAATAAAAATGTTAGAGACTGTCATTTTACTTACTTACTTTCTCAGTGCTTATATAGTGCAGAATCCCAAGGTTTTCTGCTCTGTACAGAACAAAGCAAAATACCATACACAAATAATCCAACAATAAGGTAAAAGACATGAAAATAAAAGGGATAAACACAAAAGAGTTACTTTATAAAACAACTGGTTATCAAAGGCCGTGGACAGACCCATCTTATGCCTGTCCGTGCAGCGTAGTGTTCTCGTCCGAATCGTAAGCATGACTATCATAACCGCCAGCTGTATATTGCTTGTGTGTTCAACTCTCTCAGAGTTACTATATAAAAAAATGGAAATCAAGACCCAACTGCCAAGAAGCATGACAGCCAAGTGTATATTGCTTTCGACTCTAATAACCATTCTGCTGTGTTGCTTGCAAACTGCATTCGTGACACTCATTTGTGGGTATCTTAAAACTCTTTGAAACTGAATCCAAATAAAACTGAGTTAATATTCTTTGGTTCACCTCACAATCTTGCCAACTTTGAAACATTTAGTCTTCAAATTAAAAAGTAATTATGTCCTCTTCCCCTAATTAGAGGAGAAGGGAAACAAGGCGGGGGGAGGCCTGCCATGTCTCCTTCCTCTCCCCCATAGCGCCGCCACTGAGTATGAATAATGTTATTAAAGCCAGTATTCTGTACTTCGTAGGTAATCTGGTTTTCAATATCATTCGAGGGCCTATTGAGGTCATCCTGGGGCTGACGTTTGGTCTTTCTTCTGGCTTCTTGCTCTGGTACTTCCCATCTAAAGATCAGGTGAGTGCATTTTGCCAAAACCATCATTTTCTTGAATGAAACTCTGCTGTGTTTCTTGTTTGAGTATCAGTTTTGTACACGGAGAAAGAAGTAGGACTGCAGAAGAAAAACATTGAATAGAAATGAAATCTCTTACATTTTGTTTACCTAATATTAGTTACAAATGTCACACAACTCCAGACTTGCTACATAGCTTAGCTACTTGTGACAGATTTACTCATATTTCTTATTTTTATTATGTCAATCTTTGAATATCTCTGGACATGTAACAGCTTGAACTTTCATTGAAGAAAATAATCTGTAAACCATGAAAATAGTAACAAGTTTGATTTCAATCAGGTAAAAATTGATTATTTTACAGCATTTTTCATTTTCAGACCTTATCATAATAAATTATGCAAATTTTTTGACATCACAACAAGAAGACCTTTGATTTTCGTTATGTTAACAAATTGTTTTTCAATCCTCCATTAACGTTAATTGAATGGGAGCAGTAAAATATGGCCAAGAGGTTTTGATTGGCCATAACTTAAATCCTAAAAGTGCTATTTTCAAAATTAAAAACCTGATCTGTTTAGTATTTAATACTCTGTTAAATGATATAGAAATTGCCACATGTCCAGAGAGCTTTACAAACTGATATCTCCCGAGTTGAAAAAAAATCAGGTACTTTTGTCTCAGTTTTGTGTTTTTTTAGTCCCCTGATTTATCAGACAAACGCATCTGACCAAAGCTTTGAATATGTTTCGTTTTCTAGGAGTCTGTGGGTTCTAAAAGGACAGTGCTGCTCCTATGTGGTGGTTTGTTTGCTGTCTTTGGGAGCCAAGTAGCCAATTTCCCAGGAGCAGGAGCCTTGGGCTGTATTGCTGTAGCTGTAGTAGCGGCATATAAATGGGGAGACAGCAAGGTAAGGCTTTATTCTAACAACTTAAAAGGTGATGGTGTCTACAATACGTTTTGTTTCATTTAATCTTACAGAAAGACAAAGACAAAATCAGGAAAATTTTAAAGTATACTTCAAAGATTGCTTATTGATATTTTAAATGACAGGGCAAAATTGGAATTCATTGCAATGGTGACAAAAATCAACAAAGAACAAAACCATCTTTTACACAATACATTACAAAGTCATTTGGCACGTTCAAACAGAAACCTTCGAAACCCTAAATAGTGCCAAAATACAGAATACACATCTACAAAAATCCATTAATTTACCATGCAGCAATTTAATTACAGACAGGAAAGTTAGAATGACTGTTTTGAACTTTTTATCTTGATCATTTTTCCTTATTTATTGATTTATTTATATTCTTTTCATTTCTGTTACATGTTTTACATGAAGCAATATCTTCCTTAGGAGAAATGGTTCCTCAATCATTGACAGTTAATGCACACATTACCTCAGGCATATGATACACAGCTATTTTATCACCAGTTTGCAAACAAATTTCTCCCACTAGGACACCTAAACAGATGAGTTATTTCAATCACAAAAGTGCCCTGATTACTTAGCACTCGCTTTCTGTAATCTCATACACACAAATAAGCTTGGGCTACATGTACTTGGCTGTGGTGTGCATGGGAATGGCAAATAAACAGTCATTGTTTTTAGAGTGGAAAACTTCACTGAACAGGAAGTCTGGTTGGTTAATTGCCATGCCTGAGTTTTCAGGATTAACTCAGGTGTCAGGTGCGGGTAGGGTTAAAGAGACACTTTTTGGCATGCATTATGTATATGCATGTACTTTTTCCTTTTTACAAATGTTTTTAATTTGTGCTGGAATATTTAATAATAATAATGATAATGATAGTAACAATGATAAAGGGTAGTTTGGTAAATAAATGACTAAAGAAATAATTGCATCACACCACAAACTTTAATTTGTAATGTTTTTGACATTTCATTGGCATTGTCAATTTAGGACCTCTTTTTTTTTCTTTAATTGTTTAATGGATAGAACTAAACGAGGCAATTCAGTTATGAAGAGTGCTTTCATATGTTTTCTGAGTTACTGGGTGAGGTAGTAAACTTGAGCTTACTGTTTTGTTGTAAAATATCTGGGACGACAAATCTTTTGATGCTAAAACAAGGGAAAGTATAGTGCATTCTTCATAGTTCAGGTAATTTGAAATCAGTTGCCTTTACTAGCCCCATTACTGCATATACGTCCCTCAAGCGCATTCTCTATGCTAGTGGCAAATAATCGAGCATGCTGTCCTTTCGACAGTTCTAGTTTTGTTTCATGGTTTCATAAAATCAAGGAGCGTTTAATGCGCAAATGGAAGCACTGCACCTAATGCTTCAAGAGAGTCGACTTTGATCCTCTATCAAAGAAAACTTGAAGAACAGTGACGGTGGAATCTACAACAATGTTCCAGGACAATGGTTTCCACGCTGCTAAGCTTATGGCATAAAATGAGCGTGTTTGAAATCCCTCTTCTACCCCATCTCAAAGTTGGAGTTGAAGACGATCATCTCAGGATTCTTTTGTTTCAAGCAACATCGAAATGAGGCACAGGGGAAAGTGTGGCAACAATTTTGACCAAGATTGTAGTATGAAATGTATGTGTACAGTATAAATAAATACATGCGCATATGCCTTGTCCTGCAAAATCCTCAAAGTCGACTTTTCTTGAAGCATTAGTCACAGAACATCTGTTTGCCCATTTACCCTCCTTCTTAAAATGCACTATTAGACCTTTGCCGATAATGTGCTGACAAATCTTATCAAGCAATCAATTGTCTCTTAAAAGAACTTCAAATTTCTGTGAAAAATAGTCTTTTAATTCTAAGCAAAACACTTTTTAATTAAAAAAACATCTTAGTTTTTAAACCATCTTAGTTTAAAATTTAAAACCATCTTAGTTTAAAACCATCTTAGTTTTTAAACCATCTTAGTTTTTAAACCATCTTAGTTTTTAAACCATCTTAGTTTAAAACCATCTAAGTTTTTAAACTATCTTAGTTTAAAACCATCTTAGTTTAAAACCATCTTAGTTTAAAATCATCTTAGTTTAAAACCATCTTAGTTTTCAAACCATCCTAGTTTAAAACCATCTTAGTTTTTAAACCATCTTAGTTCAAAACCATCTTAGTTTTTAAACCATCTTAGTTTTTAAACCATCTTAGTTTAAAACCATCTAGTTTTTAACCCATCTTAGTTTTTAAACCATCTAAGTTTTAAACCATCTTAGTTTTCAAAACCATCTTAGTTTTTAAACCATCTTAGTTTAAAACCATCTTAGTTTTTAAACCATCTTAGTTTTTAAACCATCTTAGTTTTCTTTGTCAAAGATTGAAGACATGAAAATGAAAGAAGTATAAGGCAAGTGAAGGTCTTTAGTTAATTCTTTTGAAGTTATTTATTTTAAGAATTTGAATAGATTAGCCTCTTTTCCATTCTTTAATTTATTATACCACTTAGTTTCTAACCTGACTGGAGAATTAGAGAACTCAAATTGAAATTTGTGATTCTGTCACTAAAAATAATAGGAATATCTGTTTCAACTAGAGGAGATTTAAAAATCTTAGCTTCAATTTGTGGTGCTTCTTTAATGAAGTACAGCAAATCATTTAAAAAAAATGCAAAAGATTGACATCAAGATAAAAAGCAGTCTGCCTGGTGGTACATTACAAATTTACATTAACATACGAGTGGACTCAAATTTCAAAAACATGTAAAACAGCCAATTTTTAGCCGATTGTGGTGAAATTAATTATATTTTTCTAGGGATTTGTCTAAACAGATTTTAAAGCAATTTTGACTAATTTGCTTGACATATCTACAGACAAAAAGTATATCTCTTTCAGCAAATGTATGTGCAATTTAGAATGTCACTATGCCAAATTTCATTTTCTGGAAAGCAGTTTTATCAGAACTACAATCTAACTTTTCTCTTTGTAGGCTGAAGTTCGTTCAGTGATTGATGCATTGTGGGTAATATTTGAGCCCATTCTATATGGTTTGATTGGAGCAGAGGTGTCCATTGCCTATTTGGATGCTTCAACTGTAGGTAAGTTTCAAATCTGTATTGTTTATATCATTAAAAGTTGCATGGCAGAATGCAAAATTTGCATCAAGAAAATTTTCTTTTTTGAAGAATGGCAGTGCCTGGTCGAAGCATCATACTTACTACATTGTCAACTGTTACTCCTGAAGACTTATATCAACCCTTACTCTACCACGCGGGGATGGGGTTACCCATCTTTGACCCCGCCTTCCAAGCGTGTTTTGAAAAAAGTGCTAGGAGACTTATGTTGATTTAATCAACCTGCACTAAGTGTGCCTACTCAAAAATATATGCAGCATGGTCCTGGTGGGCAGCCCACTGGGTCACTAAAGTGAAACGAGCTCGACTTTGCTGCTCAGAAGACACAGGACCCTCCAACAATCAGCCTGTACTAAACCCTTACTCTACCATGCCGCGATATTATTGCCGTTTTGGGTTCCTCATCTTTGACCCCGCCTCCCCAGCGCATTTTCAAAAAAGTGCTGGTAGAGTAAGGGTTAAAGAATAATACCTCTGTCCAGACACATTTTAATTAAGTACCTCCCATTCACACAAACAACTGTCTCATTATACATGACTCGACTGGACAGTCATGTATAATGGAAAAATCCTAGTATAGCCATAAATTGCTATATAGAGTTTAACGAAGTAAGTTTACTATCCGTTTCTTAGATTATTATTTTTCGTAAAGTTTTTATTCTTGACTAAAATTTCATGTTTAAGACAAAAATTTAGCAAAAATATTTTCAGGTAGAATTATTTCAACCAAATTTATAAAATCATCAAGAAATCTAACAAATTTCAGTTAGTATAATAAAGGAAAAAGTTGTACTACAAGGAGCACATTTTGCCACATTTAGGATTTTACCTGTATAATGAGGATGTCGGTAACTTTACCAGCATGGCCAGAATTGTGTGTGGTTATATAGAAAAGGTAAACAACATGGTCTGGGCAGGAACATATTGTGTAGTGATATAGGAGTAGAATCGGAAGTCGAGTTAGAACATTCCCCATAAAATGGCACCAGATTCTCTAAGGAAAAAAGTTTTGTAATGAATTTAAATTGAAGAATGCATTCTGGCATAAAAGCTGTCTAAACGGCACAAAAATTATGAAATTTATTCCAAGATACTCCTTTCAGTCCACATGTTCTGTATGCCACTGGCAGAGCATCATCCAAGGTCATTCCTTTCCAAAGGCAGAGTGTGTATTATGTAATGTTATGCAAACATTTGAACTCCAAGTAGGCTCAGCCATGCAAACATGTGTTTGAAAGTACCCCATCACTTTGGCTGAAGAAGTTTATCCTGTGAGTAATAAGTTTTCTCCAGTGGTGACAAAGGACTTCAACATATTAAAGGTGCTTTAAAAGAAAATCTTTGCTAGTGGAAATTTCATTTTCTTTTAACAGAAATTTGCAGGCTAGGAGTATCTCTGAATGTTCAAAAACATGTATGAAAATGTGTGTAAACACCAAAAGGCATTTTGTGGTGCAACAATTATGGAACACTGGGAGGAAATTGGAGGACTGGAGGTTGATTCCCTGAGTTTGTTGCAAAAAGTTGTCTTGATGTACTGTCAAAAATGGTGTCAACAAAATACTAGTTGGAAATGACAGATCTTGTGTTTATTATTTAAAAGCTCTAGTGCATTTTGATCTTGTGCATGATATTTAAAAGCTCTAGTGCATTTTGATCTTGTGTATATTATTTAAAGCTCTAGTGCATTTTGATCTTGTGTATATTATTTAAAGCTCTAGTGCATTTTGATCTTGTGTATATTATTTAAAGCTCTAGTGCATTTTGATCTTGTGCATATTTTTTAAAGCTCTAGTGCATTTTGATCTTGTGTATATTATTTAAAGCTCTAGTGCATTTTGATCTTGTGTATATTATTTAAAGCTCTAGTGCATTTTGATCTTGTGCATATTATTTAAAAGCTCCAGTGCATTTTTATCTTGTGTATATTATTTAAAGCTCTAGTGCATTTTGATCTTGTGTATATTATTTAAAGCTCTAGTGCATGTAGCAAATCTATGCTTTTGTAAAGCTACATCAACAAATTCTGATTGGAGCAGATTTTACAAAAAGCTCATTATTTTAAGTTATGGCAGATCCAAGTTCTATGAATTTGTAATATATGCAAAAATGTGTATTTTTGCATATGTTATCAGGCTGATTAACAACACTTTGAATCATAAGTTACCAGCATTTACCACATTCACATACCTAAAGGTATTCCCCACCCCTGTCCCCACCCCATCCATACTCGATAACCTCCAAATGTATTTGTATGATTAAGGGTGTCACCAATATACTGAGGGATCTGATGAATGTAAAGTATACATAGGATTTAACGGTGTCAGTGATACCTGAGAACAGGTAGTTTAGTTGGCAGAGTGCATGACTGAGATGCTGGAGGTACCGGCTTCATGGCTCAGTCAGGTCTATCTCGATTTTTCACAGCTATGTAGACAGATATGCCGAACATCAAAGTGGAAGCATTTTGTCTGCAGCTTCTACTCCTCATTCAGCTGTTGAGAGAGTGGCAATGGTTGATTGGCATTTAAAACCATCCTTCAGAGGGGATGTTAAGCCGTCAGTCCAAATGGTAGAACAGTAACATCCTACATGGTTCTCTGAACACCATTCAAAAAGTAAAGCGTGACAACGTGGTGTTTATTAACTTCCTGTCCCAGTCCATGGTCCCTGTCTCTAGCTGCAGATTGAAGGATTTGATTAATGCTTAATGAGTCTTTGTGAAGTTGTGATATTGTACGTTATAAGAAAAGGAAAAGAACCTAACAGGCACTTTAGGGTGGGGGTTAACCCTAAAATGAGCCTGTTTTGAACATAGTATGTCAGTTTAGCTTTCACCTAAATTCTCCCACTGCTTCCCCAGCCAACATACTGGTTGGAGTTAAGGGATCTATTACAAAATGTGCATAAGATTTAGCAGTGTCAGTGATCACCTACCTTGGGAGGGGGGGGGGGCTAACCCTAATAAAGCTTATTTTGAACATAATGTGTCAGTTCAGCTTCCACCTAAAACATTCCTTCACTAAACTGGTTCCAGGTTAAGGATGGCAATGGCAAGTTTTCTTGTTTATTACATAGTACACCCCGTTTCATTCAATCAAATTTGTAACCAATATTTGCAGAAGTTGTTGCTATTGATGTATTTATTTTTAAACCATATCAAAACAATTCATGTAATACTTGGCACTACCTGTCCATAGAATTGCAAGATGGAATTCGATAAAAACTCCAGCTGAATATATGTGTGTATATATAAATATATATATATATATATATATATATATATATATATATATATATATATATATATATATATATATATATATATATATATATATATATATATATATATATATATATATATATATATATATATATATATATATATATATATATATATATATATATATATTATATATATATATATATATACATATATATATATATATATATATATATATATATATATATATATATATATATATATATATATATATATATATATATATATATATATATATATATATATATATATATATATATATATATATATATATATATATATATATATATATATGTATATATATATATATATTTATATATATATATATATATATATATATATATATATATTGATATATCTTAAGGAGGGAATTGCTTGACCTTCACTAATAAATCTGATCATACTAGCTAGTAACATCATTTCCGCGCAGTAATTAATTGACTTGTCGGTACTTGGTACTCGGTACTTGTGTAAACATTTCAACCAATCAGAAACGTTGGATTATATCATATTTCTGATCTCAAACGGTATCCATGAACATTATATCCGGCCTTAAGGCTTTTTCAAGAATGTTTTTACTGTTTACTACAGTTTCCATAGAAGAATTTCTCATGGGACATTTATATGTTTTTCATGTCTGAGTTATTGCAATTTAATTGGCTCAGATATTTAATATAACTATGTAATACATTTCCTGTTAAATTCTTAACCTTGCAAGTAGTTTTAGCAAAGAAAAGTGTTAAGTTACATCCCACGTCTTCAGCAATAGCGATAAATCTTACATCATCTTTTCTCTCAATATGTGGAGATGTGCTTTGCCATAAATCATTTCACTTTCTAAGCTGATGCTGGCTGCTTGTCTCCGATTTCATATGTATCCAAGCAGCTTACCCTCCAGACGTAACAAAAAAAGAATATCTTGTCAATAATAGAGAGCGGAATATTGTACTTATCAAAAAAAAACTTAGTGGTTAGACATTATGTATGATAGACCATAAAATGAGACCCATGTACAGATTTTCTTTGTCTGCTGTTGTCTTTCTATTCGGCGTTCACTGGCTATAATAAACATTTAGTTAAGATTAATCCATGATAAACATTTACTTAAGCTTAATCCATACTCAAGCCATGAAAGCCTATCAGGCTGGTGCTTATCCCCAGACAGGAGCGCCAGTCTATCGCAGATTAAACCTGCAACTGAGTGGACTGGAAAAACTAGAGTCAAGGACAAAATACAGGGATCGCGAGGAAATCCAGTACCTTTTTCGCATACATGCAAGAATCCTTAACTACTTAGCCAATGTACCTCTAATAAGAGGCCTATACAACATTAACCATTTTTTTTTCTTTTTTTCCTTTGCATTCTGTTTGCATTCTGTTTTTATCCATTCTCTGACATTTGTTAAAAATGGCCTCCTCCTAGGATCTCAACTGGCCATTCTCTGGCTGGTCACATGCGTAACGTAACAGAGAATGGCCCCATTGGACCCCTGGGGTCTCCTACGGATCTACTGGGGCTATTCTCTGCTGGTCACACACGTGATAGCACTAATTGGACCTGAGAGGTTTAGTTACTTCATGAATTACAACAAAACCGTGGAGCAGGGTCATAATCCCTGGGGAGCAGGGTGACTTGTCCACTAAATTTTAGATGCGAGTTATGAATATACATATTTTAAGAAAAATCACCCCTTTCCCACTTCATGGAAGATTTTATACCCATGTTCCCCCTCCCCTTTCCCCTTCCACTTCATGAAGGAGAACTATGGCCCTTCTGTGACCAATCTACTTGGTATCTTGTTGTGCATACGTGGTATTGACATGTATTAAACTAGTGTTGTAAAATAAGTGGTTACATTATATTCTGACTTTCTTCTGACTATAATATTGTTGTTTTAGAATCAAAGTCAAGATTTTTACTAAAATGAATAGTGTCTTAGTTGTTTTAAAATATGATCACTTTTTGCACTTGCTTTAGTCCACTCAATACCAGTACCTTTGGAGAATTTACCTCATGCTCATATCTTTCCTTCCTACTGTACAGAATATCTAACCTCCCCTTTGTCGTGGTGCCGGAAAGAAACAAACTGTCTGGAACATTTTGTTTAAGAAAATAGGTGTTTGACAATAATTTATTTCCATTTGTTTTTTTCTAATCAACCTAGTTTCATGCTCCAAGTTACTGAATGGAGGAATATGTCCCAGGAAGAAATTTTGTTAAATAAAAACACAGATATATGTAATAAAATTTAAATAACTATTATGTAAAAAAATTATAAAGTACTTATGTCCCTCCCCCAAAGATTCCCTAAAACGCAACTTGTTCTTCCCAAATATCTTTAATAGAAAATATTGTTGTCCTATTCAGGAGGGAAAGTGCCTTAAAAATAATTCCACCAACATACTTCACCCACCCCTTCCATTCCCCTTCATTCCCCCTCCCCCTCCCCTAGAAAGATAGGGGGTAGGGTTTAATTTTGAGCTAAATCCTGGAATTTTAAACTTGCCTCTTTGTAGTATTATGTAAAAATAATTACAGTTGATTTGAATATCCACATATGGAAGATAATTAGTATGGTTGTGTGCAAGAAATGTCTTCAAATATTCTAAATACCCCCACCCTCAGGCTTGCTATCAACTAATTGTTCCCTCACAAATATTAAAAAACACTGCTTCAGATATTGTCAAGAGCATTTTTATAAGATTTATCACCTACGATGTCACACTTGCATATTTTCTGGAAAAAGTGGAATAGCCATGGGGAAGAAGGGGGAGTCCACACTTTTCAAGGAAAATTTCAAAAATTGGGATGATATTTGTCTTTTATTTTTTTTTGCTTAAAAAAATCCATAAAAATGGGTTAAATTTTAACACTTTGTCTTGAGGGGGTGGGGTTATAGGACTTCTTGGACCCCTCACCTTTTTAATGCTGGCTACGCTACTGTCTACTTTGTTTTTCACCCATACACCTCTCTCGATCCCAGCTTTCTGTCTTTTAGTTCTTGTATTTCTCACATTCTCCCTCTGTTTTCTTTCCTTCCTACCTCTAAAATGATTTAACCTCTCAGGCACAATTTGACCCTTGTTGTTGTGGTGCCATTAAGCCCTAAACAAACAAACTGTCTGGAACATTTTGTTTAAAAAAATAGGTGTTTGACAATAATTTATTTCCATTTGTTTTTTTGTTTTTTTCTAATCAACCTACTCTAGTAATCAGCTCCTTACCTCATGCTCCAAGTTACTGGAATGTCTTATCATAATTAATCCCATTACTACTGAGGAATACCACAGGGAAGAAATAATTTTCTTTGGATAACTTTGATTTACATCCTCCATACTTTCCACTTATGTCATCATAAATTTGAATATCTTCTTATGTAATTAAAATTTATAAAGTACTGGTTTTCTTATTTATGAGTAGCTTTTATTTTATTTTTAGTTATTTTGTTGGCAAGTTTGTAGAAGAAAAAAAAACATGTTTACCTAATTTTTTTTAATACACCCTCATTCCAAGTTTTTTTTTTTTATATTATCATTTTTATGCCAAAGCAGGTGTTTACTCAAATTTTGTTTATGCCTTCATTCAAATTTTAGATTTTTGTTTACATTTTTGGTACAAAAGAGTGGGAAGCTGCATTTATTTGTGGGAGATGATTTCTACCAATCAAAGAATAGATCTTCATTCATAAATCAGTGTCCTTAAGTATGTGTGGGTGTCAAATTTGACAAATATTGCCCCAATTTTGCTGATTTTGTGATAAAGTTGCTGTGCAAACCAATACAATTTACATGTACTTTAATTTTCCACATTAGCCTCCCTACTAGAAATGCAACATGAGCTACACATTCTCTCGTGTAGATCATCCACAATGTTCCACTTATGACATCACAAATTTGCATATTTGTTTTTTATGAGTAGTTTTAATTTTTTTACATTATTTTGGGAAAAAACATGTTCACCTAATTTTTGTCATAGGCCCTCATTCTTAGTGGATTTTTTGTATTTTTTATTATTATCATTTTGATGCCAAAAGCAGATGTTAACTCCAACTGTCTTTTACACCTTCCATCTAAGTTTTACATTTTTATTAGTTTTTTTGGTAAGAAAGAGTGGGAAGAAGCATTTATTTGTGGGAGACAGAATATCTAACAATCAAAAATAAGATCTTTATCCATAAATCAGTGTCCCTGGAAATGTGTGGGTGTTACATTGACAGGTTTTCTTCACAAATGGACAGGTAGCCCATCAGATGTGAAGCTAGAGGTCAAAGGTTAACTAATGAAAATATTGACCCTGTGATTAAATTACTTAACCTGGAATTGATATCAGATTTGGTGAAATATTTAGAATTCTACTGATAGTTTTATGTAGGAGAGGTGATTTGTAAAACACTTTCATTTTGTTTTAAGAATTTTGGAATGACAAATTAAGAAAATCAATTTTCTTTTTAAAAAGTGATGTTTTGGGTAAAAAGTTTGATCTAAGAGCTGCTGTTGCTATGAATCTTCTCAAAGTGATTTAGGGAAAGTTTTGTCCGGTGGCGGCGTTATAGGAGGGGGGAATATTTTCCCCCATGAGATCAATTTTTCCCAACTTCCCCCTCCCACCACCTCCCCCACTTTCACCACCTCCCCCACTTCCACCACCTCCCCCACTTTCAGCACCTCCCCCACTTTCACCACCTTCCCCACTTTCACCACCTCCCCACTTCCACCACCTCCCCAACTTCCAACACCTTTCCCACTTCCACCACCTCCCCACTTTCACCACCACACCCACTTCCACTATCTCCCCAACTTCCACCACCTCCCCCCACTTCCACCACCTCCCCACTTTCACCACCTCCCCACTTCCACTATCTCCCCAACTTCCAACACCTCCCCACTTTCACCACCTTCCCTACTTTCACCACCTCCCTCCGTTTCCACTACCTTTCCCACTTCCACCACCTCCTTCCACTTCCCCCAGAAAATTGTGTGTGGGTGACATATTTCACTCTAAAGACCTTTGCCTTCCCCAATGAGATAAAGCTGCCTCTTTTTCACACCCCACCCCAGCATCAAAATCATGGCGCCGCCTCTGATCTTGTCTTATCCTTAAAGGAATATATCTATGGATTATTATTTTATTTTTTTATATATATGATAGAGAAAATTTGTATAAACGAAGTGGTGAAAAAACTATGTTAATATCTTATTCCGTTTAAAAGTTATAACAATTTGAAGAGTAGAAAAATATTCTTAAAAACACCTCATACAGTATATGTCCTTCAGCTTGGTGATGTCATCAAGGCAATTCCAGCACAGTTCTTATGTACTATATTTCTCATAAATTTAATCACACTTTTTGTACATAATCAAACAGCATTTGTGGTTCATTATAGAGATAGGGTGGAATATGTAATTACAAGAAAATATTTTGTTGTTTTGTTGGTGTACATCACATTTACATTGATGAAAAATTCAAAGCATTTTTAAAGAAATATAGATGTTTTGTTGAAATAGTCTCTATGACATCTCAGATGTTGCCAATCAGTCACTTTTGTCCAAATTCAAAAACACTTTAAAATTTGTAACTTCTAAACGGAATAAGATATTAACATAGTTTTTAAACCCCCACTTTGTTTGTAAAAAAATTCTCAATAATATATGAAAAAATGAAAATCAATGGAAATATTTCTTTAAATCTTCCTGATATAAGACGGGTAAATAAATTGTTTTTACTCATTAGGTAAATTCCCCTTAGCATTCCCTTAAACATTTGTCCTTGCTAAAAGCAAAGACAAATCTGTAAATGTAATTGCTTCTAGGAAAGTTATTCAAATGTATTTCTATTTCACATGCAATATCCTGGTCATTTTAAGGTGTATGGTTACACTTCTGTTTTGTTTCTGATTGTTCTATGTGAAAGGTGATTTCTTGAACACTTTCATTTTGTTATTCTGAGTGACAAACCAAGAAAAATAAAGTTATCTTTTTTAAGTCCTTTTTTTTTTCTTTCAAGTTTGATCTAAGAATTTTTCAGATTTGCTTTAGCCTTCCTCAAAATTACTCTGGCCTCGAGGAAAATGTTTTATCTCATCCTTAAAGTTTAGATTATCAATATTTTTTATTTCTTATTTATTTATTTCATTCAATGTCCAGGCCTTCAGCCTATGACATACAAAAATAAGTACATTGATTTAACAATTTCAATCAAAAAAGAATTAATAATGTTTTAAACACAATAAACATGAACGTAGACTTAAAATACATGCTCATACCAAAAAAAAAAAAAAAATGATTAAGTTTATCAAGTTTATCTTATATGAAAGAGGACTTTAAAAGAAACAAAATGGTGAATAAAGCATCCAAAAATCAAGTTTAAAGCTTGTCTTATCTGTGTAGAAACGACTGGTGTAGTAAGTCTACTATGTAAGGCAGGTACTCTCTCCCTCACATTCTTGACAATTGTTAATGTATTTTAAAGAAAATTTATTTAACTGTTTTACTATTTAAATTATTTCTCCTCGAACTTTCTTTAGGTGGTAAATTATAATTACCCTTAGTTGTTTTTATTATACTTCTTTCCTGACATATCCAGTGGTTTTTAAGCTAAACAATCGCAGGACAAAAAATGATAGAATACATTTCATTTCATTTATTAAATCAGTGCACTAGGCCCTTGGCCCTTGTCGCAAAATATGTACAAAAATATCAATAACATATATAAAGATAAGAATAAAACTTCAACAAACCAAACCTTTACATACCGTATTTTCCCTAATAAACGCTCCCCATGTTTTTTGTGCGGTGTCAATCGTAAAGTTTAACATACATTGATTGGTAATGTAATATCAAATACACAGTGCGATTTAACACTAGGCTTCATCCAAAACTCGTTTAAAATCTGTAAAACTGCCTGAAAAATACAGTCACAAGAGTTGAACTTGCTACCCTTACAGAAATATTAGCTTGCAGCAAGCTTGCAGCATGCTTGTGACAAGATAACCATTTTTAGCTTGCACAAGCTTGCAGCAAGCATGCTGCAAGCTAGTATTTGGAACAAATTAGCTTGTGGAAGCTAAAAAATATCTAATGCTAGCTTGCGCAAACTAGTATTTGTTCCAAATACTAGCTTGCAGCATTCTTGCTGCATACTTGCGTGCAAGCTTGCAGCGACTTGCACGCAAGCTTGCAGCACGCTTGCGCAAGCTAAAACTTGTTAGCATGTAGCATGCATGCTGCAAGCTAAAATTTATGTAAGGGTATGCACACCATAAGTACAAATAAAATGTAACCTCAAATAAACACCCCCCCCCCTTTTGCAAAATTTAACGCCCCCCTTTTTGAAAATTTAACACCCCCTTTTTGAAAATTTAACACCCCCATCCTTTTTTGAAAATTCAACACACCCCTTCCTTTTTGAAAATTTAACACCCCCTCCCTTTTTGTAAATTTAACACCCCCCCCTCCCTTTTTAAAAATTTAACACACCTCTCCTTTTTGAAAATTTAATACCCCTCCCTTTTTGAAAACTTAACACCCCCTTCCTTTTTGAAAATTTAACACCCCCTCCCTTTTGAAAATTTGACACCCACTCTCCCTTTTAAAAAATTTAATGGGGGGCGGGGCGTTTATTAGGGAATATACAGTATTTAGATTGTTTGTGAAATTTCCTTTCTAATTTTTCTTACATTTTTTTCTCAAAGCAAAACCTGCAAAAACAATGAAATTAAATATATAATAATCACCGCTGTAAATGAAATTAAATATATAATAATCACCGCTGTAATTACTCACGTAAAACAAAGTCGTGCATCCGATGCAGTATTCGAACCCAGGGAGCCCACATTGTAATCCTACACATTACTGCTAGACTACATTGCGAATGTTCTATTGTGAGGATTTGTTTTCATACTTAAATACCTGGCATGAACAAAGAAGGGTAGTTGCTTTTTTTTTTAATTTCAATCGAAAAAATGTGAATTGGCCTTTCTTATGGTATACTTCACGTAGAAGTTGTATCGTATTCGGAAGCGTAGATTTTTCCCAAATTTTGGTCTTAAAAAGGCTAAATCTCGTAATATTTTCACTTTTGCCAAAAAAAGATATTGATGATAAAGGCAGTCAAAATTCAACCGGTGTCGGATGCATTGATGTCTTTGTAGTTCCTCACAGGTTTTCAGGCAAAAGCAAGGTTTGGAAGTATGGCAAGTAAGTCTTTGAAAAAAAACAAAAAAAATTTTAAGATAAAGTTTATGCTTTTTTTTTATTTTCTTTATTTCAACCCATCTTTTTTCAAAAACGTTCAACATAGCCCCCATCAAAAAGTTACATTTTCTGAAAGAACTATTTGGGCTCTCTCAAATGAGAATCAATACTGTGGGCCTATTTAATGAAATAAATAATTTTTTGAAAAGTGCATGTGAAATCGGTTGTGTTACGACCGCGTGGAAATTTAGGGGTTTGGTAAATTCCTCATAACATTACCCTAAACATCTGTCCCTGCTAAAAGAAAAGAGAATCAAAGTGTTACAACTTTTGAGTTGAAAAGCTGTTAAATTTGGTTATTTGGCTGATATCAAGTTATAAATTCTAGTGGGGTTTTCAACATATGCAAAATTTGTGGTGTATCACAGGACAGGTAGCTCTAATCTTTGTATTGGTCGTGAGAGTTCTTTCTGTAATTCAGTCATTGTAGATAATAAAAATTCCTTTCCAGTTTTTATTGGGTAGGTTAAGATGCAAAAACTCTTTGGCTGAATCAACTGTGCCAAAGTTTCAAAAGTATGGGTAGGGGGGGGGGGGGGTGGAGGAGAGAAAACTGACATTTTTATGTTTTTTATTTTGCTGCTTGTTTATAATTAGATTGAATTTCAGTATCTTTGTAGTAATTTTGCTTGAGCTTTCTAAATTGGGTTTACCTGAAAAAGTTGATGAGCATCTGGGCTTTCTTAAAGTGGGTGGGGCATCTCAAAGTGGGAGCCCCTCCCACTTCCCAACTCTACTGGTCTGTATTTCTTGCTCTTCAAAGTGGCAGGCAATTAACAAAAAATGGAAAAGTGCAGTCTGAAGAGTCATACATCACAATATTTGCATCAATAATATTTGAAAAATTTGCACCTTGAAAGACTGAAGGTGACATTGTTTATTTTCAAAACTCCAAACACCCTTTCATACTCTTATGACGGGAAGGGGTTAGAAATAGACTCTAATCACTGTTTTTTACGTATAAATTATTTTATATAATCATTAAGATATTATAATTTGCATAAAACTTGCCCATAAACTATGCATACTCAAATACTTTCTGTTACTTATTGAAGAAAAAAAGACTTTAAGGTAGTACAAACTTTAACATTTGGGGTGTAGGTATTTTGATCAATATAGATTGGAGTTTTATGGGTCAGCTCAACTGATCATTTTGTTCCCTTTCTCATGGAGTGTTTTCTTAAAAGTGATCTCTGAGGGATTGATAATGCCTAACTTTTAAAAAAAAATTCCACTTTTGTTTTTTCTGACACAAAAAAATATTTTTTATTTTGTCAAATAAAAGATATTTACAGCCTGGCATGTTTGCAATGATGTCAATAAAAGAATTGCAAGGGGAATAATAGATATATTCTGGCGTAATTTTGACGTCATAAAGACTTAGGTGCTGCCCACATTTTAATCGCTGTGGTTCCAGTACCCATTTTATTAGTAAAATAAATAGATGTGTCTGAGGCAAGTGTTCAGTTTCTCAGTTGAAGTGATTGATATAGGAAAAACAAATGGCAAGTTGCCAAATTTGGTTTGTGTTAAAAAAAAAACAGACATTAGTCAAGTAATTGTAGAGGAATGTATAGCAAGAAGATATATCTGATCATTTTTAGATGTTATGTCTTTTTATATCAGGCACTGAAGTTGGAAGCCTGTCTGTTAGCCAACACCACAGGAAACTCCCCTTATTTCCATCTGCCCTCTCCAGTTCTGCTTCCTTGTTCAATTCTCCTTTCCTGCTACATTCTCCATGTCTACTCCCTCACTTATCGCCTGCCCTTATCTCTGTTCCCTCTGCTGATCTCCTTTCCCGCTGGTGTTAACATTAAACTTACTCGTCATATACCCTGTGAAAATATCAAACTTAAGGAAAATATGAAGTAACATCGGAAGCGAAGAAAAAATTGCAATTAGTAAAATTCGCTGAAATGGTACTGGTAGGTTAGTATGTTTGTATGTTTGTTGTATACGAGTGATATGACTGAGCTGTGTGAAGACACGTGAAACGCAACTACACCGCTGCCCTGCAAAATGGAGTCCAGTTGAGTCACATGATGAAATCCTCTATATCAGCCATGTAGAGGCTATAGCCTATACTACAATCAGATGTTATCTGACTACTGGGAATCTAGATTTGGTTTTTGGCAATATAAGATTTATTTGATTCCATACCCATTAACCCATAATGGTGCATCATAACCTTAAGCTTGTCATCACTCAAGTACAAAAGTCATGGGTCACTTCTTTGGACTTTAAAATGGACACTCATAAAGAGGCATTGGGGGAAAATTATGAAGTTTAGTTGAACACCTGTCAGCTTAAATGGAATTTTGTAACAGGTGTGGAATTATATTTATTGTTTAGATGTCTTATAGGACACTTAATATTTTTATTTTTTAAGTGAAATATTAGAACTGGTTCTTTTTATTGTGTCATTTTCTGCTACAGCCAATGAAATATTTTGATATGGAATGTGACATTGAACTTCTGCATTCCTTTTTAAAAACTTGAGGACCTACACAGTATTTTGGAAAAAATCTCATTGGAAAAGTACATTCTGTTGAAACATCTATTACAATCACAGTAAAAAAATATTGGAAATGAAAGAATTAATTTAAGTGACTATGTTTGGATAAATTAAAAGTATTATCTTATTCTACAAACACATTTCTCTGTGGTTATTTCCCCCCACCCATAGGTGTCGAAACCAGGGCGAAGGTTGCCCACACTTTTCCAAAAACAACAAAAGTGCATCTTTTGAAAATGAAAAGTGCCCCTCAATTAATTACTGTCAAAGGTGCAAGAACTGGTGGAATGTGCATGTGCTCACTTTTTACAAAAGTGCCCCTTTCAAAATAAAGTGCCCCTTAATTACTGACCTTTCAAAATGCCAATCCCATGAGAAATGTGTCCCCATTGGAAAAGTGCCCCTTTCAAAATGAAGTGCCAGTCCCATGTATGGGGGAATGTGTCCCCATTGGAAAAGTGCCCCTTTCAAAATGAAGTGCCCTTAGTCCCATGTATGGGGGAATGTGTCCCCATTGGAAAAGTGCCCCTTTCAAAATGAAGTGCCCTTAGTCCCATGTCCCATGGGGAATGTGTCCCCATTGGAAAAGTGCCCCTTTCAAAATGAATGCCCTTAGTCCCATGTATGGGGAATGTGTCCCATTGGAAAAGTGCCCCTTTCAAAATGAAGTGCCCTTAGTCCCATGTATGGGGAATGTGTCCCCATTGGAAAAGTGCCCTTTCAAAATGAAGGGGTGCCCTTAGTCCCATGTATGGGGGGAATGTGTCCCCATTGGAAAAGTGCCCCTTTCAAAATGAAGTGCCCTTAGTCCCATGTATGGGGAATGTGTCCCCATTGGAAAAATGTGAATGTGTCCCCATTGGAAAAGTGCCCTTTCAAATAAAAGTACCCCTTTCAAAATGATGTGCCCTTAGTCCCATTTTTTCAAAAATGAAAAGTGCCCCTTCTAAAAATAAAGTGCCCCTTTTCTTGACTTTGTTGTTTTTGGTTCACTTATGCTATCTAAAATTGGGATGGGGGACATATGCATATGGATTGGGAAGTTCCCCTAAGAGGTCATGCCCCCCACTTTTTAAAAGATTCCTACACCTCTGTCCCCACTGCTCCCTTCTCCCCCACCCCTCTTTCCAACAGTCAATGCTGACCCTTCTTGAGACAATTTTTGAACTTGGTTGTTATTAACATTAACATTGAATAGGGAGAATTAGGATTGTAGAATTCAGTTACTGATGGTTACTTATCAAAGTTAATTACAAAATAATTTAGGTAAAACCAAGCTTGGAAAAACATTGCGAAGCACGTGAATCTGACGATTTTAGCAGGAAATAATCAATTAGCAAAAAACTTTATTTTTATTTTTTTATGATCAAATTATTTCTTCCCACGAATTCCCGCGCGTTCACTTTTGAATTTATTTATGAGATCATACCTTTCCTTTAAAAATACAAAAATTCCTGAGAATTTCACCCCATGAACCCCTACAAGGGGTCCTACCCTAAAGCAGGCCCCTGGACCCCACACTGAAGGTCCGCTACAATTGTTCTATGTTTGTGAGAAGAAATGTTAAGTATCCCAACCCTGAGTAAAACATTTGAGTGTTCCAACAGTTAAAGGATTAGTTTAGGGGTCAAGCAAGTCCATCTTATATTAAGAAGGGCTTCAAAAGAAACAAAATAGTGCAGAAAGCATTCAAAAATATTATTCCATTAAGGAGATATGTAAGTTTGAAGTTTTGCATCATTTGTGTAGAAACGACAGAAATCAGACTAGTTATGATGTCATAGCCTCAGATTCCTCAAATTCTTTATGTATTCTATCATATTTTGTCCTTCGAATTCATGACTTAAAAACCATTGGATATGTCAGGAAAGTAGTTAAACAGAATCTTGTAAGGGTAGTTATAATTTATCACCTGAAGAAAGTTTGAGGAAAAATAATTGAAATAGTAAAAAAGTTAAGTATATTTTCTTTAAAATACATTAATAATTGTTAAGAATGTGAGGATTAGGGCACCAACCTTCCAAAGTAGACTTACTACACCAGTCATTTCTACAAACAATAAAGCAGAGTTTAAAACTTGGATATCTCCTAAATGGAATAAGATTTTTGAACGCTTTCTTCACCATTTGTTTCTTTCAGTCCTCTTTCATATAAGATGGATTTCTTTATCCTTTAAGTACATGACAATTCATATATTAGGATTATTACACACATTACACAAGTTGTGTAAAAATTACACAACAGCTGTGACACAAGTTGTGTAAAAAATTACACAACAGCTGTGACTCAAGTTGTGTAAAATATTACGCAACAGCTGTGACACAAAATGTGTGAAAAATTACACAACAGCTGTGACACAAGTTGTGTAAAAAATTACACAACAGCTGTGACACAGGTTGTGTAAAAAATACACAACAGCTGTGACACAAGTTGTGTAAAAAATTACACAACAGCTGTGACACAAGTTGTGTAAAAAATTACACAACTTGTGTAAAAAATTACACAAGAGCTGTGACACAAGTGTAAAAAAATACACAATAGCTGTGACACAAGTTGTGTAAAAAGTTACACAATAGCTGTGACACAAGTTGTGTAAAAAGTTATACAACAACTGTGTACAAAGTGTATCTAGCAAACATTGTGTAGAAATAACACTGCATTATGTAAAAAAAGTTACACCACTGTTGTGTAAAACTTACCACTCACCTGTGTAAAAATAACACAACTATGTGTTTAGTAGCTAACACAATAGTTAAGTAAAGTGAACACAATACCTGTGTTATATAAGGTAATTATTAGTTGTGTAAAATTGACAAATTGTTGTGAAGAAAGGACCTCAAAAAAACTAGTAGAGAGATCTCCATATCTAAGTATCTGTATAACAACTCCCTGCTGTACGTCAGACATTATGAAAATCTGTTGCAATGGATTTTCAGTCCAAAATCCTCAAAGCCTACAAGGTTGAAGAAAAACTTCACTTAAAATCAGTCATCAATAAACAAACAAAACCTTCACTGTTTAATGCCATCCTATAAGTAAATTATCACTTTTATAAAGCCAGACACATTGACCACAGGGATGTGCTTTTGTCTTTGTGTTGAGTGTGAAAGTCAGTGCAGTTGGAGAGAAATCTGTTTACTACCAATGTCAGATTACGACCATGGAAAGTGAGGTGAAGTGTGTGTAAATCCCTGGTGTAATTGCTGGCTGTTGTGAGCAATAGAGACCACGACAGATTTTAGATTTTACCGGGGCTTAAGACACAACATGTATTGCGAGTTTTAGACCTAAAGGAGACACTTTTCTTGAATTACATGACAAGCTTGCAATTTGAAAGAAGTATTAAACTTTAAAGGATAAGTTCAGTGGTCAAGCATGTCCATCTCAAATGAAAGAGAACTTCAAAAGAAACACAATGGTGAAGAAAGCATTCAAAAATCTTATTCCGTTAAGGAGATATCCAAGTTTAAAGCTCTGTCCGATCTGTGTAGAAATAGTGACTGGTGTAGGAAGTCTATTATGGAAAGTTGGCGTCTTTATCCTCACATTCTTAACAATATATGTATTTTATAGAAAGTATTGTTTTCTTTTTCTTTCACTATTTAAATAATTTTTTGTCAAACTTTTTTCAGGTGGTATATCATAAATACCCTTCCTATAATCAGATTTACTATTTTTTTGACATATCCCATGGTTTTTAAGCCACAAAAGCACAGGACAAAATATGATAGAATACATAAAGACCTTGAGGAATCTGAGGTCACAATTAGTCTAATTTCAGTCGTTTCTACAGGAATTATACCAAACTTTAAACTTACATATCTCCTTAAAGGAATATTCCCATGGTTTTTTGTAAAATCTTATTTGAAAGAGCATACTTTTGGAGCCAATTTGGTACAAAAATCAGGGTGATATTATAATCTGTTCAGGAAATATGGATTTTAAAGATTTCCCAATTGAGTTTAACGTTTTTGTAAAGTATGATGAATTCATGTTTGATGATGTCATAGAGGCAATTCTCTTGCAAATGCTTATGTATTTCTTTGAACCTTAATTGGTTGTTTCTGTATGAAGTAGGTAAATTTGTCAATGTATGTAAATACCTAACTTAAAAAAACATGGGAATATTCCTTTAAAAACATGGGAATATTCCTTTAAAAACACAGGAATATTCCTTTAAAAACATGGGAATATTCCTTTAAAATACGGGAATATTCCTTTAAAACACAGGAATATTTCTTTAAAAACACAGGAATATTCCTTCATAAACACTTCGGGAATATTCTTTTATAAACACGGGAATATTCCTTTAAAAACACGGGAATATTCCTTTAAAAACACGGGAATATTCCTTTAAAAACACGGGAATATTCCTTTAAAAACACGGCAATATTCCTTTAAAAACACGGGAATATTCCTTTAAAAACACGGAAATATTCCTTTAAAAACACGGGAATATTCCTTTAAGTCTAAGAGTTCATCAATTTTATTTGACTAAAAAATGTAGTGTTATATCAAAAGTACAATTGATTGAATATTTTAAATCTCCACTAAATAAGTTTGATTTGAGTAAAGTATAGTTTCTCTTATGATTTGATGCAAAAAGAAGCTTTTAATGCAAAGTTAGATTGATACAAATCTGAGTAAAAAGATGTATCCAGATACATTTGTTCAAACTCCGCCCTTTTTTAGTTGTGTAATTTTGATCCAACGTTGTGTAGAGTGGACGTTGCACATGACATGTGTAAATATTCCTACACAATTTTCTTTTTCTCCACTAATACTCAGAGCTAGTGGCTGTTCCATAAAACTATGCATATATAGAGCCTAGAATTAAAAGTAATACAGATTATACAGTAATTTTGAGACAACATTTTTACTGTTTTGTTGGTTTTTCTCTTATATTTTAAAACAATTTAGCTAATTATTTACAATTTAGCTGAATTTGTGTCTCTTTTATGCATAATATTCACCTCCAAGCTGTGATATATAACTTAGCAAGATACTCGTATTGCTAAAGATCTACAGAGATGCAGCAACTACTATGTTGGTTAAAAGAGAGCAGTTTTTTCATTTGGGAGAAAGCCATTTCAATTTTTAAGTTATGACTGATGAAATTGTGATAAGTTTTTATTTATACTTAGCTCAGTTGGCAGAGGAGAATATAGGAGAATAGTTAGCTCAGTTGGCAGAGGAAAATATAGGAGAATAGGTAGCTCAGTTGGCGGAACGCATGGCTGAGATGCTGGAGGTCCCGCGTTCAGTCAGGTCTAACTCAATTTTTTCACAGCTTTGCAGACAGATACGCCGAATATCAAAGCGCAAGCATTTCGTCTGCAGCTCCTACTCTTCATTCAGCTATTGAGAAAAGTGACAATGGTTGAATGGCACACACCATCCTTCGGGAAGGGGGAGACGTTAAGCTGTCGGTCAGGAGAGTCACCCCTGCCAGGTTCTCTGAACACTATTCGTCAAGAAAAGCGTGAAAACATGGTGTTCATTCACTTTCCCTTTCAAGTACTATCTTCATGTGCGCCCATAGGCAGCCGGAGAACTAGTCTGTTAGTTGTAGAGCGCATTTGAATAGTTCTTTAAACAGTTGTTTAAGTGTGTTGTTTTTTTTGTAATGAAACTTTTTACTTTTTGCGACTATAGTGCAATTTAGTTAATGTTGCCTCCACATATGCATGTCTTCATAAATTTCCTTCATCATGCTTCCCTCCACAACCATATTTAATTATCCTCTTCCACCCTCTCTCTACTTTGTTTTTGTTTTAACCATGCACCTCCCCTCTCGATCACAGCTTTCTGACCTTTTGTTCTTGAATTTTCTTTTATTCTCCCCCTGTTTCCTTTCCTTCCTACCTCTAGAATGATCTGACCTCTCAGGCACAATTTGACCCTCGTTGTCAAACAAACAAAGCTTGATGTATATTTCTTTTTTCTACAGGTTTGGGCATTGCCACCATCGTCATTGGGCTGGTAATCAGAATGTTCGCTGCCATGTTTGCCACATCCTGTTCTAGTCTGAATGGAAAAGAAAGATTGTTTACTGCACTAGCATGGCTTCCCAAGGCTACCGTTCAGGTAATAATTTTGTTGTAGTAGAAGGCATGAAAGTTTGTATGAAATTGATGTCATTAGCCTAATCTACCACTGGAGTGAATGGAAAAGAAAGATTGTTTACAGCTCTGTCATAGCAATGAGAAAGCCGACAGAGCCACCATCAAAGCTCTGTCAAATAAAATCTCTCTTTTCCTATTCCACACTCAAACCTCCGTTTGTCCATCTCCAACTACATCAACAAAACCTGGCAAAACTCCTGGAATTACAAAACCAGTAATAAACTTCACACCATCAAACCCAAAGTCGGGACCAACACTTCCTTGTCGCAAGCGCAGGGAAGACATTGTTGTCACCTGCATTCGCCTTGGCCACTCCTCTCTTACTCACTCCCATCTCTTATCCGGCTCCCCTGCCCCTCTCTGCCCCACTTGCAACATTAATCTTTCCATCAAGCATATTTTCTTAACCTGTCCTCTATACCAGGACTCCAGATCTCTTTCTCTTTACTCTCCTCAATCTCGGACCTATTAAAAACAATTCTTTCTCAAACATCATCAACTTCCTCCGCAACAACAACCTCTTCCACCACATATAATCTCCTCCCCTCCTCCCCTTCTACACCTAACCTTACACCCCCTTTCTTTTCACCTGACTTTTTCTTCCACATTCATCTTTTCCCCTTTTATCTCCTTTACAAACCTTCCATCTCCTCACTATCCTAACTCTTAACCATAATTTATTAACACGCTCTTGGCACATTTAACTGACTGACTGTCACGGTGCCGGTGCGGTTAAACATAAACAAACCAATCCAAAGCTGTCATGGCACCCAAGGCTACTGTTCAGGTAATATTTCCTATCTGTGCTGTGGTAGAAAATATGACCTGTGATGGCACTGGTTTCTACCAGTACTGGATGTTGAATCTGCCATTTAATACTATCAAAAAAGTCAATAGCTATCATTAAAATATTTTTCATTATGAATTAAATGAGCAATAAATTCGGAATAAATAACAGTCCATATTTATAATACTTGCAAAATTTGTGATGCTTGAAACAACAGGCAGCTCAAAGGCTTGCGACAATTCATCTAAGGTTTATTCTGGACGTCTAGAAAAATAGCACGGCATTCGAAAAAACCTTTGAATTATGAAACGAAACGTCTTCAAATGTTGACGTTCTATATTTGAAAAACGTTTATTATATGCAGAATTTGTAATGTTTGGGAGTGGCAGATTGGGAGTGAGGGGGTCAGGAATGCGAGGACTGTGGAACAAGTGGATGGGGAATTTGGAGAATAGGGAATTTTGAGCATAGGGGAATCTGGGAGAAAGATATTTTAGAGGTATGTCCCACCTCCCACCCCCACCCCTTAATACTTGTGCATGAATTACCAGCAAAAATAAAAATTGAAATTTGCTTCAAGGGTAGGCATGTGTGTTTGCTTGAAGCCAATGTTATTTTATGTACCCATTTTCTAAGCTTTGATATTATTATGTTGTTTATCTGCAGGCGGCTCTAGGACCCGTTGCCTTGGATACTGTTAAAAATCAAGGTGGCAGCAAACAATTGGAACAGTACGCTACTCAGG
The DNA here is from genome assembly GCA_020152595.1 of Chiridota heheva. NCBI lineage: Eukaryota > Metazoa > Echinodermata > Holothuroidea > Apodida > Chiridotidae > Chiridota > Chiridota heheva. The sequence goes on along the minus strand of JAIGNY010002549.1, from coordinate 273,191 downwards.
TATGGTATGATGTATGACAAATTACCAAATTCAAAGCGATTGACTGTAGAGTTTAATCTCTCATATTTGAATATTTAGTTTTCAAGTTCCGACTAATAAAAGTTTGAGGAGTTTAATAATACCGACTTATTATATCACTGCTACCTAGCTATAATTCCTAAAGGTTGCTGGTTTCACACATCCAATCAAACACATCCTCGTAGATTGCCCACTCCTCACCCTCCTCTGGAACTTTCCTCAACGCCATAAACTCCATTGCTGAGCTCTTCCGAAAAACTCTCCACACAAAAACAAAATTCTCTCTTCTTGCATCACAATCAACTACTATAACAACATCTACACCTCTCCTTTCCTTACCTACCCCCATGTTCACCTCACTATCTCCTCAACCTCTTTCATCTCTGTCATGATATAAGCTCTCTGGCACTATTTCACCATTCATTGCTCTCCTAGTGCCGTTTTACCTCACCAACAAACAAAAGCTTCAATCACAAATTTGCACGAATATCTTTAGAAATTAGGTAAGGAAAATTCCAGTCAGTTTTGGTGAAAATATGGTCAATATACCCTGGATTTATCAGTCTATTTAAATAATAATGTGCCACAATCCTCCCAGATTAGAAAACCAACTGAAAAACAAAAAAGATTAGAAAATCTGATGAACATTTTTTGCTTCAGGTCAGAGATAAAACAGAAAGGAGGATGGATAGATTTTTTCAGCTGTCAAATAAAGTAAAGTAACCAGGAAGACGGATTAACAGTGTGTTCTCACTTGAGTAGAGATCACAATCTGATCCACAGCAGGCGATCAGATCTGCAGATTTTTTACTGTGAGAGCGCTCACCGGATCTGATTGCAATTACTTATTCTTGATCCTATGCAAGGATTGGATTGTAATCCAGCTCACCTAGCATCATCATCCAGAGCAGGCGATCAAATCTGCAGATTTGTTATTGTGTGAATGCTCACCGGATCTGATTGCAATTACTTATTCTTGATCCTATGCAAGGATTGGATTGTGATCTAGCTCACCTAGCATTATGATCCGGAGCAGGCAATCAGATCTGCAGATTTTTTACTGTGAGAACACTTACCGGATCTGATTGCAACTATTTATTCTTGATCCTATGCAAGGATTGGATTGCGATCCAGCTCACCTAGCATCATGATCCGGAGCAGGCGATCAGATCTGCAGATTTTTTACTGTGAGAACACTTACCGGATCTGATTGCAACTACTTATTCTTGATCCTATGCAAGGATTGGATTGTGATCCAGCTCACGTAGCATCATGATCCAGAGCAGGCGATCAGATCTGCAGATTCTTTACTGTGAGAACACTTACCGGATCTGATTGCAGTTACTTATTCTTGATCCTAGGCAAGGATTGGATCGTGATCCAGCTCACCTAGCATCATGATCTGGAGCAGGCGTTCAGATCTGCAGATTTTTTTACTGTGAGAGCTCTCGTCGGATCTGATTGCAGTTACTTACTCTTGATCGTATGCGAGGATTGGATCGTAATCCAGCTCACCTAGCATCATGATCTGGAGCAGGCAATCAGATCTGCAGATTTTTACTGTGAGAAAACTTAACCAGATCTGATTGCAACTATTTATTCTTGATCCTATGCAAGGATTGGATTGCGATCCAGCTCACCTAGCATCATGATCCGGAGCAGGCGATCAGATCTGCAGATTTTTTACTGTGAGAACACTTACCGGATCTGATTGCAACTACTTATTCTTGATCCTATGCAAGGATTGGATTGTGATCCAGCTCACGTAGCATCATGATCCAGAGCAGGCGATCAGATCTGCAGATTCTTTACTGTGAGAACACTTACCGGATCTGATTGCAGTTACTTATTCTTGATCCTAGGCAAAGATTGGATCGTGATCCAGCTCACCTAGCATCATGATCTGGAGCAGGCGTTCAGATCTGCAGATTTTTTTACTGTGAGAGCTCTCGTCGGATCTGATTGCAGTTACTTACTCTTGATCGTATGCGAGGATTGGATCATGATCCAGCTCACCTAGCATCATGATCTGGAGCAGGCAATCAGATCTGCAGATTTTTACTGTGAGAAAACTTACCAGATCTGATTGCAGTTACTTAATTCTTGATCCTATGCAAGGATTGGATTGTGATCCAGCTCACCTAGCATCATGATCCGGAGCAGGCGATCAGATCTGCAGATTTTTTACTGTGAGAACACTCACCGGATCTGATTGCAGTTACTTATCCTTGATCCTATGCAAGGATTCAGCTCGCCTAGCATCATGGTTTAGAGCTAGCGATCAGATCCTTTGATGAGGTCCTCAAAAAAACAGGTATGAATGCAGATTAGTGATCGATGATCACGTTAGTTACGCAATATCCTCTTATTACGTGTTTATTTCGCACAAACATTTAACCTCTTCCGTTTTTTGTCCATTGCCCACTTTTCAGCAGCCAGCTAAGTCATCAAGATGAAAATCTGTTGCAATGGATTTTCAGTTAAAAATTCTCAAAGCCTTCAAGGATGATCAAAAACATCACTTAAAATCAGTCATCAATAAACAAACAAAACCTTTACTGTTAAATACTATCCTATTTGTAAATCATTACTTCAAGTCAGATACATCGGCCACAGGAGAATGCTTTTGTCCTTGTGCTGAGTGTGAACAGGTAAAAGTCAGTGCAGCTGCAATGAAATTTGTTTACTATCAATGTCAGATTATGACCATGGAAAGTGAGGTGAAGTGTGTGGAAATCCCTGGTATAATTGCTTGTGCTGGATTGTGGTTTTTGTTGTGAGCAATATAGACCCCCCACCCCCACCCCCTCCCCCTCCCCTTCCTCCATCCCAACAGATTTTTGATTCCGTTAGGGCTTAAGACACAAAATGTCTTGTGAGGTTTAGACTTAATGTGCCTCACGATTAGATTGCCTGCATGGGTATGATCGCAAGCTCACACATAAGGGGAAGAATACATGACATTCATCGAGCAAAGTTTTTGTAGGGGATCATCATCTGGGATCATGATCCGAAAATAAGTGAGAACGCATCCTAAGACACCTTTTTTTTTCTTCTTACTTTGTTGATTTTAAACTTATCTGCTTGATAGTTAGTTTGCATGGCTTTGAGATAATCTTTTTTAGATCAAAAAGCTTTATGAAAATACAAGAATAATGCTGTATAATCTCCCGTGGGCAAAAAGATTACTTTGTATGAATGCAAGATTAGATAGGGAAATGGGAAGGCTTTTCTTTTTATTGATATATTACCAAACCATCTTATCTTTCCACAAGAAATAACTTCTGCTGTTGTAGGATATACGTTTTGTTGATGATTGAACAAGTTCATCTCATGTAAAAAAGGAACTCAAAAGAAACAAAACATTGAAGAAATTATTCAGAAATCTAAAAGTTTCTGTTACAGAGATATTTAAGCTAAAAGTTCTGTATCATTTGGATAGAAATGACTAAAATCAGACTAGTTGTGACATCACAACCTCAGATTCCTTAGTCTTTATGTATTCTATCATATTTTTTTCCTTAAGATTTTGTGGCCTAAATATCATTGGATATTTTAGGAAAGTTGTAAAACATATATCTAGTAAGGATAATTATAATATACCACCTGAAGAAAGCGTTGTACATGATTTTTCACAAATTAGACAATAGAAAATTAGACAATAGAAAATTAGACAATAGAAAATTAGACAATAGAAAATTAGACAATAGAAAATTAGCCAATAGAAAATTAGACAATAGAAAATTAGACAATAGAAAATTAGACAATAGAAAATTAGACAATAGAAAATTAGAAAATAGAAAATTAGACGATAGAAAATTTGGAAGTGCAAATGGCTATTTTAATCATATCTAAAAATTATCACAATTATTTTTAAAGTGACCAGTGAATTTTTCCCCGTCAGGAAAAATTGAACATTTAACAAGTATTGTAGGTTTCAGGTCATAATATGCAATTTTATATTTAAATCGGTGTATAACTAGGTAGACAGTTTAGTTTTTAATCATTTGATTGTATTGGAAGACAACACTTTTTGCTTATGCTTATAGAGAGAAACCACGATAGAACTAGAAACAAAATTAATAATAATTTTCAGTAATTACTCCGCCAACAAATTTGGATGGAGGTTATGTTTTTGCGTGTGTTTGTCTATTTGTCTGTCATCAACATATCTCAAGAACTGATGATTGGATTTTGAATAAATGTGGTGTGTGGTTCTAATATTACTTTAGGAACAAGTGATTACAATTTGGGATATATTGGTTCAAGGGAAGGGAATAAATGGAGGGGTGGGGGTGTTTTAGGATGAGGTCTGTCAAGTTTTAGTTGAAATTGTCCGATGGAATATGCTGAACAATGACTTCATGCCATGTAAGGGTACCCAACCAATCCATTTTCTGGTATCAAATATGATCAAAAACGATTGGTTTTCTGCTATGAATGGAAAATAATGGATTGTTAATCTTGAATGAAAGGAACTCAAACAATGAATGCTTTGCCTAATGAAACTAAAAACAATGGTATGGCCTTTGGAATAAATCAATCGGAAGATAATCTGCTAAAGTTTTCAGAATGCAAATGATCATTACAGATCAAATCTTGGTGGGCCTAGGATTTCTGAGGTAGATTGAATAAGCTCTAGAATAATTCCAGACATATTGGAATTACAGCGGAGGTATGCCCTCTACAGAGTGCTAAGATTGTAGTTGTTCAGTTTTTGCAGTATATTTGTCTGTTTTCAAAATATTTAAAAAGAGCTATGGTGACACCATCATTGAGCCAGTTTGTTCAATATGTTAAAAATCTTGAAAAATGCAAACATAGGCCATACTTGTGTTTAAGATTGAAGTTTAAGATTCTGTCTCACCTATTCAAGCTTTTTGTCCGTGTTCTTAAGATCAGTTGTACAATTTTGTGAGACAGGTCTTGGCCTAACATTAGTGAAAATATGACTAAGCGCTTAAGAATGCATTGTTTATTGATATCTGGCCTACTATGAAATTGATGTCTGGCATTTCCATCTTTTGTTGTTTACTATGATTTTCCAAGTTGACTTTATGAGGATGTCTACTCCAGAGCTGTAGGAAGTAGGGGGAGGGGGGAACTGCCCCTCAGAGGATATCACCTTCCCAGTTGCATGTTTCCTGCCTGGTTGGCAAGTAAAATTGGGAAATAATTAACATAAAATTGACATTTGGTATAATTATTGGATATTGTGGTAAAAATTCTTAAACATTGGCCAGCATTTTTCAAAAACTGGTTAAATTTCTCCAAAAACTGGCCAAAATTTCCCGAAATTGAAGGAAACATTTCTAAAAATTAAGGAAATTTTTTGAAAATTAACGAAATTTTCTGAAAATGAAGGACATTTCATGGAAATTAAAGGGGATTTCCCAATTAGCAGTAACTTTTAATGGAAATTTTATGTACCAGTAAAAATTTTGCACTTGTCACTGCAATTTATGTTGGAATCCTCCATCCCTCTTCCCCCTCCCCGCTTCCCCCCCCCCCCCAACCATTCCAATGCCCCTGATCTAGTCCATGGGAATTGGTTTTGAATCTGGTGAAAGTAGAAATGGTTGTTGGAAGACTACTGCAGAGGATTGCTGATCACATTTTAATTTTGTAGCACTTTTGTTTTTTTTTTGGCAATTTTCAATATATTTCAAACAAAATCAGAATGTAACTTTTACTAATTGAAGAAATTTTGGAAAAATATTTTCAATTGTAATTACTGGAAAATATTTTCCAAAATTTCTTCAGGTGTAAATCAGTTACGTTACTAGATTCGGTTTTTGTATACTTCTGTGACATTCAATGATTTGCAAGCCATTAAGAGTAATCACTTGATCCAACAAATTGTAGTACCGTATGTGGCTCGTGTTTGCCAAAACAGTTTCCTACACGTAGGGTATTAATATGTAATATGACAATGCAAAGTGGGTGCTATGGCATTTTTAAGAAGCGTGGAGATTTTTAAAAATTAAAGTTTTTTTTTTTTAAAAGCTTTTCCTATTTCTCGGTAAGTTCAGGGTTTTGGAGGTAAACAAACAAACAACTCTTATTTTTAGGCCTAATAGAAAATTAATCTTTAGGTACCCATAGTCCAAAAATGTTCATTTCTTTTTATTAAATTCGGACAGCTCCTGACCATTGCTGTGCTGTCTATCCTCATCACAGCACCCCTCGGGGCAGTTCTTATATCCATCGGAGGAAAGCGACTTCTTGAAAGGTCCCTCCCAGATCATGTGACAGGTCCAGGCAAAGCAGAGGAGCCTGCCCAGACAGCACTGTAACACAGAGCATCAACGCTTTAAAGCAAGGTAAGGGCAGAAGTACAAACAACTTCACTTTAATAGACCTTTTTAAATTGACAATTTCAGAAAATTCATTTAAATAATGTCACATGACCAAAATTCATGTGTCCATAAAGGACCAATTGTATACTAGGGGAGTCTTATTGACCAATCAGATATTAGGGAATTCTTGGTCCCCTGCACAATGTACAAACAACTCTACTTTAATAGACCTTTTAAATCGAAATTTCCATCATTTAAATGTCACTAAAAATTCGTAACTAGGGAAAAAATACTAGGGAATACTATGGGATTAAACGTAATAAAAAATGCTGTCAAGTACTAGAATCATATGTGCGTTATACATGAAGGTAACTCATGCGAGCATTGTTGCTTAAAAGTTTTCCTTCAGCAACTGCAGTTTGGATAAGAAAGGAAAAATTCCTCCAGTTGATTGGTCAAAGTTTTGGAGTAATCACCTTTGGCTAATATCGGTTTGAAAAGGTCTATGAACTAGCCATTGGTGCTATGTTAGAATTGATTGTAGGGGTAGGGTGGGTCACAGTGGCATAGCCAGAGAGAAGCAATCGCCCCTCCCCCCTTCTAATATTTTAGTCCGTTTCAGATTTTAATCCGTCTGTTCAGATTGGTGCCGTCGGTTCAACAAGCTTTGACATTTCAGGTGCTTATTATGCCTTTAGATTTCAAAAGGGCACTTTCTCATAAAAAAGTTCTTAGGTAATAAGTATTAAACATTTATGCGATTTTGTATTTAAATACATAAACCAAGACACACACAGAGAGGGGCAGATGGGTGTCAGAGTGCAAGTGATATAGAACAGGCTCATTAACCCATAGTTTTCAAAGAGTGACGATCAACCTAACCATGTACAAACGTAAACAAAACATTATATTTCCACATTATGCGTTTTCATGATTTTGTGTTTTGTATATGGTGGTGTATTATAGCTCTCCTTTGACGTGAATTTTGACTTGTTTAATACACTTTCTTACTATGCGTTGTGACATACGTTTTTACCCTTGAAATGTCAATTTTGCGAGAGCTTCTGTAACCCCTTACTGGGGCTTCGCCCCTGGACCCCACTAGGAGCTCTTAAGCGGTCCCCTGGACTTCACGCCAACTAGTCAAGCGCTTTGATTTTGTGTTTTGTATATGGTGAATTATAGCTCTTTGACATGAATTTTGATTTGTGTAATACACCTTCTTACTACTATATGTGTTGTGACATACTCTTTTGCCCTTGAAATGTCAATTTTGCGAGAGCTTCCGGGGGCTTCGCCCCCTGGATCACTGACAGGGCATCGCCCCTGGGCCCCACCAGGGGCCCTCAACTTTACTTCGTTGGATATTCTTGACTCGAGGTCATCAGAATGCATAGTAACCGTGCACTGCTGGTGTGAAAACAAAGCAATCAGCTGTGTTTGTTTATATGCTACACATAGCACGAAAGGCCCAAGTTTGAACAAATTTGCATTTTTTTTCAAAATATTGACTTATCAATGTTACAACTTAATCTACAATCCTTTCAGACAATGTATGATCATCGATTCGGTATATGTGGCGTTGCTTTGTTGAATTTTCGGTAAAAATATATCACTCTTTTGGTCAATTCAAAATTTCCGCAACTAACTCAAATTTCGACGATGTGTGTTCAACGTGCCAATACCCAGCAGGTTTACCAGTAACACGTACAATGTCTGATCGTCCGTAAAAAAACGATATAAACTATATAAACTTCAATTATTGTTATACCTAACTTGCACACTCAGCTAACAAAGCATCTAATTAATGAAATGGAGTTAAATTAACAATTGGTAATCATAAAAGTGTTATCCGACTTTTGCACACCACATGCAGACACACAGACTTGCCGTTCGTGAAACGCGCAAAGCTTTGTTTTCACTCCAGCAAATGACGTCATCTCCCTGATGTGACGTGTCACCAACCAAGTGAATATGGTCAGGTGATGTATCACCATTTCTAAGAATGTTTGTTAAAATTAGATTCAGCTACCTTATCTAAATAGAAAGGTTTGGAAAGTAGGTTGGAAATCAAATTTGTTTTTAACATCAGTAAGTTTTTAAATAACACACTTCAGCTTTAACTGAATATTTATTCATTATTTTGTTGGTTCTTGATCGGTTCAATTTTCAACCAAGGTTATTTCTCCCTGTCCATAGATCTTTAACTATCTTCTGGAGCCAAAAGGTGACCAAAACTGTGGGTAACCTGTGCTTATCCATAGTCCACATGAAATTCCACGTGCTAGATGTTGGCTAATTCATCCGAGCCATAAGGCCCATATAGGGACATTGCTTTTCCCAGGTTTCCATGGCGCAAGCAGATGAGAGCACATGACTCCCCTTGTTGGGACACCATTCCATCGCAGGGTAACTCCCCAGCATTAACGGTACTCATTTTGTACAGCTGAGTGGACTGAAGCAAGTAGAGTAAAGTGTCTTGCTCAAGAATACTTAGCAGCGCCTACAACTGGAATCGAACCTGGTACCTTTCGCATACGAGCATGACTCCTTAACCACTGAGCCACTGCACCTCTATTTTGAGATAACAGGTCTCATTTTTTTCATGTTAGATGTATTAGATAGTAATTTACAGAAAAATGAATTTGTTGCACTTCCCCTTTGTGGTACGAAGTAACCCTTTTTGTAATAGATGCTGAATGGGAAAGTAATTAGTTCCATGCTACCTTGAGATTACAGTACTCACCTAAGCTTGAACTCATTATAGTGGCATCTATCAATCATTTTGTAACTCATTCAACATATCTAGAGGCAACATCAGCAACACTAATGGCCTGATGTATCCTGATCTTTTTCTTGAGCTTGCCAACAATTAAGCTTTCTGGGTTTAATGATTGATAGCTTGTTTTACCCAATCACCGCACGAATTTGCCTAGCAACAAAATCTGCATAACTAAATCCTACGCGGTACTAGTACAGTACACTTAGTTAGCGGCACGTGCTCATGTAGTCAATGCAACTTACTGTACAAAACAAATTTCTGCACACGTAGGTTGAGTGACGGCAAAATAGTGAACAAAAATTGCATTTATGAGCCCGCTGCGGGCTTTGTAAATCTGATTGCTGTTACCCAGAATACTTTAGCAAACTGAATTTTGTTTATCCCATTTGCTAAAAACTCTAAAAATCCTGAGAAGTGCCATAAATAAATCAAAGGTTGCGGCAGGCAAATTTGTAATTGCCCAAGATCAGAAAGATCTAATACCTTCATCCGTTTAATGATGAAAAGATGAAGCAACTTGCATTCTTATGAAATCCCAAAATAAAAGTTTTAAAACACATTTGTTTACAACATGTGTTATTAAATAAGATGTTCTCCTCCCTATCATCTTGGTCCAAAATTAAAGATGATTTGGTACAATTTTCTAGCTTTTGGTGAAAAATTGATGATAATTCAGTCTGATACTTAAAGGAATAATCCCATGAATTTTCATTTTCATATATATATATATATATATATTATATATTATTATCATTTTTTTTTTTTTGGGGGCACAGGGGAGGGTGATAGCAGAGCAAAAACTCAGTTATTTTGTAACCCATTCAGGATATCTAGAGACAATATCAGTTTTTCAGATTGTGACCAGCACGGTACTGATTTGATGCATCATGATAATTTGCATGAGCTTGCCAACAATTGTCCGTAGAGAAAGCCCTGATAAACTAACAAGTCTATCTGTAAACTTTCAATCTTTTGTAAAATCAGAAAGATCTAACTTTCATCAGTTTAATGTCCTCTAATCTCCTGTAATTCTTCAATCTCCTGTAATTCTCCAATCTCTTGTAATTCTCAATCTCCTGTAATTCTTCAATCTCCTGTAATTCTTCAATCTCCTGTAATTTTTCAATCTCCTGTACAATTCTTCAATCTTCTGTAATTCTTCAATATCATGTCATTCTCAAATCTTCTGTTATTCTCCAGTCTCCTGTAATTCTCCAATCTCCTGTAATTCTCCAATCTCCTGTAATTCTCCAATCTCCTGTAATTCTCCAATCTCCTGTAATTCTTCAATCTCATGTTATCTTCAATCTCATTATTCTCTAATCTCCTGTAATTCTCTAATCTCCTGTAATTCTCCAATCTCCTGTAATTCTCCAATCTCCTGTAATTCTTTAATCTCCTGTAATTCTTCAATCTCCTGTAATTCTTTAATCTCCTGTAATTCTCCAATCTATAATTCTCCAATCTCCTGTAATTCTCCAATCTCCTGTAATTCTCCAATCTCCTGTAATTCTCGAATCTTCTGTAATTCTCCAATCTCCTGTAATTCTCCAATCTCCTGTAATTCTTTAATCTCCTGTAATTCTTCAATCTCCTGTAATTCTTTAATCTCCTGTAATTCTCCAATCTCCTATAATTCTCCAATCTCGTGTAATTCTCCAATCTCCTGTAATTCTCGAATCTTCTGTAATTCTCCAATCTCCAGGAATTCTTCAATCTCCTATAATTCTTCAATCTCCTGTTATTATCCAATCTTCTGTAATTCTTCAATCTCCTATAATTCTTCAATCTCATATTATTCTCCAATCTCCTTTTATTCTCCTATATTCTGTAATTCTCCAATTTCTTCAGTCTCCTGTAATCCTTCAATCTTCTGTATTCCTCCAAGATCAGAAAGATCTTATTTTTATCAGTTTAATGTTAAAAGAATAGAATAGCTTGCATCCTTATATAACCCCTGTAAAAAAAAAATAATAATAATAATAATAATAATAATGATGATGATGTGAAGATGGTGGTGGTGGTGGTGGCGTAATTCTCCAATCTCCTGTAAACATTTATTTTATTTTATATTCAGTACACTTTCACTATACTCAGTAAATTTTGGTGTAGTTGACCTCTCTACAGGGGTGCAGATCCACATCTAAATTTATGGAGAGGCGGCAAGACCCTGTGTATGAAAAAGGCTACAGTTTAATATAAAAATGCATTTCACTTCTAGGAGCTGACTCGCCCCCGAGACCAGGAAGTCGGATCGTGAACGTAACTAGATTTTAGTTTTGAGGAAATTAAGCCTAGCTGTTAAAATCATGACTTATTAAACATTCTCCCTATCTTGATCCAAAATTGACTTTTTGTTGGTCCTAAGTTGTAGCTTTTGGTCCAGAACTGAACATTTTTGGTCCAAACAGAAAAAGAATTGGTCCAAAATAGATGATAATTCAGGCAGATAAAAAAATGCCAACATCTCTGTTCTATGATTCATGTAATGTTTCAGTTAATTAATAGCTTTGACAAAATCAGTCTCCATTAGACTCTCCACTGAAAATGTATTTGGGGTCTAGGAACTATAGCCCCAGAGATTACCCAATTCTATCATTCTCTACCTGAATACAATACCTGAAAACAATTGTTTTCAGTGTCATCTTTATGACATCATGAGACTCCCAAACTTCTTTTGATTGTAGGAGGTTGGCACTTCTTGTTACAAAAACTACCTTAAAACTATAAGCAATAAATTCTTGATATTTTCACCTTGCACATATCTTTTATCAGGGGAAGATAATCAAGGTTAATTTCAAATTATTTTCTGTGGTTTCCTGAATGTCATTGAATTGGTGATAATTTCCTTCCTGTTCCCCCCTGAAAATGCAAACATCTATTATCTGATACAATCTTCAAATAATTTAAGTTTTTTCTGTGTCATTTTCTATTGGAAACATTTTGAAGATCCACCCAGTGTATTTACATTCTCATTTTAAGGTTAGTTGATATCAGTGGTGGCACCAGGATTATGGTCATGGGGGGGGGGAGAAGTGAGGTGAAAATTGTCTCTGGGGAATCTTATAAATCGGACAAAATATGTCACTTTGCAAAATTTTCTGGGGGACTAAGCGATCTTGTGGGGCCCCCCCATGCCTCCTCCCCCTAGCGCCACCACTGGTTGATATAAGCACATTTTTTGCTATTACTTTTTTTTTTGTGAGGGGCTGTACCTCCAATCCTTCCCCCCTCCCCCCACTTTTTACTAGATTTCTTTTTTTTATATTTAAAAGCATCAAATTAGAATTATATACTATTTGTAAAGGGTAGACCCCCTATAGAACAGTCTGGATCAAGTCTGATCATTTTTCCCTGTCTGATCAATTAGAAATACATGTTGTGCACATGTCCTTTATTGCCCAACTGCCATTTTTGGCTATTTTTGGCAGTTCGGTAAAATAACACTTGATCACCATTGACCTTTAATGTCATTGACCTTTACAGTCATTGACCTTTAAAGTGTAGCTGGTATATAACATGTTTTCTCATAGCAAGGAGGAAAGATTTTAAGAATATGTACACAGTTATGAGATATTTCAAAAAATCATGGTGAAAATCTGTTGCAATAGAATTTTAGTCCAAAATTCTCAGTCTTACAAGGTTGGACAAAAACATCACTTAGAAGAACGCCCTTTAAAAAAAAGAGGGCTGTCATGGCATTTAATTCTTTTGTATGGATAGTAATAAACAAAGCAGTGTCTTAAGGGGGCGGGGTCTCACCCCCTAAAAGATCATATCCCCCTCCCCTTAAAAAAAAAACATTCAACTTCTGCGAAATTTCATGAATTTTAAGGAAATCTTCGTCAATTTTCAGAAAATCTTCATTAATGGGAAAATTTTATGAATTTTCTTGAAATCAAAGAGCTTCAAGCTCTTTGGTGAAGTCTTTTTTAATTTCCAAAAATTTTCTTCAAATTCCAAGACAATTCTTCACTTTCCAGTAAATCAAGCTGTCAATTAGAGAAATTCTCAGGAAGTTTTGCAAAATTCGAAGAAAATTCCCAATAATTGTACTCATTTTCCTTCAATTTTGTGTTAATAATTTCACACTTTCATCCAAATAAAGTATGTATGCAACCAGGAAATAGAACCCCTGTTGGGGGAGGGGGGGGGGCCCTAACTCTTACGCTTCTGTCCTCCCTAATCTGAAAACGGCATTCAGTGTGTTTTTTTTGTTTTTTTGGGGCTGGGAGTCTTAAGCCCTCTCAAAAATGAAAAGATAGACATGACCCTTAAAGAAAGAACAAAGTTAGGTAGATTTTATTTTATTCATTATAAAATAGAATAGATACAATAAATAAAGGCAATCTGCAACTTGGTTCTCCTGAAATAAATTCTACCCACGCCAAATTTGACAGTGGCAAGACTACAGTGTGTACATGATGGACGCTAACAATTTCTTAACCTGTTAACTTAGCTCTTTGAGTTTCAGAACTGCATCTGGTGTAGTCAACATTAGTAGTCAGTATTATACGCTATAGCCACTGCATGGCTGCTATACAAGTACTGTAAGTATTGCCTATGCACAACTGTAGTGCTGCAGGCTACCGAGTGAGGCGTTTATCTCACTACATCCAGTAAGACTAGCCTCATTCATTTCAAATTTCAAATAATATTATTCTCCTTTACTATCTCTTTGTGACTCTTCAAAAAAATTTTGGTGTAGTAAATATTTTCTAGTATGTTTCTAAAACAGTAAAAATGTCTAAATAATACCATTCTTCATATCACTTTTTAGACCTGGCTATTAAAATATTGGATTGGCACGGAAGTTTTTGTCTACATTCCTCAACGTTGCCAATTTACATGACTTTTGCAAATAAAAACATCATAAATTTGTATAAATAGCGTTGCTGAAATTGATTGTAGCATAGTAACCATTCAAATACAACCTCCAATAAATAGCACTTAATTTGAAGTCAATATTCTCTTCATTTAATAAAATTTTAAATATAATTCTCAATTAAAAGATGGCGGATTTTGAGCATGGAGTTTATAATACTAGACCTGTCGCCCCTGAGGGCTACGACAGAATCACTCATCTGTAAACAAACAAAACCTTAACTGTTAAATACCATCCTATTTGTAAACTAGTACTTCAAGCCAGGCATTTTGGACAGGGGAATACTTTTGTCCTTGTAGTGAGTGTGAAAGTCAGTGCCACTGCAGTGAAATTTATTCACTGTCAATCTCAGATTATGACCATGGAAAGTAAGGTGAAGTGTGTGCATTGTAGAAATAAGAAATCCCTGGTGTAATTTGGTAATTGCTTGTGCTGGATTGTGGTTTCTGTAGTGAGCAATACATACATATGGACCTCATTCCCCCTCCTTCCCCCTCCCCCTCCCTCCCTCCAGACAGATTTGAGGTTTTGTCGGGCTTAAGATAAAAAATTTATTGCAAGGTTTAGACTTAATGTGCAGGATTTTTTTTAAATTTAAAAGCAGTAAGTTTTCTCGATTTGTATGCATTGTAGAGCTTGAAGAAATTAGCCTCTCTGGGTTAGATGATCGACAGCTTTTTCAACCAATCACTGCATGAATTTGCCTAGCAACAAAATCTGCATAACTAAGTGGAGCAAACATCCCACACGATACTGGTACAGCACAGCTAGCTAGCTAGCGGCACGCACTCATGTAGTCAATGCAATTTACTGTACAAAACAAATTTCTGCACACACAGAGACCGAGTGATGGCAAAATGGTGAACAAAAATTGCGCTTATTGTGCTGCTGACTTTGTAAATCTGATTGCTGTTACCCAGAACAGTTAGCAAACTGAATTTTGTTTATCCCATTTGCTAAAAACTCTACAGATCTGGAGAAGTGCCATAAATTAATCAAAGCTTGCGGCAGGCCTTGTCAATGCATTGGTGTACATGATTGCGAATTTGGGGGTTTGTTTGCCCCCACTTATTTACGGTGTTGCTATGGTGGGTGTGGCTTATTTGGTAACTCAGAGACATTATTTAAGCTCACCTCTATAGAAATTATGAGGCAATGTTCTGCAACAGCTTGTTCTTTCTTGAGGTGTGAAAACTATTAGGCTGATGATATTCTGCAAAAATAAACAAAACAACACTTATTTTCACTAATTAAAATTGAATGACATTGTTTGTTTGTTTTTTTTTTTGTTTTTTGTGCAAAATATCATTATTGCAGTGTTGTATTAATATTCTGCAAAACGAAACAGAATTAGAGACTCTAGGAGTGAGTGTTGCTCTCTATTTGTTGTATACTGACTGTTATGTCTTTGCCAACTAATAATTCATGTAATTTATCTGGATTAGCCATTTACTTTGGCAGTTATGATTCCTTTTGCCTCTCTGAAAAAAAAAAAAAAAAAAATGCTATTATATTTCAATTCGTAAAAATAAGTGCTGGTTTCATGTCTTCCTATTTTATTGCGTTTTGCTTCAAAATATTCAAAGAGCTATCAAGGACAGCAATTTCTGTTGGAATTTTGAAATATATATTTTGTAGTTATTGAGTCATAGGCAGTGGCGGCGCTACGTGGAAGGGGGAATTTTCACCCCTAGTAAATCGCATTGCCCACTTACCCCCCCCAACATTTTGTAAAGTGACATATTTTGTCCGATTAATAGGCTTTTGTCCCCATGAGATAAAATTGCTCCCCTTTTGCCCCTCCCCCTCCCATGACCAAATCCTAATGCCGCCATTGGTCATAGGCATAGATCCTGGGGGTGGGGTTATATATCCCCTAACTTTTTGGTGAACCCCTTATACATTTTTTCAAACAGTAAAATTTGAAAAAATTACAATTATCACTATGAATTATTTCTATGAAAGAAACAAAATGGTGAAGAAAGCATTCAAAAATCTTATTCTGTTAAAGGATTAGTTGGGGGGTCAAGCAAGTTCATCTGATATGAAAGAGGATTAAAAAAAGAAACAAAATGGTGAAGAAAGCATTCAAAATCTTATTCTGTTAAAGGATTAGTTCAAGGGTCAAGCAAGTCCATCTGATATGAAAGAGGACTACGAAAGAAACAAAATGGTGAAAAAGCATTCAAAAATCTTTTTTGGTTGAGGAGATATTCAAGTTTGGTACCATTTGTGTAGGACCAACGGAAATCAGACTAGTTGTGACATCACAGTCTCAGTCCTTATGTATTCCATCATAATTTGTCCTGCGATTTTGTGGTTTAAAAACCATTGGATATGTCAGGAAAGTATGAAATCTAGTAAGGTTAATTATAATTTACCACCTGAAGAAGGTTTGAGGGAAAATGATTTAATCATTCAAAAAGTTAAATAAATTTTCTTTCAAATACATTCACACTATTTACAAATGTGAGGATGAGGATGCATACCTTCCATAGTAGACTTACTACACCAGTCATTTCTACACAATTTTCTTCACCATTTTGTTTCTTTGCAAGTCCTCTTTCATATAACATGATCTTGTTTGACCACTCAACTAATTATTTAGTCTTTGGTATCACCTGATCGATTGGCAGGACGAACATAAAGAGACGTGCGGACAAACATAACATCAACAACCAAGTCGATGTCCACGGCCTTTGATAACCAATTGTGGTTCAATGGCGCAACTTGGACATGTACCCAGGGATTTATTATATATCTTTAAATTGCAGCAGGGATTTGTTAACAAATCCCTGTGTTGCAGCTATCACTGCAATCTGTCATTTCTCACCCAATTATTCCCACACATGTCTATCATGAAGGTCATCGTGGTCCACCTTAGACTCCTTACCAAGTTTGTTGGTTGTGACCTTGTAATGACCTGGTGACCTGGTTCATCAGTCATGCAGGTAATCAGGGGTCTGGATAAATATACAACTGGAAGGATACTATCATTGTATGTGCTGTCAAAGTAAAACCATGGAAGTAGAAGAAATGCATGAGAAGTTTTTAACTTTTTGTCGGAAATAGGAATGTTGATGGAAGGCCGAAAGAAAATATGTTTCAAACTCCCAGGTGTCAATTAAATAGCATTGATATACACAGTGAATGCCCAAACTTTAGTTAATGAGGCATTTGACGGCATTCTCTTCAAGACAAGCCCCGCCCACCCAGTCATTTTTGACTTGTTGCGATTTCGTTTTGAAATAGGTGTCTCAACTTCTGTTGTCGGTAAAGGGAAAGAGTTGTTTTGGTAGTCATCCTGGATTGTTTTTGTGTTAATCTTGGAATATATTTTTTGGGAAAATTTGGCCATCAAAGAGAATACGTTGATTTTTTTAGATTTTTTTGGTCAAAATAGGTTAAAACTTGCTGTGCTCCGTACTGTTTTGGCAGATTTTGAAATTTAAGTGAGGTTTATTCTGAAAGATTATAAGATGCCCCACATTTTTATATCAAATACAGTTCTGCAGTTTGTTGCGAAAACATTCGAAGGGGTTAAAAGCAAATCCAAAAGTGTGCATTTCTCCCATTTTGTTCTGTTTTTCATCATTTCCGAGGAGTCCAGTCTGGGTCTAGAGTTACTTCACAGGATCATGTATGTATTTTGTGCATTAAATGGTCATTTCTGGCTGAAAAGGTGTAATCTTTGGAAAGTTTAATGGTAACGTTAGGGCCTAACAGATTCCATTTTCAAGTTAAAGAGTTCAAATTGCATTGCCAAGCAGTACTAGACCTTGGCCTAAATAAGGTTGTAAATTAGATTATGTACAGTACGTTTGAAGTGTAAAACATATTTTGACCAGCACTTAACTATATTTTGTGCGTGCTAGGACACTCACTTAACTTAAGCCTGAGTGTTACGGTCTAACCATATTATCTTCCATTTATGTACATAATGAATTCATCCAGATCATGGAGTATGAGACCACAAATCTCACTGAAAATCATAGCTTATCCTTTTCATCAATGTTAGGCTAGCTGAGCTTGCAGCACGCAAATCGCAACACCACGTGTTTGTGTCTGTTGTCCATTATTTACATATCACTTTTATCCATTTTTTAACATCATGACAATATGAACACGCGTACAATTATTGCACATTGCTTAAAAATATGCTCATTGTACACTGCGCGAGAACAATGAGAAGTTTAGGCGCGCTGCTAAAACATTAATGCGCATGCAAGATTAATGCACTCATGCATTCAGCACAGAAAAATGCATGATCTTTTGCAATACATTATATATACTAGGTATGTATGAACATTTGTCTACTCTTTTTAAATTGTTATAACTTCTAAATGGTATGAGATATTAACATTTCACCACTTTTTTTCTAAAAAAATTCTTTATCATATATAAAAAAAATGAAAATCCATGGAATATTCCTTTAAAACTCTTTTAATCAGTGTAGAATTTGCCAGATGTCCATAAGCATTTGAAGGAGTATTCCCATGGTTTTTTTTGTCAAATTTTATTTAAAAGAGCATAATTTAGAGCCAAATTGGTACAAAAATCAGATTGATATAATATCCCATGCAGGACATATGGAGTTTAAAGATTTCCCAAATGCATTTTAAAGTTTTTGTACAGTATGATAAATTCATGTTTGATGATGTCATAAAGGCAATTCCATTGCAAATGTTTATGTATTTCTTTGAATGTTAAGTGGTTGTTTCTGTATGATTAGAAACAATCTTCAAAAGTTATTGAAGTAGGGTATATTTGGCAATGTATATAAATACCTAACTTTCATCAATTTATTTTTCTAGCAGGTTTTATTAATAAAAAAGGATGATAGATTTTAATGAAATACATCAACTTTGCGAGAGAATGTGTTGTGTGATGTCATACTGAGTCTTTTGCTATTCCTTTATTGGCATTTTTTGTGAACCCTAAAATTTGAATATCTTCTTGTATAACATATCAACATGATTTTTGTACTAAATTGTTTCTATAATTTTTCCTTTTTTTTTATGAAAGGTTAAAAGAAAAAAAATCATGAATATTCCTTTAATGTAGATGTGAGGGTTTAGTGGAGTTTTGAAAACAACTTTTGAGTCAGCTGCCCTCTTTCAAACTTCTCTGGCAGCTGGATTTAAAAAACAAAATTAACTCTCATTAGAAAATTGAGAGAAGCTTAATGACATCATGAATTTGTATTTTTTTATCAATAAGATATAAACATGATTTTTGTACTAAATTGTTTCTAAAATTTGTCTCTTTTCTTATAAAAGGTTACAACAACAAAAAACATGGGAATATTCCTTTAATGTATGTGTGAGGGTTTAGTGGAGTTTTGAAAACAACTTTTGAGTCAGCTGCCCTTTTTCAAAGTTTTCTGGCAGCTGGAGAAAAAAAAAAATTGAACTCTCATTAGAAAATGGAGAGAAGCTCTATGACATAAATTTGTATATTTTTTACAAGATATATCAAAAAAGCTGTCATATTTCAATGTTTCTAACTGAAGTTTGGTGAGGCCTTTTGAAGTTTTTCACCTGTAGTCCTTTGTTACAGAAATGGAATTTTCTTGTTAAGTGCGCCGCTTAAATCAAAAGTGGATCAAACTTTGATCAGCCATAACTCAAACACTATAAGAGATATTTTCAAAATTCAAAAACTGATCTCCGCAGATTTAAAACTCTTTTGAGTAATGTAGATATTGCCGCATGTCCATAGACCATTGAGATGGAATTAAACCATACTGCAGTTGTGACCTTCGGTGAACACCAGGGTTCTAGCTAAGGTGGGCGGTGCTGGGTGGGCCCGCCCAGGACTCGCAATTCCCGCCAAGCACTCAGCTCTAAGATTCACTCTTCTGCCCGACACTCGAAAGTTCAGTTCGGTTAATTAAGTGTTTAAACAGATCTCCTTTTAATCTCGCTCTATTTATGTCATCCGCTGATTTACACACATAACATAACATACATGTTGCACTATAAATTCCGATCAAAACAACTGAACTATATAGGAATTTAACGCAATTGAAGGTACATATTATCATAAAATCACCCATACATGAAGCTCTTTGCATAAACATACGTACATGCACACAGTTCAGGTTCACGTTTTAATCCTTGTGAATTACTGCTGGCAGCTTGCCGAGTCCATCACTTACCATACAAACAAACTTTAACAAAGTAAGTAACCAATGTAAGTAACCAATCACATTTAACAAACTGATCTATATCCTTTTGATTTGTGGGGGATTTGATATTGACAAAAGTTGTTGCATACGTATTTTCTCTAATAAATGCCCCCGTCATTTTTCATACCTTTAGGATGTAACAATGTACGTTTAACTTACCGAATGTGACTTGAAAAGGCTGTAAGTCGAACGTAACCAAGCAGAAAATATGCAAAGAGTATATTCCATTAATAATCCATGCACAATAATGCTAAAAACACAAAAATCGCTTGAAGAAACTAATACCAATTGCCTAAAAGGAATTGCCGTTCTTTTGTAAGTTACATTTTTTTCTTCATACTTTACCCTCGAATAAACGCCCCCCTGTTTTCCAAATGCAACGCCCCGGGGGCGTTTATTATAGAAAATACGGTAGTTCATAGGAACATGTTGCCGCTGGTTAACTTGAAATAAATGTAATAATGTATGGCTTTCATCAAACGATACTGGGACAAAAATAAAAGCAGTAGAAAGTTTGGGCAAGGTGAATAACAATAGGAATTGAGAGAAGAGTTTCCGGCATATGTTTGTACTTTTTTTTTGGGTTGGGGGGAGGGGGACACTTTGACATTTGAATATCCATTATATTTTCTGGTCTCATTGTACATAACAAATATTTTGTATTTTTTTTTTCCAAACCTTTTTCATTGACAATTTGTCAATAGAAGTGGACTTAATAAGTATCACTTTTAGCCTTTAAAAGTCAGTCTGTCGCCACATCATGCAATGTACATGTCAATTGAAAATCACACAAATTGTGGGAAATATGCCCAAAGACACAACAATGATAAATAATAGTAGGGGAAAGGTTTCATGGCTAAATTGTATTGACCAAAAGGCAGCTAGTTTAGGCTATTTGCCAAGAAGTAAAACTTGCTGAAGCAAAAAAATTCATTTACATTGTACAAACTTTAGATCTATAAACTTGGTAGGTACACCACGAAAGAAGTAACAATGAATCGTAAAAAGATGGCAGTACATATATCCACTTTTACATCATAGTTTTGGGGATTATTTTAAAGAAGAAAACTCGTCTCAAAATATTTGTTTGACCCATCACCAATAAATCTGATATATACTGGTATGGTCACTACCGTAGCGGTAATTGGTTGGCTTGTCAGGGATTGTGTCAATATTTCAACCAATCAGAAACATTCAATTGTAGTGTAGTTTTATCTCTGCATCAGGCACATAGCCAGAAATTTTAAGGGAGGGGGGTGGAAACCGACTTCTATGAAAACTAATTTGAACCTGAGTGACTGGACCAAATAAGATTCTCTTATTTATATATTCTGTGCAGATCATTCATAAGACGCCCCCAAAAAATTGACCTTAGGCAAAGGGGGAAGCCGCAGCTCTCTTGGCTACATGCCTGGGCTGCGTTAACACAATATTTGGCCTTTAACTGTTTTGGACTTACACAAATATAGATCACATAAAATAAACCGACTTCTATAAAAAGTAATTTGAACCTGGATGACCGGAACAAATGAGACTCTCTTATTTATATATTCTGTGCAGATCATTCATAAGACGCCCCAAAAAAATTGACCTTAGGCAAAGGGGGGAGCCGCAGCTCTCTTGGCTACATGCCTGGGCTGCGTTAACACAATATTTGGCCTTTAATTGTTTCAGACTTACACAAATATAGATCACATAAAATAAGTAAGTGCGCTGTTTCTTTCTGTCAACCTGTTATTTCCACAAAATACTAATAAAAATACAAATAAAAGATTTAATTTGTAAACAGTGATTTAGACACAGTTTTTTTTTTACTACTGTATTTTGCAGACTGCAGACTGAAATTTGCCGCCTGGAATTTGCAGAATAGTACTTCCAATATGCAAATACTATTGCGCAGAGGGCAACTTTTCCTATGCTCTCTCTGTATGATTTTAAAGATAAAACTTGTATTTTACACCAACATTTTAACTGCGTAGTCAGATACTTGAGCGATGCAGGTATTCGAAGCCTGAGGCAAGGGCAGTAGATCTATCGTATTTAGTGGCAATAAAGCTTTCCGCGAAACAGATTAAAGGCCATTGCAATCAAATTTTGCTCCCGTCAACGTTGAATAACTGAATAAAACGGCCGGCGGCTATTGTTTAAGACAAAATTAGGTTGCCTTTAATTCTGATGTCCTTTCATTCATTAGCTTCACGAGTGAGCTTTTTTTTTTTCGAGTTGCATTTTGAATAAAATAGTAAACTCATTCAGAGGTACATGATTATGCTGTTTAAAACAGAGCCCTCATTCAGGGTTGTGAAGAAAATGTAATGTTTTTAACCAGTCAATGTATAGTTCCAAATAACTGGAAGACTATTTTAAGTAGACTATTTCATAGCATTTTATTTATTTTCATTAACATTGTATGTTAAGAGAATCAGATTCAAGTGGCCATAGCTCATAAGCATGGGTGTAAATTTTGGGGTGTGGGCAGCAGCATAGCCAGGGTAAAATAAGTAGGGGGAGTAAAAATTGTAGGGGTTGTAAAAAAAAAAAAAAAGGGAAATTTCGCATACCATTAAGCAGCCTGAAAATCTTGGTAGATGCATTTGAAGAGAAGGGTTAACATAATTACCATGTACCGTTTACATGGTATAACTTCAGCAAATTTTAAACAATAATATAGACTCAATACATAAAATAAGAATCTGAAGGACATTTTATCAGGGGGAGGGGGGGTGCAGCACCAGCAAAATTTTCCGGTTTGAACTGGCAAATGATGCTAGTAAAATCTTCTGCAATTGAGGAAATTGGTGCCAAATTTTACCAACTTTTCTAATAACCTAATTTTGACAAATATCATCCAACTTCTAACCAATTTTTCAATTTCATTTTTATAATTTCCCATTTTTACCACACAACCTGGACTGTAAGACTGGGAAGAAAACATGATTCTGGCAGGTAAATATCCTCTCATGTGTAGTGGTGCCGTATTCAGCTTTCGGTGCCGGGGTTGGGGGAATGGTGATTATAGGGAAATGGCTGTACCCAGAGGCATAGGAATGGAAGGATTTTATTTGTAAAATTGAAGCAAATTTTTGTCAAACATGTTACAAATTTTGGTAAAACTTATGGCAAACTTCAGTTTAAATATTTGGAAATTTCCCATGGAATATTGAGTAAAATGTCCCAAAAACGAAAGTACATTTCCCGAAAATTAAAGAAATTGTCCCGAAACTGGATCAATCAATTCGTTAGATATTCATTGTTCCTTTATTATACCCTTTTTTCCCGAATGTATTATCTAGTTGTTTTGCCAGAATAGGAATGCTTTACCCCGCCCCTCCCCACATGCATGCACCCTCCCCCATTTCCAGTGGCAGACTGGCCTGTCAATCTAGCGAGTCTGGATCGTTGAGCCGATGGCCTTGAAGGGAGGTTGAGGCAGGTCGTTAAAATGGCTGAGGTTGATGGTGGCCGTAGGCCATAATACATGCATTATCAAAATAAGTAATAAGTAACACTAATCAAAATCATTGGAGGAAATTGTCCCTGCCCCTTTCCCCCACTGATCATATCTACGCTCCTCAAATATAGAACATTTAACCATGGAATTTTGGGGCGTAGCCCTGGAAGCTACACAATTTTAACTCTTTCTGTGTGAATACTAATTTTGGTTTGAAAATGGTTGCTTTCAATTTCATTTTTATCAATTCAAATTTTCATATAGGGTACTTACTCATATTCATTTATTTATTTATTATGTTTATTATTATCAATATCATTTTATTTGGGGTAGGAAAGAAACAATACTTTTGCCCACCCTCATGTTGAAAAGAAATCGCTGCCACTCCACCATACAATTTTTTTTCTTAATGAAACAAATTTTGGTATAATATATGTTAAGATAACACGTAGCCTAATCATGCCCAATTGCAATACCGACTTTTGGAGTCTGAACATCGGGACTATGGAACGCCATTTTATCATTTACTCTGAAATTTGAGATATCTGAAATTAATTTTGAATATCCACAATTAAATTTCAGATATAAAGAATTGTGTTTTGGAGATATGAAGAATTATAATTTTGATATCCAAAATAGAATTTCCAATATCCAAAATTAATTTCAGATATCCAGAATTCTATTTTTGATATCAAAAATCCTGATTAAAACTTGTATTTTGGATATCCATAATTGAACTTTGGATACTAAAAATTCATTTTGGATATCAAAAATTGAATTTTGGATATCAAAATATAATTTGTTTGATATCAAGAATTGAATTTTGGATATCCAAAATTATTTTCAGATATCAGAAATTGGTATTTTTAATATCAAAACATTGTATTTTGGATATCCAAATTCAATTTTGGATAACAAAATACAATTTTTGATATCGTAACTTCAGTTTTGGATTCAATTTTTGATTATTAAAAATATAATTTCAGATATCCAAAATACAATTTTGGATATCTAAAATTCATTACTCTGATAATTACCATATGACTTGTAGTGGAAGTGTACTAATTAACATAAATGCTGCAGGACAATAAATTATGATCGTGTGTATCGCGCATTAACATACTGTATACTGTCCGACTGCAGTGTATGTATGTAGTACAGCACTATACTGTAGCTATGGCGTGGACGGCGGGGTCTGAAGGCAGCTTTAGTCCGATGTAAGAGCTCACTGCTACTGCTTACAGTGCCAGTGGCAGTAGCACCTGCACCCCTGACGGGATCCGGGGTGCCCGACTGGAAATCTTGTCGCCACACATGATTCCTAGCCCTAATCGCGAACTCAACATTGTCTATTGAGTATTCAGGATGACGTCACAATAACGTGTGTAAATCTGAACAACTAGTTTGTCGGTGAAAACAAAAGTATTTTACCATTACAGCCAGTGTGAAATTGGTCACCCTTAGAGGACTAAATTTCTACATTCGCTTTGGTAATTTTGCAGGAAATTGTTGCAAATGTGGAGGAAATATCAAAGAAAAGATCATTTTGAAGTTTGAAATATTTGTATCGTGCGTATGTAGAATAAAGCGTGGTATTCACTTGTGCACAAATCGTAGTACATTTTCACCGACAAAGAGTCCCGGATGTTCAAAATGCCTGG
This sequence comes from Chiridota heheva, assembly GCA_020152595.1. Lineage (NCBI taxonomy): Eukaryota > Metazoa > Echinodermata > Holothuroidea > Apodida > Chiridotidae > Chiridota > Chiridota heheva. The sequence goes on along the minus strand of JAIGNY010002549.1, from coordinate 247,905 downwards.
ATAACCGAATACTCGAATTAGCCGAAGTATTTGTTTAACTTCCATACTGACCACGGCCCGATCCCTGCATGACATGTGCATGTGCGGTGCAGACTTTTAATCGCTATGCGCTTGAGGTATTGATGACCTGCCATAAATATTCATATTACACATGGAATTTCAGATATCCAAAATTCAATTTTTGACATCCAAAATTGTATTTTTGAGTATCCAAAGTTCAATTTTGGATATCCAAACTTGTACCTTAGATATCAAAAATTGTATTTGGGATATCAAAAATTGAATTTCAGATATCAAAAATTGTATTTTGGATATCCAAAGTTCTGGTTAAAATGATAAAATGGCGTTCTAGAATGTCGTTTTATCATTTAATTTGGAATTTAAGATATTTGAAATTCATTTTTTTTTTTTTTGAGATATCAAGAACTCATTTTGAACAAAGTCTAATTTTTGATATCTATAATTGAATTTTTGATTTCTAAATTACAATTCTTGGTATCTGAAATTTAGTATCTTAAATTGGATATCTGAAACTAAATTTCAGATATCCGAAATAATTCCAGATATCCGAAATAATTCCAGATATCAGAAAATCAATTTCAGATATCCAGAATTTAATCAAAATTAGCTAAAATTAATTTAAGATATATGTAATTTCAGATTTAATGATAAAATGACGTTCCATATGGGACATCTCTTTTAATTTGTGAATCATTTCTTCATCATATTTAATTTCATATGAGATGAAACACTCTTCAGGCAGGTGTGATGGATCATGTTTTAATGAAGTCAGTATTTCAAATCTAAGGAGGAAGTCCTGGTAGGGGTGAAGTCCCAGAAGATCCACGTTTCTCTTGATTTTGATAGCCGAAAATGTTTAAAATTGCAACGTGTCAAATCTAGGGGAGAGTCCCCACAAGCCCTGCACTTCTAGATTTTGGTGGTAAAGAATTGCTTAGGATTGTGTAAAATCTAGATAGGGGCCCCAGGGGCAAAGCTCCCGAACGTCCTACGTTTTTTGCATGGCGTACAGGGGATTTTTATTTTATTTTTAAATGGGGGGGGAGAACATATTTTTCCAAAATATTCGACAATATTGATAACTTGCCCGAATTTTTCCTCTCATAATTATGTTGATAAAATCCATGTTCCACGTTCCCCCATCACCCATTCTTGAAAAAATAAGATGTTCAGATCACATAAGTTGGTCGAAGCTTTAAAGGTATATGGACATGCAGCAGCAACTTATGCTACATTGCTTTAAAGTCCATCAAAAATCATGAAAATAGCACAAAAAAATCATCCAAATCGCTTAAAAATTCGGACCATTTTTAAGCTGTTTAGAGCATTTTGAATTTTCAGGCCAAAATATGCAAATTTGTGTTCCTCTTTAAGTTCCTCTTGTGATTTATGACAGTGCAGAGCTCCTATTTCCTCATGTAAACCCTTTTTTCTTTTCTTTTTTATTGCTAGTCAAGCATATGTGAAAAATGGAAAGGAATTTTAACCAAACATTTTTTAAGTGTTGACCATACCCTTAAGCAAAATCTAGCAGGAATAGACTTTGTCATCATTTTCTGGAACTGAAATTAAGGAAGGAAATATAAAGAATTACATAAAGCTTTTCAGCCACATACATCACAAATTTAACATAAATTATGCATTTATTGCAGATCGCTCAAATTCTGCTCCCATATACAGTCAAAGAATATCATATGAACTAAAGTTTATGCATGGTATGTCAGACTCACTGGCGTAACTTAAGGAGTGTTGAGGTGTTTCACCCCCTAGAAAAATGTGTAGGGCAATTCCGATTTTGACTACTTCGACTGGCCAAAAATGGATCAGTATTGAAAAAATTGTAGGAAAATTTATATGGTTATTTTAAATTTTTATTTCAGGCAAGATACTTTTGAAAATGTTCTGGTTAATATCATTATTGTTCTGTTATCTTCATGGCCGTACTAGCCCCGCCCCTTCCACCTTCAGAAACCGATCTTTGTTGGGTAGAGATGTAGAATGTTGGAGGTAGGCCTACTTGTATCAGTGTATATCAGTCATGCCTGAGTCAGCTAGATATCAGAATCTTGTCCTCTCGACCTCTGGCTCAGCGTGATGCTGACATACTTGAGCACTTTGTCAGGCAGAGAAGTGTCGGATGTACTGTTTAAATCAGAGATACATCTCAATCATGCCTGAATTGTCTAAGATGTATCAGAATAATGTCCTTTCGACTTGGCATAATAATGATGCTGATTGAGCACTTAATCGGGCAGAGATTTAAAATGTTGGTTGAACAGTTTAGATTCAATGGAGCAGAGATTTAAAATGTTGGTTGAACGGATTTATACATCCCAATCATCTGATCATCAGATCATGACTGAATTCGACTAGATATCAGAATCATCTCCTCTCAACTCGGCATGATGCTGATTGGGCGTGGGATGGGCAACTGGGACGTATATATGAAAGATTCCCGACCATATATGTTTGTTTAAAGGAGCACTAGACCGAAAAATGAGGGCATATTTTAGGGGTCCCTTAAAAAAAAAAAAAAAATGCTTATCTGGCATGCAACGGTATAACAATTTTCTGGTTAATATGAATATTCAAGTGACCTTAGCCCTCACATCGTCTGTGGGCTATGGAGGCATGAAGTTTATCGATCTGTTGTGAATGACATGTTTGTGAAATTCGCAAAAACAAGCACCTCACTTTTTGGTCTTGTGCGCCTTTAAAATCTAGAGCAGATGATCATTGGCCATTTTTTGGGGCATCAAAATCTAGAAATTGTCTGGGACTTCTCCCTGGACCCTATTAGTTGTTCTGCTCCTAAAGTTTCAAAGAGTCAGACACGACCTGATAAATAACCAGGTCGGGTCAGATTTTTCCTCTTTATTTTCTTTATCCTGAAAACCTTAGTTGTTGTGGAAGTTGGTGCTGAGTATCATATTAGCAATGGGTGAAGTCCTTATTGTGTAATTATTTTAATTAAGATAAAGTGGTCTCACTATTTGCTGCTACAGTAAGTTTGTGATTATAATTTGCTGGAACAAATTTTTAATGAGAAAGACATGTCATGTGCTAGAGCTGTATCCATGAACTCATCAATTTTGACCAAATTTTCTCATTTTCATGGAAAATTTCTTCTCTACCTGTTTAGAAATGGTAACCTTATAATGTTTATCTCAGTCGATTTTAGCATGAGCATTTAAAATTGTCATCACTTAATTTTTTGAACTTTGTCAGTTTGTGTTGATTTTAGCCATTTTGGGGCATCAAAGACAAGAAATCTTCAGAACTTCTGGGGCTTTGGCCCTGGACCCCTTCCAAGAGCCCCTCCTGGATTTCTACCCTTGATTTGCCCCAGAACCTGTCGATTTTTCATTTACATTTTGGAACTTTGTGTTGAAGCCATTTTGGGGCATCAAAAACTAGAAATCATCTTCAAACCAAGCTCTTCAAGGGAAATTTCTCTTCTGCCTGTTTAGAAATGGTAACCAGCAGACCAGGTAACCTAGTTTTTAATATGCGAATTTAAACAACTTCAAACTTTGTGTTGATTTTCAGCCATTTCGGGCCAACAAAAATAAGAAATATTTGGAGCTTCCGAAGCCCCCTGGAACCTACCAAGATTTCACCCTGGAAGCAGCCAGGGGCCCTTAAGCCATGTAAGCAAGCTACAGCACGCTGTTTTGCAGTTCCACATGTGGTACTTGAGTACCACAAAATGTCTGGTGATGTCACTTGTTGGTCCATTCCCAATTGTGTATTTCATGTATATCAATTATAGATAAGTAGGGCAAATGCAAATTTTCCTTGGGCAAATTTGTCTTACTACCCCCTCTGCTCAAATTCTAGTTACTCCCTTGGTCAGACTTTATATCTCCTGTAATTTTGAAGATGCTTAAATTCACATGTTCCTTCACGCCTCACATCAATTGCCCTCGGAGTGATTGTGGTCGCCCAGTGAAAATTTCCTTAAAAAATTAACTGATAAAGCAAAGCAAAGCTGGAAGCTTAAGAGTTTTTTGACCTGATTTTAGGTTGGTATCAGAAATTGCCTAAAATCGTATGAATTCCACACTAAAGTTAGTTTAAAAAGGAATAAACATTTTGAAATTAATGTTTAAATGTAGCCTGTAGGATCACTACAATATGTGTCTTTAGTAGGCCTATTTGAGGAAAAATTACAGCGTTTGTTTTGTAAATGATACAAATTGCAGAAGTTGAAAATAAAAAGTTTGTAAAATTTTTTTATCAGGACAATTTTTGTGCCCTGTGAGCATTCAGCGCCCTCTCAGAAAGCTTCACTGTAGGCAGTTCCACCACTGCCTTACTGGTTGCCTTATTTTTTGTGGTTTTTTGAGCACTTGTCTGGTTGTGGCAAACTTTGTAACTATACATACAGCCTTATGCACTGTTTAATTTGCTGATCTTTTCTTCAATCTCTTCTTATTTCATACGAGATCAAATTAAACCAAAAAGAAACAAATTTCAGAACTCTTCTGGCAGGTACCTCAGTGTTCATGGTTTCAGCATTAAGCATGGCAGTGGAGAAGCCACTGGGGGGCAGGGGGCTCCCCTCCCCCTTATTTTAAAAAGAATTTTACACTATTTAAAGACATTATGATTATTGATTTATTTAAATTCAATATCAAATTATCCCGTAAGTTTGGTTCTTAAAATGCTCAGATTTTACTGCATTGTTCTAAAAATTTCCAATTGTTTTGAATTTTGGTCATAAATCTCCTCAAATTTTAAATTTCAGAATCAATATTCTCCGGACAATAACCTTGTTTAATGAAATAAAATAAGATTCTCATGTGTTCTCACTTGACTGCAAGTATGCAATCAGATCCACTGCAGAAGATCTGATGGGAGGTTATGATGACCAAAAATAAAACAAAAAACTGCATTATACACTAAACTATCCCAAAAGACTTAATTCAGTGGTCATAGAAGTCTTATTTTAAAGAGGACTTCAAAAGAAACAAAATGGTGAAGAAATCATATCCCGTTAAGGAGATATTCAAGTTTAAATCTCTGTCTTACCTTTGTAAGAAAATGACTGCTATAGTAAGTCTACTATGAAAAGTTGGCATCCTCACCTCCTCACATTCTTAGATTTTTTGCTTTTTAAATTATTTTTCTTAACATGATACTGCATAAGCATAAGTAACTTGAGTCACTGTTTGGCATTCAGGCTCTGTTTTTTCTCATCCGGACCATGGGCCTTACCCCCTTCCCTCCCTCCCCCCTCCTTCCCCCTCCTCCTCTCCCTCCCTCCCCCTCTCCCTCCCCTCTCCCTCCCCTCTCCCCTCCTCCCCTCCCTCCCCTCTCCCCCCCTCCCCTCCCCTCTCCCTCCCCTCTCCTCCCCTCTCCCTCCCCTCTCCTCCCTTTCCCTTCCCAATAGGATCAGGATTAAGCAACTTTGATCAGATCCGATGAGCATTCTTACAATTATTAAGCAATAGGTGGATCTTATTGCCTGCAGTGGATCTGATCGTAAGGTTGTACTCCAGTGAGAACACACCAAAGTACCTTCACCAACAGATCAACTGAAATCTCCCTTGGAGTGAGTGATATATAGCAGCATTGAAGAGGTATAAATAGATGGGGGTCTTATCAATTCTCTGGTCTAATTATAATGATTTACCAATTGGGAAGAATTTTGATATGACTAAGCAGTAATTTTCACCAAAACAACAGCACAGTCTGCAAATTCCTAGTCAGGCAAATTATAGTCTGCAGTCTGCAAAATAGTAAGACATCCCATTTCAATATGGCATGCAGCTGTCAAAATTATTATTCTTGGAAAGATCAATTTCATTGCTTTGTTTTCTGTTCTGCTTGTACTGTATACATGTACATTGCTTATATATCTTTGTTACATGACAGTAGTTCTATCATAAGATAGTATATATCTTTGTTACATGACAGTAGTTCTATCATAAGATAGTATATATCTTTGTTACATAACAGTAGTTTTATTATAAGATAGTATATATCTTTGTTACATGACAGTAGTTCTATCATAAGATAGTATATATCTTTATTACATGACAGTAGTTCTATCATAAGATAGTATATATCTTTGTTACATGACAGTAGTTGTATCATAAGACAGTATATATCTTTGTTACATGACAGTAGTTCTATCATAAGATAGTATATATCTTTGTTACATGGCAGTAGTTCTATCATAAGATAGTATATATCTTTGTTACATGGCAGTAGTTCTATTATAAGATAGTATATATCTTTGTTACATGACAGTACTTCTATCATAAGATAGTATATATCTTTATTACATGACAGTAGTTCTATCATAAGATAGTATATATCTTTATTACATGACAGTAGTTCTATCATAAGATAGTATATATCTTTGTTATATGACAGTAGTTCTATCATAAGATAGTATATATCTTTGTTACATGACAGTAGTTCTATCATAAGATAGTATATATCTTTATTACATGACAGAAGTTCTATCATAAGATAGTATATATCTTTGTTACATGACAGTAGTTCTATCATAAGATAGTATATATCTTTGTTACATGACAGTAGTTCTATCATAAGATAGTATATATCTTTGTTACATGACAGTACTTCTATCATAAGATAGTATATATCTTTATTACATAACAGTAGTTCTATCATAAGATAGTATATATCTTTGTTACATGACAGTAGTTGTATCATAAGACAGTATATATCTTTATTACATGACAGTAGTTCTATCATAAGATAGTATATATCTTTATTACATAACAGTAGTTCTATCATAAGATAGTATATATCTTTGTTACATGACAGTAGTTCTATCATAAGATAGTATATATCTTTGTTACATGACAGTAGTTCTATCATAAGATAGTATATATCTTTATTACATGACAGTAGTTCTATCATAAGATAGTATATATCTTTATTACATGACAGTAGTTCTATCATAAGATAGTATATATCTTTGTTACATGACAGTAGTTCTATCATAAGATAGTATATATCTTTGTTACATGACAGTAGTTCTATCATAAGATAGTATATATCTTTGTTACATGACAGTAGTTCTATCATAAGATAGTATATATCTTTATTACATGACAGTAGTTCTATCATAAGATAGTATATATCTTTGTTACATGGCAGTAGTTCTATCATAAGATAGTATATATCTTTGTTACATGACAGTACTTCTATCATAAGATAGTATATATCTTTATTACATGACAGTAGTTCTATCATAAGATAGTATATATCTTTATTACATGACAGTAGTTCTATCATAAGATAGTATATATCTTTGTTACATGACAGTAGTTCTATCATAAGATAGTATATATCTTTGTTACATGACAGTACTTCTATCATAAGATAGTATATATCTTTATTACATGACAGTAGTTCTATCATAAGATAGTATATATCTTTGTTACATGACAGTAGTTCTATCATAAGATAGTATATATCTTTGTTATATGACAGTAGTTCTATCATAAGATAGTATATATCTTTGTTACATGACAGTAGTTCTATCATAAGATAGTATATATCTTTATTACATGACAGAAGTTCTATCATAAGATAGTATATATCTTTGTTACATGACAGTAGTTCTATCATAAGATAGTATATATCTTTGTTACATGACAGTAGTTCTATCATAAGATAGTATATATCTTTGTTACATGACAGTAGTTGTATCATAAGACAGTATATATCTTTATTACATGACAGTAGTTCTATCATAAGATAGTATATATCTTTATTACATGACAGTAGTTCTATCATAAGATAGTATATATCTTTATTACATGACAGTAGTTCTATCATGAGATAGTTTTCTATACCCAGTCATTGTCCTTAAATGTGTTGAAAATTTAAAATCCAATAATATGGTTAAGTGCAAAAAGGTTTTGAAGTGCTTCATCAAGTGGGATGCTAAATTATCATCACCTCCATTCATGTCTCAGGAGATTTTTACTTCAATTGGTATGAAGAGAAGGTTAAAAAAGAACTGAACCCATAAGTGGTTTTTATGGTCTTTTTGGAAAAAATTTCAAATATTCGTTGACCTCTTTTTTTCCAAAGTGATAAAACGTTTTTGTTTATGAGTCTTACATAGCTACTTGGTGTAAATTTTGATGTTAGATTAATATTGTTTCTCTCCATGTGGGCCAAAAGCTTTGCTGAATAATTTAGAGTCTCTAGAAAATTGCTCCCTCACTTTTTGGTCTAGTGTTGTTTGAAGGATGAGTTCAGTGGTTAAGCATGTCCATCTTATATGAAAAGGACTTCAAAACTTTGGTGAGTCACTACATCTACATGCATATGCACACATGCTTTGCTTCAGTACGCTACAATGTCAGAATGTTCAGCTGTACTGTTTGTTTGTATGTTAACATACACGGGTCATAACACACACGTACGTAGGCTAGCTACATACGTACACACAAATCAATTTTTGTGTAGGCTGTCTAGGCTAGGCCTAGCTTTTGGATTAGGATATAGTTGCTTACCAACATGCAAAATGGAATATATTTGACTGAGTTTCTTTCTATTTTTCTTCAGTTTGTATTACTATTGTTTTAATAATTAAAATATATTTTGGTACTTTTTTTTCTTGATCTTATGCAGATATGAACAATTTCAATTTCAATGATTTGTATATTTTAGCTCATGTATTGCTATGTTATGCATATCTTTAGTTTGTACTATGCGGATGAATACTACACATTGAAGCTAAGTCAATGTTATTGTGAGTATCTCAAAATTAATTATCAAAATTTTTATAAAAATTTGTATTTCATCAGTTTTTGCTTATTTTTTCCAATTTTAATTCATTAATCTATTATATATATATATATATATATATATATATATATAAATATATATATATATATATATATATATATATATATATATATATATATATATACATATATATATATATATATATATATATGTGTATATATATACATATATATATATATATATATATATATATATATATATATACATATATATATATATATATATATATATATATATATATATATATATATATATATATATATATATATATATATATATATATATATATATATATATATATATATATATATATATATATATATATATATATATATATGAACAGGGTTAATGATTAACGCGCTGTGCGTTCGGTACAGGGTAATGCATAGAAGCTGGTTGCACAGATATTGCTGGATGCACTTGGCTCCGCCCTCGTGCATCGCTCAGTTTTTGTCCAGCTTCTATGCATTATCCTGTACCGAATGCATAGCACATTTTTCATTAATCCTTTATTAAAGTATTTAAAGACAGTTTATTAAAAAATTTCACTGTTTAGATTATTTTTCCTTGAACTTTTTTCAGGTGGTATATTATAAATACCCTACCTTGATTTCGTTTTACTACTTTTTTGACATATTCCTTGGTTTTTAAATGCCGAAAATTTTCTCTTTGAGCCTACCCACACCCGACACCTGAATTAATCCTGAAAACTCAGGTATGGCAATTGCCAACCCATCTTCCTGTTCAGTGTATTGTGTTTTCATTCCAAAAAATGATTGTTTATCTGCCATTCCCATGCACACCACAGCCAAGTATCCCAAGGTTATTTGTGTGTATAAGATTACAGAAAGCCAGTGCTGAGTAATCATGGCACTTTTGTGATTAAAATCACTCATCCGTGTTAAGTGTCTTAGTGACGTGTACAATAACTGTGAATGATTAATGGCCCATTTCTCCTAAGGAAAGATATTTGCTCATGTAAGCCACAAAATCATAAAGAAAAATATGATATATATATATATATATATATATATATATATAAATATATATATATATATATATATATATATATATAAATATATATATATACATATATATATATATATATATATATATATATTATATATATATATGTATATTAGTATATATATATATATATATATATATATATCTTTATATATCTCTATATATATATATATATATCTATATATATCTATATCTATATATACAAATATATTATGTTTATATATATAAATTTATATTATATTTATATATATATATATATATATATATATATATATATATATATATATATATATATATATATATATATATATATATATATATATATATATATATACATTATATTTATATCTATCTATATATATATATATTTATATGTATATGTATATATATATATATATATATATATATATATTAATTATATATACATAAAAATAGAAATTCATAGACACATGCACAAAGGAAAAATTATTTCTTAGAAGTGAGAAATTTTGAAATATGATATAACAAAATACATGGGTATATGACATCATTTTTTAGAGGGCTTATAAACAAAGCATATGCTTTCATTTAAGTTTTTATTGCCAGAATTGATGTTTTAATAAAGTAGAAAATATGTACCAAATTTTTTGTGCAATGTGAAAATTTTTCAGATGACTTGATATTAATATTTCTATTATATTAAATAAAGAAAAAGCCAGACTTTATGTCTCCTTTAAGGAAAGAAATTAAATTATTTGTCACATGATGAATACAGATTATTCTTCCTGCTCTTACATCACAAATTTTGCTTATGTCAAAAATTCTCAAACTTTGATTAACCATAAGTCGAAAATTAGATATGCTATTTTCCTTATTCAAAGGCTGTTCTACTCAGAGTGGTATTATTGATGTATTGTGAAAGGGAGTTCTTTGTATTTACAGTCCACATTAGGGTGTTTCAGCTAATGTCACGAGGTCACGTGACTTTGTTTACATCGCCATTTTGTTGGTCAAAACCACTGTAGTCTGCTGTACACTTAATTAGACTTACATACGTTTGCATGTTGTTATATAAGATTATTTTGGTAAGATAATTATGCCAGAATCTCTCTGTGCTGTTGGTTGCACTAATAGATGTGTGCGGGGAAATAAACAGATATTTTCTCGATTTTCATCTGATCTTGATTGACGTTCGAAGTTGGTTTCTGCTGTATGATGCAATAGCTTTCAACCTACGGTAGGCCTTACACATTAGGATTTGCAGCGAGCGCTTTATATCAGGTATGTAGGCTTTAGTATAACGAACAATCAGATGGCATTAACGTTAAAGTTACTCTTCGTATACCTGGTGAAAATATTACTTGATAAAAAATATGTATAGAAATTGAAAGCGAGCAAAAAACTGCAATCATTAAAATTCGCTGAACTGGTACTGGTAGGTTAGCATGTAGTATGTTTGTAGTACGTGTGACGTGACTGAGCTGTGTGATGTGACTCAGCTGTGTAAAGACGCGTGTAATGCAACGATGCCGCTGCCCTGCATAATGAAGTCTAGTTGAGTTAGAGTCATGTGATGAAATACCTCTATATCTTTAAAGAGCGAAGCTCATCTCAGTTCACACATCGTTGGTCTCTGTAAAATTGGGAGATGCAGCCTCAGCTTTTACATCACTTGCGGTTCTGGAACCCCCCACATTCTTATATGTTTTTACATATGCATACATAGTGTTAAGATTCAATCATAGTGCATAAAGTTATAACGATCTACAAGAAACTTGTTTTTTTTAACGTATTTGTTAAAAAGAAAAAAGTGAAAGATTAGTAAGATAATACTACAATACTGAGCAGTCACCATACGAAAATTACAATGAGTGAGAAAAGAAAAAGAAAAATTCAAGAAAAATGTTTCTGGCGGGATTCGAATCTACAAACTATTGGTTCCAAAAAATCAGAAGTTCATTGCCCTAGCCAACTGGAATATATCAATCGTTATTCAAAGCTATAGCGTCCATTTTGGACATTTTATTGGGGTTTTTATTATATCCCGTGAAATAAGGGCCAACAAATTGCGCAGCAATTGATTGAAATTTCAACCAATCAAACAATTTGAATCGAGTTCTAAACATTATGTCCATATGACGATTTCACCTTTTAGAAACTTGAGTCCAGAATTTAACCTGTGTGTAACCACTCCTTTTGAATAACTCTCCTTTGTTAACTCGTTGTTTCCTCCATAAAGATGATCTTTAATCCAAGATATGTCTCAGCATGGGAACCACAGAATGTAAATTAACCCATATTATTTCACCTTTCCAAGGCATTGTTTTATCTCAAATATAAACCTACCTGTCTTTTTTGCCAGACAAGGCTGTAAATATCCTTTAGCTGCAAATGGCTGATTATTCATTAATGGAGGCGAACTTCAGGGTGAACAGAATGGGTGAAGAAGGCATTGAGATATCACATATTTCTACCTGGGGTTAAAAGGTGACAGGTTGGGTGGAGTGACTCAGATTTGGTGACATGTGAATGGAATGGGATAAATAGTTGATAAATGGATGCTAGCTTATAAATAAGGAGATACCTTTTGAAAACTATGACATAACTTTTAAATTCAAAGATTTTTGTGCCACAAAGGGGAAGTTCTGGGAATTATTATTTAATTTCTGATGTTTTCTGGAAAAAACCTCAATTCTAACACTCTCCTGAAGAGGGTTTTTTTGCTTTTGGTTTTAGACATTTGTGGGTCCGAGTATGGGCTGGTAGTTAATTCAAGGATATCTAGATATATACTATATCCTTGGTTATTCCCTCATGGTAACACTATAAGTTAAGTATTGCTAGACAGGTAAAATTGTCCACCAAAGAAAATTATCTGAGTTTCATTTCAACCAAATTGTCAGGCTGGCATAATTTTTATTGTGAGCATGCAATGAGCTCGTGGTGAAGTTGCGCCAGCATAGGGAGGCACTTTCCCCCTCCCCACCACCCAATGCTACAAATTTCAAAAGTAAATAAGTAATAGGGCCCAATTCATACAGACAAAAAAATATATTTCCAGAAACTAGTTTTAGTATGTATTTGACATAAATTTTAAGCAATTTCCTGCCACGAAAAATGCAGGGCTTCTGAGGGGCTGGGCTTCCTGGAACCCTTCACCATTGTGGTACATGCTTCCTGACATAGGTGATCAATACCTCTACATACAATTTTATTTGTGTTCCCCCTCCTTCCTCAGTAAATATGTTCTGGCGGCACCACTGTTGTGGTGAGCCTAAATCTGAGAGAGGCTCTTCTGAGTTTGTACAACTTTGGTCTGTAAAATCGGAGAGCTTTCCACATCACTTCCGGTTCTGGAACTACAAGATCCCTGTCTGTTTGTATATATGCTTACATAGCGCTATGTGTGTGAAGATTCAATTGTAGTGCATAGCGTTATTACTATACAGGAAACTTGTTTTTTCAACTTGTCAGAAAGAAAAAAGTGAAAGTGAAAGATTAGTAAGATAATACAACAATAGCAGTCACCAGACGAAAATTACCACGAGCGAGAAAATAAAAATAAAAAAATTAAAAAAATGGTTCTGGCAAGAATCGAACCTACAAACTGTTGGTTCCAGAAAGAAAAACAAACAGGAAGTCCACCACCTTCTATATCAAGCAGTCAAGCATTATCAATCCTTGGGATTTTAATTACTATATACTGTGAAATAAGGGTAAACGAGTCCTGCAGCAATTGGTGAAATTTCAACCAATTAAACAATTTGACAACCCACCCCCACTCAAGTCAAAGTGAACCTCATTCATTATTTTAAGAACTATGAAATCAGATCTAAATTGACAAAAAAATATTTTCACCCATCTTTTTTCAAGGACTTTCCTTATTTTCAAAATTTAAATGCCTGCGCCTTGTGGTGGCCTCTTTTACGACAAAACTCATTCATCATCCCAGGGCGACGATGAATCCCTTCGCTGTGCACCACTCTGTCTTGTTAAAAGTTGACAAGGGATTTTATTTCCATACTTTGTCTATAAATGATCAAAGCGCCATGCATAACATTTTTTTATATTTTATTCTATTTTGAATAATAGTGATGTCTGGAATATCTTTTTAGTTTGGCACCAAAATGAGGCCCTGGTGGGGGGAAATGGACATATTTGGCACCTAGACAATATGCGAGAAGAAAAGGACATTTTCAGGCATTGACTTTTTGAGTGTAAAAATAGGCAAGAATGTTAAACGCTTGCTGTATATACCAATTGATATTTGTATATCTGAATATTTCAACATATTTTAAATATAGCCAAAGCTTCTTCAACTAATTAATCTCTTCTTTCAGTTGTATTTTGTGCATTCTTTGGTACACGTTTTATAAGTACAACTTTCAGTTCAGCTTTAAAAGTTTGAAATAGTTGCATAGTTTTTGACTGGGCCACTGGAAGAGTATAAAACTATTATTTATCAAATTGACGGAAATTTAACGTTTTGAAGAACCTTTAAAAACTGTCTATGAAAAAGGTTTGAAGCGATGATTTGTTGTGATTGAAATCAAGATGAACGAGGGGTTGGCTTCCTTGCCAATAATACAAAGATGGTGATTAGCAAGGGTAGGTCCCTTTGAGGATAAGTAAGTTAGTTTTATTAGACCAGGGTATTTACTACTGTACCTTTTGACTAGTTTTATTAGACCAGGGTATTTACTACTGTACCTTTTGACTAGTTTTATTAGACCAGGGTATTTACTACTGTACCTTTTGACTTTGGGTCCAAAAAGGGGGTAAAACCCCCTGTGAACCTCTCATGAAATTGCTCTGATCCTAAAGTTATTAGATTTTTTTTTTTTTTTGTAGAAAACATCACAATTATTCCCAAAATGTTTGCTTTTCAGTACAAAACGGCTTCAAATTTGATGTTTTTGCCATTAGGCTGTTTTTTTTAATGGGATTAGAGCCGTAATTTCCTGGGGGACAGGATTACATGTTCCCCCCACACACTTTTGAACAAAATTTCAAACAAATAATTTGCCTCTTGTCCCCCCTCCACACACTTTTTGATGAGAGGCCATTTCCCTCCACTTTCCGGATGAGAATTACGGCCCCAAATGTCAAACATGCATTTCTGTTATTTATCAGACAGAGTTACAATTCAAGGAACATTATGGTGAAATACTAGCGAGATATCATGTTCCAGTCAGAAGATGATTTTCTTAATGCAAGTGTTTTAAACTTATAAACATTGTTGGTTACTGTTTATATTTCCCCAGAAGAATGGATGAAAGGGCTTGTAAAGACTTAATTGGCGAGGGAATAACAATAGGCCTTTAAAGCTCATTTTCCTGACTACTTACATTTTCAAAATAAGTAAAGGGCATAGCGGTGGCCCAACTTTTTTTTTTTTTTTTTGGGGGAGGGGGAATTACAAATGTAGAAAAAAAAAGACTTAGCAGAAGCACAATTGGAAGATCCAACTCTTGTTCGCATTCGCGAAATGGCATCTTCTGGCATGGTTAAAAATAATAGGTTGGGTTGTTACAGTTGATTCTACTGGTCGGATAGACTTAAGCATAGGGAATTTAAATCTCCTAAATGTGAATTTGGGAATGCATTCTGTCAACTAGTTGTACCAAAAGAGTTTAGAACCTATGTTTTGAAACTTGCTCATGAGTCAATTCTGGAAAAGGTGGGGGGGGGGCACCAAGGAATTAAAAGGACATTTGATAAGTTATCCATAAATGTTTTCTGGCCGGGGGTTTAGGCAGATATTACTCATCAGTGCAGATCATGTGATGCACGTCGACAAACAATACCTAAGGGCCATGTAGGGAAAGTACCATTGGGAAACATGTCATTGATTGACACTTCCCGGCAACGCATTGCAATTGACATTGTTGGACCCATTAAACCACATACAGAATGTAATCACAGATACATTCTTACTATTGTTGATTTTGCTACAAGGTACCCAGAAGCGGTACCCTCAGCAAGTATCGAAACCACATGGGTAGCCGAAGCAATGCTATAAGTTTTCAGTAGGGTAGGAATTCCACGGGAGGTACTCTCAGATAAATGGGCACAATTTAACTCGGACTTAATGAGGGAGGTAAGCCAGTTACTTTCCATATGCCAAGTGATGACCACACCCTACCACCCATCCTGTAATGGACTCGTGGAAAGATTCAATAACTCCCTGAAGCTAATGTTGAAATGGTTATGCATGGAAAAACCTGAAGACTGCAATTTAGCCCCACTCCTCTTCGCATACTGTGAAACACATCAGGCCAGTACAGTCTTTTCACCTTTTGAACTTTTATTTGGCAGATCGGTACGTGGACTAATGACAATACTAAAAGAGTTGTGGACTGGACTGATTACTGATGACGAAACACGCACAACATGCCAATACATACTTGACTTGCGACAAAGGCTTGAAGGCACATGTAAGATTGCTCAACAGGAATGACGAAAATCAAGTGAAAGGGCTAGGACGTACTATAACATGAAGGCACAAGAGAGGAGTTTCAAAGTTGGAGAGAAAGTATTGCTATTACTCCCCTTCTGACAGAAACAAATTACTAATGCTCTCACTGAAAGGGCCCTTTCGAAATCTAAAGAAAAACTGGGAAAAATGACTATCGGATTATTTTGGGAGAGGGATTCAAGATTTTTCATGCAAATTTACTCAAAAGGTACTATGAAAGGGCAGAATCAAAGAAAGACTTGGCTGGTGTGCAGGGCTAGATTTAGACATGTGGAGACCCCTGGGCAGCCTTTAGTAGTGGAGGCACCTTAGAATACTAAAAAGGTGACAATACATAGCTACAGTCATCCATAAAGTATATTTTTTCAAGAACAAAGAATCTGAATTAAAATGTACTTCTTTAATTTGAACATCATGATCAATCTGTAAGAATCTACGAAGTCAAAAATTCCTAGAAATTATAATGATTGATAATGAGATATAAAGATGATTGATCATGATATATAAAGATGATTGATAATGAGATATAAAGATGATTGATAATGAGATATAAAGATGATTGATAATGAGATATAAAAATGATCGATCATGATATATAAAGATGATTGATAATGATATATAAAGATGATTGATAATGATCTATAAAGATGATCGATAATGATATAAAATAGAGAATGAAATAAGACGAATATCTGTTCCACTTAACTACCTCTCTACAAGTACATTTTTCCTTGCAAATGTTTTTTTTCTTCCAAGAAATATGTGAAGGCCCCTGGTTGTGGAAGACTGTGCCCCTACCTAAATCTGGCCCTGCTGGTGTGTGATAGACAATCTGAGGCTGTGACATCACAACTAGTCTGATTTCAGTCAGTCTACAGAAATGATACCAAACTTTAAACTTGAATATCTCCTTAACGGAAAAATATTTTTGAACACTTTGTTCTCCATTTTTTTTTTTTTTTTTGAAGTCCTCTTTCATATAAGATGGACATGCTTGACCACTAAACTAATCCTTTAAAGGATCAGAAATCAGACTAATTGTGATGTCATAGCCTCAGATTCCTCAAAGTCTTTATGTATTTTAAAGAAAGTTTATTTTGTTTTGCACTATCTAAATCATTTATCCTCAAACTTTCTTCAGGTGGTATATTATAAATACCCTTCCTAGATTCAGTTTTACTTTTTTTGAATATCCTATGGTTTTTAAGTCACAAAATCATAGGGCAAAATATGATAGAATACCTAAAGACTTTGAGGAATCTGAGGCTATGACATTACAACTTGTCTGATTTCAGTCATTTCTATACAATGATACCAAACTTTAAACTTAAAAATCTCCTTAACGGAAGAAATTTTTTGAATGGCTTCTTCACTATTTTGTTTCTTTCTCTTTCATATAAGACAAATTTGCTTGGCCACTGAACTAATCCTTCATAAAACTCCCATGTTAGTTGCATTGTTTGAAATGCATCAAAAACAACTTTAAAAGAATGAAAAACGAGAAAAGTTTATATTAATATTTTTCCCTTTATTAAAAAAAAATCACCTGTTGTAAAAATGGAATAAACCAAATAATGAAGGTAGTGCAATATTATGACCAAAATCCTGAGGCTGCCACTGCTAAGAACCATGAATACAGCAAAAAGTCCCATAAAAGTCATTTAGAAATTGACTATTTTATACCAGTTGAAAACTTAGATACCTAATATTTTAAGCATAAATTGCAATATTTTGTGAATTCAGAATGGGACAACTAGAAAATTGCCAATCTTTACTTATTATGTTTCATTCCTACCCCCGAATATTTTGAATGGAAGAAGTTGGCTAAAGTTAAAAGGAAATTGGATATTATTATAAACTTGACGGACCTAGATTTGGCAGACAAAACACAATTTAAGACCCTTTGGTATTTAAAAAAAAAATTAAAAGAAATACTTTATAGTTAATCCTTTTATGTTATAGGAAATCCTTTTACTTTATAGTAAATCCTTTAAAGTACTTTATAGTAAATCCTTTTATTTTGTAGTAAATCATTTTATTTCGTAGTAAATCCTTTTACCTCGTAATAAATCCTTTTACTTAAGTAGTAAATCCTTTTACTTTATAGTAAATCCTTTTACTTACTGTTAATCCATTTACTTTATAGTAAATCCTTTTACTTTATAGTAAAAGGTTTTACTTTATAGTAAATTCTTTTACTTTATAGTAAATCCTTTTACTTTATAGTAAATCCTTTTACTTTAAAGTCCATCCTTTTACTTTATAGCAAATCCTTTACTTTATAGTAAATCCTTTTTACTTTATAGTAAATTCTGTTACTTTATAGTAAATCTTTTTACTTTATAGTAAATCTTTTACTCTATAGTAGATCTCTTTACTTTATAGTAAATCCTTTTATAGTAAATCCTCTTCATAGTAAATCCTTTTACTTTGTAGTAAATTCTTTTACTTTGTAGTAAATCCTTTTACTTTGTAGTAAATACTTTTACTTTGTAGTAAATCCTTTTACTTTGTATTAAATCCTTTTACTTTGTAGTAAATCATTTTACTTTGTAGTAAATCCTTTTACTGTATAGTAAATCCTATTACTGTATAGTCAATCTTTTTACTTTATAGTCAATCTTTTTACTTTATAATAAATCTTTTTACTTTATAGTAAATTCTTTTACTTTATAATCCATCCTTTTACTGTATAGTAAATCCTGTAACTTTAAAGTAAATCCTTTACTTTATAGTCAATCTTTTACTTTATAGTAAATCTTTTTCCTCTTTAGTAGATCTTTTTACTTTATAGTAAATCCTTTTACTGTGTAGTAAATCCTTTTACTGTGTAGTAAATCCTTTTACTGTGTAGTAAATCCTTTTACTTTGTACTAAATCCTTTAACTTTGTAGTAAATCTTTTAGTTTGTAGTAAATCATTTTACTTTGTAGTATATCATTTTACTTTGTAGTAAATCATTTTATTTTGTAGTAAATCTTTTTACTCTGTAGTAAATCCTTTTACTTCGTAGTGAATCCTTTTACTTCGTAGCAAATCCTTTTACTTCGTAGCAAATCCTTTTACTTTGTAATAAATCCTTTTACTTCGTAGTAAATCCTTTTACTTCATAGCAAATCCTTTAAAAAAAATTGTGGGTGATTTACAAGATTTGTTCGTTAAGTTGACACTGACGGTGTCACTTTAAGCGCCTAGTGCTCACTTTTCTGAGTGGGGTCGAGGGGCTAAGCCTCGGTAGGGGCAAGCTTTCACGAAATTGACATTTGAAGGGTAAAAAGTACATCACTATGCATAGGACTGCAGGAAGAAGGTGTATTATACAAGTCAAAGTTCACATTCTGTACAAATACTGTTACTTACAATTGATCAAAATATCTGCTGTTTGGCGGATTTCAGAAAGCTCAATCTTGTTTGTCAAAAACCACAATCATTTCTGAGATATTAGCTATGTCTGAACTTTTCGCTTCGCTGATTCAATAAAACCTCGCTTATAGATGATTGGGACCGATGCGAAAAATTACTGAACTATCTGTGGTAAATTTCTTAATTGCTTCTAGCAGTTTAAAACTCATGCCTGCCGAAATGGAGGTTCTTGCGGGTGAAAAGACTGAAAATTTGTAGCGAGGATTGGGCATAATGCCTCCTAAAAATGGGCCCCTAGAGTGTCATCTCCTGGCTCCTTTTTAGAAGCCACGCTGTGCCTGTTCCTATGGTTGGAAAAATGAGAGTGCCAAAGAGTACCATTACACACTCACTTCCTGTACTGTATTTTATCTAATTAGAATTAACCTCTCTGGGTTTGATGATTGACAGCTTCTTCAACCAATCACTGCATGAATTTGCCTAGCAACAAAATCTGCGTAACTAAGTGGGGCAAACATCCTACGTACGTGGTACTGGTACAGTACAGCTAGCTAGCTGCACGCACTCATGTAGTCAATGCAATTTACTGTACAAAACAAATTTCTGCACACACAGAGACCGAGTGATGGCAAAATGGTGAACAAAAATTGTGCTTACCGGCCCGCTGAGGGCTTTGTAAATCTGATTGCTGTTACCCAGAACGATTAGCAAACTAAATTTGTTTATCGCATTTGCTAGAAATAAAGATCCATAAATGAATCAAAGTTTGAGGCAGGCCTCACAAACATCTAAATGTCAATGCATTGCTCGTACACAATTACGGATTTGAGGTTTGTTTGTCCCCATTTAGTAATACCGTGTTGCTATGGTGGGTGTGGTCTAGTTCGTAACTCAAAGAAGTTAATTTTATTATTGATTCCAAATATTTGTTTTGAATATTCTTCACTTTCGCACATGTACTTTCTTGGACTGGTTTACTAGTCTAGTCTTACCCGAAACCACAGGTATATCCTTTTCATAGATCAAGTTAAGAAGGGGAAAAGATGTCCTGGTTTATAAATGTGGGTGTTAAAGCGCAAAGGAAGTTTTCAAAAATAAATTGTCCTGAAAGAGTTTTTCAATTTGTTTTGTTTTGTTTTGCATGAGCAATGATATTGCTTGGAGTGAAGTCATTTTATATTCCTGGGAAAAAGGTAAGATCTGTTAAATTGAAGGCATGGTGGTTTGTTTGATTTGTCACCATGGTTACAGAGTAATTTGTACTGTGCTTTGTTTTTGATGGGAAGCATTCATGTTTTTCATCTTCAGATTGGCTGGTCATTAGGATATCATTTTCAAAGTTAAGTTAACATTTTGAAAAACTTATTGTACACATAGCGTAGGTGTATTGCTTTCAAATGCAGTTTTTATTCGCAATTATGACCTGCGTGCACTTGTGAACAAGTTTTGTTTTCTTTATTAGGTGACATCATTCTGATTTTGGATTCAAACATTTGCTCAAAGGTCATTGCCTATATATACTGTAACAGACTGTAAGGAAGCTCATCATGGCTGAATAACTCAACCTTTATGCTCATTTGTGTTCAAACATTCAAACAAAAGGGGCATTAATTTTGTTCAAAAATTCAGGCAAAAGGAGCCTGTTCAAAATGTGTGAAATGCAGGAGACAGTCAATTTGCTGGTAACTAGTTTCCAATCAATACCACTTGATTGCAAATCATGCAAAACTCCTTTTTCCTGCAAAAATATTGGGCCACACCCATATATACCTTTTAGTATGAATATTAAGCTTAAAAGCTTATTAGTATACCCTAGTCAATGAAGTAGGTGAATCATTATCTTTTGTTGTTCTATCCGTCTGAGATGGAATCATTATCTTTTGTTGTTCTATCCATCTGAGATAGAATCATTATCTTTTGTTGTTTTATCCGTCTGAGATAGAATCATTATCTTTTGTTATTCTATCCATCTGAGATAGAATCATTATCTTTTGTTGTTCTATCCATCTGAGATAGAATCATTATCTTTTGTTGTTCTTTCAGTCTGAGATAGAATCATTATCTTTTGTTGTTCTATCCGTGTGAGATAGAATCATTATCTTTTGTTGTTCTATCTGTCTGAGATAGAATCATTATCTTTTGTTGTTCTATCCATCTGAGATAGAATCATTATCTTTTGTTGTTCTATCTGTCTGAGATAGAATCATTATCTTTTGTTGTTCTGTCCATCTGAGATAGAATCATTATCTTTTGTTGTTCTGTCCGTCTGAGATAGAATCATTATCTTTTGTTGTTCTATCCGTCTGAGATAAAATCATTATCTTTTGTTGTTCTATCCTTCTGAGATAGAATCATTATCTTTTGTTTTTCTATCCGTCTGAGATAGAATCATTATCTTTTGTTGTTTTATCCGTCTGAGATAGAATCATTATCTTTTGTTTTTCTATCCATCTGAGATAGAATCATTATCTTTTGTTTTTCTATCCGTCTAAGATGGAATCATTATCTTTTGTTGTTCTATCCGTCTGAGATGGAATCATTATCCTTTGTTGTTCTATCCGTCTGAGATAGAATCATTATCTTTTGTTTTTCTATTCATGAGATAGAATCATTATCTTTTGTTGTTTTGTCCGTCTGAGATAGAATCATTATCTTTTGTTGTTCTATCCATCTGAGATAGAATCATTATCTTTTGTTGTTCTATCCATCTGAGATAGAATCATTATCTTTTGTTGTTTTATCTGTCTAGATAGAATCATTATCTTTTGTTGTTCTATCCATCTGAAATAGAATCATTATCTTTTGTTGTTTTACCCGTCTGAGATAGAATCATTATCTTTTTTGTTCTGTCCGTCTGAGATAGAATCAATATCTTTTGTTGTTCTGTCCATCTGAGATAGAATCATTATCTTTTGTTGTTCTATCCGTCTGAGATGGAATCATTATCTTTTGTTGTTCTATCCGTCTGAGATAGAATCATTATTTATTTATTTTTTGTCCGTCCGTCTTCACATTATATAATATAATAATAACAACATTGGATTTCTGCCTTGAAAAGGAATTCAAACTGTTTGTCTGTCGTACTCTCACTTGAAAGGAAATTGATTACAATGGAGATTCTCTAAACTTGAAGTATACAATGCCATTCCTGACATGAATAACAATTCAAGTATTTGTGTCTGTGGATTTGGGTAGGAGGATAAAGGTAAAAGCAGAAGGTAAGGAGTGGGAAAGGCTGGCAGATGGGTGGGAAGGAAAAATCAGGTGGATACAGTGGTGTAGCCTGCTTTAAAAAAGTGAGGGGTCCGAGAAGTTTCTAGACCCCCATTCCATGACGTCCCAAGTGTTTAAATTTAGCCCATTTTTAAGGGCAATTTTTTTTTTTAGCAAAAAAGATATATAGAAAAACAAAGAATATCATTTTTTTTTAAATAAGCTTGAAAACGTGCACCCCCCACTCCCCCCCCCCCACCTCCCATGGCTATGCCACTGGGTGGATGATGGCAGAGATAGGAGGATGCAGAAGAGTCTTAATTGAGAAAGACAGGGCTGTAATTTCCCATGGGACAGGGTTTTGATACGCTTAAATTTAGGGTATACATCTTTGATAAATGTTGTTCTTTGTTGGGAGGTGGGTATGGTGCTCTATTTTCTTATGTAGCTCATTGTTTTTTTAACCCCCTGCCATTTCTCTTTGAAAAAGAAAAGATAATTTTAATGAAAATCATTGTCATAGACCTTAAAATTCTCAAACTTTGATCAGTCGTATCTGTGAAACTGAATGAAAATAACATTTTTTCTCCAAATTCAGTGCTCTTTTTAAAGTTAATTTCTATTAGTTATGAATATTGCTGTCTCCTCCCCTTTCACACATTTAGGAAACTTGTTCCATTTTTCTCTGACCATTCTAACATTTACAGATTTTCTGTGAATATTTAGTGATTCCTCTTCTTTTTTTTTTCATTGTTATGCAGATATTTGCTGTTTTTATTGTATTTTACGAATTGGCTCTATTTGTATTTTGTACTTTTTTATCAAATAAATTTGGTAAGACTTTCTTTGCTGTCACGGTGTATATGTCAAACCTGTTAGTTTTTATCTGAAAATAACGACTGTCCATTTGATTTGGTTGCCATAGTAACCAACTCCTTATTGATGTCTTTGCCGTGAATGACTTCAAGAAGAAATATAAGAATCTACATTTAACAGACCGAAAGAGACACAAATGACATTTCCCCAGGGATAGGGAGGCTCGTGTTATTCTTCTGTTTCCGTGGCAACGCCATGCTAATTAGACACCTGTTTCAAGTCGCAGCTTGTAAAGACTCATCAAGGCACACTTTCATAACTTGCCACTTTTGTCAGCGATACGGTTGCGGGCGGCTTGAATATTGTCTGGTTCTTTTTTAACATTTCTCGCAACTTTTTTCATCATCCGAAATATTGGTGCCATAACAAAACAGATCGCCTAGACTAAAAACAAGCCTCAATCTTGTAAGTAATAAGTATTATTGCTGTTCTGATTAGCATACCGGGCAGAGGCAGTGGTTAAGTGCCACTCCAACGCTGGAAGAAACCACATCTTATATTGGCTGGAGGGTTAAATCAAGTTATGTGGTCTGGTATATAGAACGTCCCCCCCAACTATTGTGAAATTTAAATGAAAGATGAACAAAATATTTTGCTTTTGCAAAACGTTGCCGATTTTTGTATTAAAATACTAATGAAATGGCAACAAATTGAGATTTTTTTCCATATGAAAATATCTTGGCTCTGGATATACTGTGTTACATATGTGTAATATATGCCGAGCATTAATTGAGATAAAAAAAACAGTCAAAGCTAAGCCAGAATAAAACTGACGACAAGTAGTCGTATATGAAGGTAGATTATCCTGAAAATTGTTTATAATACTGGTGGGGACTATTGATCAAGAGTGAATTTTTTTAATTTTTTTTTTTGGGGGGGGTGGTTGATTCTTGTTGGACCTAGGATTTCTGATGTTGATTGTATTGCTGCTGAAGAGTGGAATTGCTCAGAGTGGTGGAGGTATGCACATTCTACAGAGTGCTAAAAGTCAAGGTCATTCTGTTTTGTACAGTACAAATAGACATGTCTGACTACTATACTAATTCTTAAAGGATTAGTTCAGTGGTCATCTTATATCAAAGGGGACTTCAAAAGAAACAATATGGTGAAGAAAGTGTTCAAAAACAAATGTTACCAAATTTTAAACTTAGATATCTCCTTAACGGAATAAAGATTTCTGAAGATTTGTTCACTGTTTTGTTTCTTTTGAAGTCCTCTTTTATATAATGTAGACTTGACTGACCCCTGAACTAATCCTTTAAAGATTTCTTTTCACCCAGCTGGTATAAAAATCTTGGACAAAATGGATTCCACTGAATGCCACCTTAACTCAGTTCATTGTGAGTCAATGTCAGTGTTTGATAAACTCCCCAACTTTTGTTTGGAATAAAATCCTGTGTAGGGAATACATGATTAACCTCCAACTCTACAGGTCATTGAATAAAAATTAGAATCGTGGTTTTTGCTTCCTTGCTGTTGCCTTTCAAAGGAAGTCACTTTTGTATTTACAACAAACCCAGATGTTCCTTGGATATAAAAGTTTGAGTGGTTTGTATAGGAAGACTGAAATTTGTACAAAACTCATTTTAAAAATAGAATACCAATTTTCCTTGTGCTAAAAGTTCTCTTCAGGGTCACTACAGATCCTGCATTGTTTGTTTTTGTGTTTTTTTCTCATCATCATCAAAATTTGTTAAAGGAAGATAAGAGATGTGTAGTGGTCATCAAGAAACTATAGAGACTAATAATAATAATAATAATAATAATGATAATGATGATGATGATGATGATGATGATGATGATGATGATAATAATGATAATGATGATGATGATGATGATGGTAATAATATGGTGGTGATGATGATGATGGTGGTGGTGGTGGTAATAATGGTAATAATAATAATGATGATAATTGGTAATAAAAATAATAATAATAATAATAATAATAATAATTATTAATTATATTATTAATTATAATAATAATAATAATAATAATAATAATAATATTGATAATAATAATAATAATAAAAAATATTAATAATAATAATAATAATAATAATAATAATGATAATTAATAATAATAATGATAATAATAATAATAATAATAATAATAAAAATAATGATATAAATAATGATAATAATAATAATAATAATATTAATAATAATAATAATAATAATATTAATAATACTAATAATAATAATAATAAATAATAATAACAATAATGATAACATTAATAATAATAATAATAATATTGATAACAATGAAAATAATAATATTGATATTAATATTATTAATATTTATGATAATAATAATAATAATAATACAATCCTATTAAGAATGTTGTAAAGGACAATATAGGGTCAGGCACTTAGCCATGCAGGATTTTCCATTGGTAAGAGGGGGCATGTTGTCAATTTGTATTGACCTGAGGTAATTTTGAATCATTTTGAGAGGTATTTCATTCCACATGAATTCTTGACTTGGGCCCAGTAGTGTTACTGTTAGAATGTAGTAGGGTCTAAGGTTAGAACTCTCCGTTGTCTCAGTATGTTGATGCTTATGTGTAAACTTGCTTGTGGAATCAAAGAGCAGCAGTGAGGTGTCACTTTTATTTCAGGGTTTTGAGTGTTGCATGACTAAAAAGAATGTGTGGTCTCGCCTTCTATACATGACAACTTGTGTAGATAATTCTTTCATTTGGTATCTAAAAACTCCACAAAACTTCAAGTCTTTTTTACATCCTGTGACATGTTAAATGAAAAATTGTTTATGAATGACCAAATGACTGACTTAGGGGTATGCCTAAATTGATGACTGACTTGGGGTATGCCTAAATTGATGACTGACTTGGGGGTATGCCTAAATTGATGACTGATTTGGGGTATGCCTAAATTTATGACTGACTTGGGGGTATGCCTAAATTGATGACTGATTTGGGGTATGCCTAAATTGATGACTGACTTGGGGGTATGCCTAAATTGACTTGAATTTTGTTAGAATAAGCTTGTTTTGCATGGAAGATTACAAAGATTACATAAAAGACATGAAGATACAAAACATGATTTGTTGATATTTATTCTTTTAAAAACCTTGGAAAAATGTGTTTTTCAACAAACTGGAAAGTTGCAAACAAAACGTGATGCATTATGCTGGAAAGACATAAGCAAAGCATAAGCATTATTTGTGCTGGACAGGTTTAAGCATTGTGCTGGAAAGACGCCAGCAATGTGTAAGTATTGTAATGGAAATGCGTAAGCATTACGCTGGAAATGTGTAAGCATTGCACTGAAAAGCACAAGCAAAGAATTGAACTGGAAGCGAAGAATTATAGCGTGCATGACCATGGAAATTAATTACAGGTCAACACATTTGCCTCCAGAGCTGTAGCATTTTAAATTGTCCAATGCATGTATTTTGTAAGCATTCTCTATAATCATTTTTTTAAATCTTTTTATGTAAGCATTTGTATTTGTTGCTTGCATGATGTAAGCAACATGCCCATGCTTACACGATGCTTGCATAATGCCTATGCAATGCTTACACTTTGTTTACATGATGCTTGCCTGATGCTTATATAAAGCTTACATTTCAATTTGCTATGGGTTGTGAGATCAGCTGCTAAATAGAAGGTACAAATCAAATATTTCTAGCATTTACCTCCAAAAATGTCAAAATGTGTTTTTATTTAACAAGCATGTTGATTTTGTTGCAATTTAATATCTAAAGCAGCACTTAATTGGCCCAAGTCTGTACATACAGTAGTTGCAATATTCTGCAATATCTAGAATAATCAAGTGCAAAGCTTTCATGAACCCACTGACTATATACCTTTGCTGTGAATGTTCAAGCATGGAGGTACAAAGTGGTACCTCCATGGTTCAAGTCAGCCTAAAGTTTCCTTAATGGATACTTGAGTAATTTTTCGAAGGCAAAAGTATGAAATATTGAACTTACAATCTTTAGACAAAATTGTTGGAACAATTTAGCATTATGAGAACTACAGTACATATGTTATAGTGTTATGTTTTTAAAATATTTTTCAGATATTGTAACTTCCTACCCCTCCCCCTTTTCAATGTTCAATATATTTCTGTCTTAATGTTATTTCCAGAAGAAGAAAAACATTAACAAAGCCCAACATTGAATGGGGAGGGGGAGGGGAGAACATTTAATATAGTGAGGTAGGGGATGAAGAATTGTAACTCCCTACCCCCTCCCCCTTTTCAATGTTGAATATATTTCTGTCTTAATGTTATTTCCAGAAGAAAAAAACATTAACAAAGGCCAACATTGAATGGGGAGGGGAGGGGGACAGTTAACATAGTGAGGCAGGGGATGAAGATGCTGCAATGTTGAATATATTTCTGTTTTAATGTTATTTCGAAGAAAAATCAATGCCAATAATAACAATGTCCTTAGAATTATAAAATATTAATTACAAATGAAAGAATAGGGTTT
Organism: Chiridota heheva; assembly: GCA_020152595.1. NCBI lineage: Eukaryota > Metazoa > Echinodermata > Holothuroidea > Apodida > Chiridotidae > Chiridota > Chiridota heheva. The sequence continues at coordinate 219,685 of JAIGNY010002549.1, read as the reverse complement.
GAAGAAGCAATAGGCAATATTCCAGCTTTTGTGATTTCTAAATGTGGAATAATTTACAATAGAAAAGTAGGTCATGAAAAGCATCACATATTTTTCTCTAAGTGGTTTAATGACTTTTATTCAAGATTGTAAGGTGTGTTTTTTTGTTGTTTTTTTTTGTCAAAATTCTTATGACTGCAAAAGACATGTTCCAGTATATGACTAGAGCTCCTTGACTGCAGGTTGTGGTCTCAGAGGCATATCAGTTTTATAGTAGGAGCTCGTCTTGATCAAAAAATAAACACTTGTTTCTTTGCTAATTAGTTCATGGTAATTTTGAAATGACAGCTCTAGGTCTCATATTTTATGGTTCATTGCATATTTTGTTCCAATTAAGCTCAAGTTTGACAAATAACAAATTTTGGTGTGAAGAAGATGATCATATAGCCCTGTGTTAGTACCATTTTTCACATTCCTTAAGATCTTGTCTGTAAGCATGAACTTGTAAGTAAACTCAAGAAGTGTCATAAATTGTTTTTTTATCTTTTAATTAATTATCAGGTAACGGGGAAATAATATTTTCAGTAATTGATTTTATTGTGTTTCTGATTGTTCAAGTAAATAGATTTACCACCTGTGTTGTTGGTTTTGAAGTAAAAGTGCAAAATATCTACAGGCGGCCAGGTTTTTGAATCTCCTTCGCAATATTGTTTTGGCAAAGGAAGTTATTGAGCTTTTGCCAGGGCTAAGTGACTCATTTTGAGGTCAAAGAATTTCATTGACCAGCTCCAAAAAACCAATTAAGTTCAAGATAAGGTCATAAGTATTGTCTTTCATCATAATGCCAACATTGATCAGAAATCCCTATCTTATTAGGGAAGTATTAGTTTTAACACAGTGTGGTATTTTTTTTTTTTTTTAATTGACAGAAACAAATTTCCAACCAGACATGAAAATTGCCATAGAAAATACAAAAAAGGTTGAATTGATTCTATGGAAAAAATTTTAAATGATCAAACTTGAAATAAATCTCCCTCTAAATTGATAGCTTCCTGATTATACAAATATAAATGATATGCACAAAACATAACAATATGAAAAGAAACAAAACCAAGAAACAAATACCAATAACTAAACAAAAATATTTTAAAGAGGTGAAATCATCATATGGACACAATGCCTAGAACTTGATTGAAACTGTTTGATTGGTTGAAATTTTAACCAATAGCTGCACGATTCGTTGCCCTTTTTTTCACGGTATATATCATATAAAACCCCAATTTTGAATAACGCTTAATGTGTCCCAGTTGGTTAAGGCGACAGAGTCTGATACTTTCAAACCAACAGTTGTAGGTTCCAATCTCGCCAGATCCATTTTTCTTTCATTTCGCTGTCTCTGTTTTCCCTCATTGTAATTTTTGTCTGGTTAATGCTATTGTAGTATTATCTTACTAATCTTACACTTTTTTTTATCTAAAAAATGCGTTGAAAAAATAAGTTTCCCGTAGATCGTTATATATAACGTTATGCACTACAATTGAATATTCATACACACAATGCTATGTATGCAAATGGACAGGGATCTTGTGCGTTTCAGAACCGAAAGTGACGTAAAAACTCTGTCTCCCCCAATTTTACAGAGACCAACGATATATAAACTGAGACAAGCCTCTCTCTTTAGATATAAAACTAAACTGAGTGTTGTGTGTTTTTTTTTTTTTTTTTTTTTCTGTTTAATGAGATCAATTTCTTACCAGTGATATATATGAACATGCATTGCCACAGAAAATGGTTCAGGAGACTATGGAAAATTTATAAATAAAACTTTTATTAAGTAGAGTTATGTTATGCAAAGATAATGATAATGCGTTAAATATTACAATATGGAAAAAACAAGCAAAAAGAAACACTGAAAGAGGGGCATAAAAGGGGTTACCTCTCAGGGGGTAAGTACCTCCAGAAATTATGGGTTCCATGCGGAAACAGTGCACTGGTAAAATAAGTTTCCAAAAAATGTTGCAGCTAATCAGGAAATCTTTAATTTTCAGAATCTCCCTCAATTTTCAGGAAATCTTTCATTTTCTGGAAATCTTCTTTGATTTTTGGGAAATTTTCACAAAATATTCTTTATTTTTTGGAAAATCTTCAATTTTAGGGAATCTTTACTTTTGGAAATTTCCTTAAAATTTGAGAAAATTCACTTTGTTAGGAAATTTCCTTCAATTTCGGAAAACCTTTTTTTTTTGAGAAAATTTCTAAAAGTTTAGGAAAATGTTCCTCGTTTCGGGAAATGTTGCCAAAGTTTCAACAAAATTTTCAATATTTTTTTTTTAGTCTTATGCTCATTTTTTCTTCAAATATTTCCTCCCCATGGGGCAGAAAGCATATTACCAAGGGTCTCCTTTCATAGTAGTCAGCTCCCCCTTCCCCTCTCCTTACTACACTTCTATTAGAACCAAATACCAAATACAACAATAACAAAACAATATATATTTAGATATGTTTTGCCTGAGTTTGTTTCCCACCCACACACTAGCTAGGTCAACTACCATCCCACCATGAAAAATAAAAGAAATTTAGGGATGCTCAAAATATGTTTACTTATCTCTAATTCCCAATAAAGCTACTTTTATATCTTTTCAATAAGCCACAGTATCAAATATCTTTAAGGGAATTATAATTATATATAGTTGTGAAATGTGTCTTTTCATCCTTTGATATATGATTACTATACTTTAGGGGTGTAGGAAGGGTCTCACAGGGGTAGGGGGGGGGGGGAATTCAAGAACTCCAAAATTTGAAGAATACATTTGAAATATTGCACTTATAAATGTTTTCATCTGTCTGTTATTAAGAATATTATGTATGTGAACTGATGAACAATGAATGTTCTTCAATAATTAAGACAAAAATTGTTTCCATTAAAGTTAGAAATAATTTTAAAAGAAATATGTGCAAATTGCATTCCACTGTTGTATAAGACTAACTGCCCCAGCCACTTATCAACATACTGTGGCAATCTTTGAAATGCAGTAACTCCTGGACAAAGTAAGATAGCAACATTGATTTTTCACCAATTTCTTTCTGTAATTGTTCTTAATTGACCATAAAGCATACTTGCGTTCCTTTCTTTTGAAGTAATGGCCATTAAACCGCTTCACCATTAATTGATTAGTTCAGTGGTCAAGCAAGTGTATCTTGTATGAAAGAGGACTTTATGAGAAAACAAAATGGTGGAGAAAGTACTTCAATATCTTAAAGGAATATTCCCATGTTTTTAATGAAATATTCTCATGTTTTTAAAGGAATATTCCCATGTTTTAAAAGCATATTCCCATGTTTTTAAAGGAATATTCCCATGTTTTTAAAGGAATATTCCTGTTTTAGAGGAATATTCCCATGTTTTTTAAAGAAATATTCCCATGTTTTTAAAGGATTTTCCTCTTTTTTTTTTTAAAGGATTATGCCCATGTTTATGAAAGAATATTATAATGTTTTTAAAGGAATATTCCTATGTTTTGAAAGGAATATTCCCATGTTTTTTTGTAACCTTTTATCATAAGAAAGAGACAAATTTGAGAAACAATTTAGTACAAAAATCATGTTGATATGTTATTCCTACTAGGAGATATTCAAAATTTAAGGTTCACATAAAATGGCAATAAATGAATAGGAAAATGATCAGTATGACATCACAGCAACACATTCTCCCACAAAGTTTATGTATTTCATTAAAATCTATCATCCTTATTTATAAGTAAAACCTTCTAGAAAAATAAATTAATGAAAGTGAAGAAATGCCAAATATACCCTACTTCAATAACTTTTGGAAAATTTTTAACGTTCAAAGAAATACATAAACAGTTGCAATGTAATTGCCTCTATGACATCAAACACAAATTCATCATACTGTACAAAAACTTTTAAATGCAATTGGAAAATCTTAAAAGATCCATATCTCCTAAACGGAATATGATATCAACCTGATTTTTGTTCCAAATTGGCTCTAAAAAGTATGCTCTTTCAAATAAAATTTTACAAAAAACCATGGGAATATTCCTGAAGATATTCAAGTTTAAAGCTCTGTCTGTCTTATATTTGCAGAAATGACTGGTGTAGTAAGTCTACTATGGAAGGTTGGCACCCTCATCCTCACTTACAGTAGCAATTGTTAATGTATTTTAAAGAAAATGTGTTCAACATTTTAGTTTTACTATTTAAATTAATTTTCCTCAAACTTTTTCAGTTGGTAAATTATAATTGCCATTATTAGATTCTTAGATTTTAATTGGTTTCATTGAATGAATTCTTTTCATTGGTTTTAATGCACAAAATTGCAGGACAAAATATGATAGGATTCATAAAATCTTTGAGGAATCTGAGGATGTGACATCACAGCTAGTCTGATTTTAGACATTTGTTCATAAATGATGGCTTTCTTCACCATTTTCTTACTTTTCAAGTTATCTTTCATATAAGATGAACTTGCTTTCCTACTGAAATAATTCGTTAAAGAAAATTAATTAACTTTTCAATAATTGAGTAGTTTTCAGAGTTTCTCCAGGTGGTAAATTACAATGAGACAGAACTGTAAGCTTGAATATCTCCTCAGAATAAGATTTTTGAACGCTTTCTTCACCATTTTGTTTCTTTCGAAGTCCTTTTTTCATTTGAAATTGACTTGCTTCGGGGAAGGGGGCACTTCCATATGTGAGGGGTATATATATATATATATATATCATATATATATATATATATATATATATATATATATATATATATATATATATATATATATATATATATAAATATATATATATATATATATATATATATATATATATATATATATATATATATATATATATATATATATATATATGTATATATATATATATATATATATATATATATATATATATATATATATATATATATATATATATATATATATATATATATATATATATATATATATATATATATATATATATATATATATATATATATATATATATATATATATATATATATATATATATATATATATATATATATATATATATATATATATATACCACCCAAGCGGTACCTTTTTGCATCATTTTCATATGTTACGTTTGTACTGCTGGTTTGTTTTACAATAGTTTTTGTTGAATCCTCAATACTGCTGTAGGTATCGAAATTGACTTCATTCATACTGCAGGTGTTAAAATTGTCAAAATGGTATTGTTTCCTACTATAGGTACCAAAGAATCTGTTATACTGCAGGTATAGTTTTCAGTTGATGGGCTTCACAGCCCTACCAGTTTTAGTATGAAGTGCCCCCACCCCCTTCCCCTGTGGAACTTTGCTATACCACTGAACTAATCCATGAAAGTCACTTTGTATCCTATCCTTACTAGCACTAGGCATATATTCCCAATGCTACCATACCACTTTTTTTCTGAGAAACTTAATTGTCTTGTGAACTTCTGACATCATGTTTTCTTTCTGCTATTTAATTGATTCTTGATTGTTTTGCCAAGTTCGTAAAGGGTCTGTCAAATTTTGATACAAGGCAGTCTCACAAGGTATGTGTGACATCAGATCGTTGTAAACTTTGATATAAAACAGAACACATGTAATTGAAAGATTTGTCGGGGGATTTTATGGGGCTGTTATTGCATTGGTTGTTAACTCATAGGGGTACATATGGCCACACTGAACTTTGCACTAATTTGAAAGATGAGAGGTTGAGTTGTGACAAATCTATTCCTATGTGAAATGACAATTCTATTGCACCTATAAAGTATGAAGAAAAAATGACAAATCTATACCTTTTTGTGTTTTTATGACAAAGTCAATTTTGAGTTGGAAAGTCTACAATTTTGAGTTGGAAAGTCTACACTTGTAAAATGCTTATTTTCTTTGCAAGTTATGACTGATCAGAAACTTTAATTGTTGACACCCTTGAGGATAAATGTAGTCAAAGGTTGCTGCTAATCGGGAAATCCGACACTCTTGAGGATAAATGTAGTCAAAGGTTGCTGCTAATCGGGAAATCTCCTTTAATTTTCAAGAAATCTTCAATATTCGGGACATTTTGTTCAATTTTTGTTCAAAAAAATTCAATTTTTGGAAAATTTTGTTCAATTATTCAATCAATTGAAAACTGTACTAAAAGGAAAGGTATCATCCCATAAATGAATTCCCAAGTGCTGGTAATGTCACTTCCAATTCTCAATTTCCCTGATTGATTTCCTCCAGTTTTTCCTGTCTTGGGCCAGCCTTTCTGCTGTCTCTAGGTAGTTGTTGCCTGGAGATTGCATGTCCTCGTACAATCTGCCCATCTTCTGGGTGGTCTACCTTTAGTCTAGTGCCTCATGGAAGAAATAAAGAAGGGTCTACCTCTAGGTCTCGTGCCTCATGGAAGAGATAAAGAAGGTTTAAATTTTCTTTAATTCTACCAAATTTTCCATCAATTTGACTTCTTCTTTTTTTCAATTTTATTTGAATAATTCCCAGTTTGACCTCCCAACCAGAAAAAAAGCATTTGCAACCAGAAAGGAAAAATTCTCTCAGGCGGGGTGGGAGGAAGGGGGGGGGAGGAGGCTCCCAGCCTCTGGTTCCAATTGCAGGGTTACTACCTCTGCCTGATTTATTTATCAGAACGAGCAGGCATAATTGGTATTCATTCACTTCTGATCCAAAAAACTACATTTGTGAACACATCTCCCCCCCCCCCCTTACCCCTCCAGCTTGGCACGTTGGTCCAATATGGTAGGGCTGTCACGATATGTCGATTATCACCATATATCATGATATCAGGGTTTTTTCCATGGTATCTTAAAAACCATCATGATGTGCCATTTTCATATGTAAACTGCATTTTCAAAACAAAATTTGTGAAACAGAATTTTAGAAGCATTTCAAATAATAAGACTAATACATGTAAATGAATATTTTTTGCAGTACATGTGAATCTTTTTTGCCTCCCTTCTTTAGATCTTCTATTTTATGGGATAAATGACATCTAGATGCTGAAAACCCAAGAAGTTTCCAAAATTGATAATCATAACATAGATGATCGCAATTTTTTTCCCCTATGATAATTGATATCTCATTTACTTAATCGTGATATAATGATAATTATAATAAGACTTTTAAATATCGCATTATACCAACAGTTTCAATGCGTTTTACAAATCCATGGCAGTCAGTTAGTTCCCGGCTGCCAACGTGAGCATGCATGAACTTGTGCTTGACTGAGACAGGACGGGAACTTGACTGAGACAGGGCGGGAAGTGAATTTCATGCTTCTCTTCTCGAATAGTGTTAAGAGAACGAGGCAGGGGGTGACTGTCCTGCCATCGAGACCAACAGCTGAACGTCCCCTCTGAAGGATGGTGTGTACGCCATTCAACCATTGTCACTGCAGATAAAATGCTTCCGCTGTGGTATCCGTCTACACCCTTACAGAAATATTAACTTGCAGCAAGCATGCTGCAAGCTAGTATTTGGAACAAATTAGCTTGCACAAGCTAGCAAAAACTATCTGCAAGCTTGCGCAAGCTAGCAAAACTTTTTGCAAGCTTGCGTAAGCTACCAAATATTTTATGCTAGCTTGTGCAAGCTAGCGAGCTAGTATTTGTTCCAAATACTAGCTTTCAGCATGCTTGCTGCATGCATGCTTGCACAAGCTTGCAGCATGCTTGCAAAGCTTGCAGCATGCTTGCACAAGCTTAAAATTGTTAGCTTGTCGCAAGAGTGCTGCAATCTAAAATTTCTGTAAGGGCATAGCTATCTATATAGCCGTGGAAAAATCAAGTTAGCTAGACCTGACCGAGCCTTGAACTCAGGATCTCCAGCATCTCATACCCTCTGCTTAATGAACTAGGTGTTCTCTTAATATGGGGCTGTAGAGTTCATGCTTGGAATATGATTATTAGAAACAAACAATGTTTATGTGCATGGGTGCCTGATGTATCTGCTATGTAACATCCGTTTCCAGGGATACAACTTGTATCAAGTTACACCATAAAGCAGGATGAACAGTCATGTTCCTGGAGTGGCTAATACTATGAATATAAAGATGACAAGTCACAAGTAATATCTGTTTTAAGCAAACCAGGTAACTGGATCATACTCATTTAAACAGAAACATAGGACATGACATTCTGCATTGTATGGTTTATCACTGACTATACTAGACAGTACAAATAACGTTTTTGTCTTGGCTGAGATTGATAACAACTATGAATTATGATAGTAATATAGGGTAAAAAAGAGTTTTCAAATTTCAATTATCTTTTAAATATTAATATAAGAATGTTATTATCATAAAATCCATTGGAGCCATTAGACCCTGATTTCCATAGCCCAAGCAGATCAGGGTATATGATTACCCCTGGACGGGACGCCATGCAGTCCATCACAGATTAACTCGCCAGTAGTGTTGGTACTCATTTTACAGCCAAATGGACTGGAGCAAGTGGAGTAAAGTGTCTTGCTCAAGGACACAATGCAGCGCTCGTGATGAGAGTTGAACTTGGTACCTTTCACATACAAGCATGACTCCTTAACCACTGAGCCACTGCACCTTTCGTTAATATCGTAAGGACAATAAATCATTATAAACAATTGAAGCCAGCTCGTCAAGCTTTATGGCATTTGCATTTAGTATCTTTCACTAGCTTGAGGTAAGCTAACTTCTATTTGCGACGGTCTGGTTAATTACGACCAAAAAAGTTGTTTTAGTTGTGCAAGCTCAAAAGGTTCCAACCACCTTCTCCCCTCCCCACCCCAATGGGAAGGCCTGAACCCCCTCCCTCCCCACCCCCCCACCCCAGTGGGTAGGCCTGGACCCCTCCCCACTCCCCCCCCCCCCTCTCCACCCCTGATGGGAGGCCTGAAACTGCACCCCTCCCCACCCTGATGGGAAACCTGTAACCCCTCCCCCTTGGTGATGTCATGGTAAAATGAGGAATCATACGTTAAAAGAGGTACTTTAACTCCGCGATGAGCAATGAAATGAAAATCATTCTTCAAACCCTAAACTTGCCCCAAAATTGTGTCTAATTACCACCAGAGCAGCCTTCCGGGCATCGTTCCTCCTCTCAGACTCAAAACTCATCCCCCTATGGCCCCTTGTCCAACTGTGAGCTCCTTTAAAAAAAATGACTTTATAAAGATTTGTGAGGGTGTGGTAAGCTCATTGTGAGCTTTTTAAAACTCATCATTTCTTTGCGTTATTGAATGGCAAAAACTGCACACGATTTAAAGGCTATTAACCAAGTGCAACTAAACACAAGCACACCAGAACCTTCTTATCACTCTTAAACCAAACTTTCTTCCAACCAGTCATTATTAAACCTTGTCTTTTCTTCTCATTTTCCACCCCAAATTTCCCTCCAAAATATCATAAAACTGAATTTAGACTGAAAATTATAGGAACTAGACCTGAACATTCCTATAACTTACAGAATCATGGAAAGATGAACCTAATAGTGTAAGAAAGCAGATCAATAAAACCTGATTTAAGTTCCAGATACAGTTTGTCACTTGTCAGAGATACAGTTTGTCACTTGTCAGAGATACAGTTTGTCACTTGTCAGAGATACAGTTTGTCACTTGTCAGAGATACAGTTTGTCACTTGTCAGAGATACAGTTTGTCACTTGTCAGATTGCCAAAACTGCAGTTCTAGCTTTTTTTTATTTACTGATATTAAGTTTCACAAATCTGTGCTACATTTTTATAATATGAAAGTTGGTATTTTAGAATGATAAATGATATGCACATTTTAAGTTGATGAGGAACATTTGTTGGTATGGTAACCAAGTAACTGGATCATACACAGATAATAATCCACTTGGGACATTAAGTTTTCCTGATTTATTAGTAACTGCGCCAGACAATGTTAATAACAAGTTTGGTGCAGAGATAATAACTGTATGAAGAATAATGATAATCTTTTATCATTTTGGAAGACAGAAAGAAAACAGAATATTGCACTATATATATAGTGCTAAAAACATTGCTGTTTTGTTTATCATCCAAAATTTTACCTCAAAGAATTGATTCAGGGGTCAAGCAAGTCCATCTTATATGAAAGAGGACTTCAAAAATACAAAATAGTGAAGAAACCATTCAAAAATCTTATTCCGTTTGGGGAGATACTTAGTTTACAATTTGGTATCATTTGTGTAGAAACAACTGAAGTCAGAGTTAGTTGTGATGTCATAGCCTCAGATTTCTCTGTCTTTATGTCTTCTATCATAATTTATCCTGCAATTTTGTGGGTTAAAACCCATGGGATATGTCAAAAAAGTAGTAAAACTTAATCTAGGAATGGTATTTATAATACACATCCTGAAGAAAGTTTGAGGAAAAATTATTTAAATAGTGAAAACATTAAATAAACTTTCTTTTAAATACATAAACAATTAATAAGAATGTGAGGATGAAGATCAGACAGAGCTTTAAACTTGAATATCTCCTTAACGGAATAAGATTTTTGAATGCTTTCTTCACCTTTTTGTATCGTTTGAAGTCCTCTTTCATATGAGATGGACATGCTTGACCCCTGAACTAATCCTTTAAGTACTTACATGTATCATCTACTGATGATAGTGGTGCAGGAACGACGATGACGATGAACACACAATTACAATGACGGGGTCGTCGCCTGCGTATTCGATTATGATAGCAACAATGCTATCACAAAACGCTTAATACGACCCAGGCGAGAACACAGGTATGACGTATGGACAGACATAACATCAACAACCAAGTCAATGTCCACGGCCTTTGATAACCAGTTGTGGTACACTGGCGTGTCTACCCAACCCAGGCTTGAACCCAGGGCCTCGTGGTCTGTAGACAGGTATGATAACCGCTACACCACAGTAGGTAGACAAGAACAAATACGAACATACATTTAACCAGAAGGCAGTCCTATTGGAATGATGATAGTTCACTTAAACATGTTAATTTGACAAGTAAACACTTGTTGTCAGGGAAACAAGGTACACAAATAATTACCAACATGGATCATGGTACTCTGGCTTGTATGATTTATTACTGACTGCATCACTGCGGACTGCAGATAACTATTTTTGGTTGGCCGAGAGAGCATTTTGCATTAATAATAACATGGATATGCTTCATGGTAATGATAATAACCTTTATTATGTTGGAGAAGGAAAAGCAGTAGTTGTCAAAATGTATATCCATATATCTCTGCTCAAAGAGATACAGAAAGTCATTAGAATCAGGGGTGTAGGAAGCTTTCAAAAGGGGAGGGGAGGGGGATGTCCACCATCCCAATCTGTAGATAGAATAAGTGAGCCCAAAACAACAAAGTAAAGTAAAAGGGGGACTTCACTTTTAGAAAGGGGCACTTTTCCAATGGGATACATTCCTCCTGTACATGGGACTGACAAAAGTTACCAGTTTTCTACTATTGGGACAGTCATTGAGGGGCACTTTTCATTTTCAAAAGGGAAACTTTTGTCATTTTTTGAAAAGTAGGGGTGGGGGGCAAGTGCTCCCCAATGTCCAAATTATGTGGCCAGAAAAGTGAGTAAAACCTCCATGTCAATCATATTTCTTAAAAAAATTTTGATATTTGACAAATGTTGAGGTGATGGCAATTTATTTTCTTTATTCATTTATTTGTTTTAGCTCTTACAAGTTATTAAGCACAGCAAAATATGGATTTGACATTAATATGAAAGAAAAGTGTTCTGGTGATTAATTAAAAAGCATCGTTTGTACAAGTTGCATATTCCTTTGTACCTAATTCTAATGCCATCTAGCGTTGCTAGTGTTGTTTAACATTTTTCCCATGTAGGTGTAAGTTTAACATTATATATATATATATATATATATATATATATATATATATATATATATATATATATATATATATATATATATATATATATATATATATATATATATATATATATATATATATATATATATATATATATATATATATATATATATATATATATATATATATATATATATATATATATATATATATATATATATATATATATATATATATATATATATATATATATATATATATATATATATATATATATATATATATATATATATATATATATATATATATATATATATATATATATATATATATATATATATAAATATATATATATATATATATATATATATATATATATATATATATATATATATATATATATATATATATATATATATATATATATATATATATATATATATATATATATATATATATATATATATATATATATATATATATATATATATATATATATATATAAATATATATATATATATATATATATATATATATATATATATATATATATATAAATATATATATATATATAAATGTTATGAAAAATATATATATTATATATATATATATATATATATATATTGATAATATATATATATATATATATATATATATGTATGTATGTATATATGGGCATATGATTTTTTCTCTCACCATTTCATTATTCAAATGTTCCAGTGGAGAACTGCATTCCACACATTTCACACATGCCCAAAAAGAAAGTGTTTATATTTTCATGTTGGTGTAATTTTGTGCTTCACTTAAAGATTAAAGAAGAAAAAAAAATCCATTTGATTGAAAGAAATATGGATATCTGTATCTTTTCAATTTATTTGTTCATCCTCTTTCCTATCCAGAATTTTTATTTAGACTAATATACCAAGGTTCAAAGCAGCACTCAATTGAAATGTGAGGTGTGAGGGTAATAATGATAATAATGATGATGATGATGATGACGACGACTAAGAAAGGAAGATGATAATAATAATTACTATATAATAAGAAGAAGAAGAACAACAACAACATTATGAATAATAATAATAATATGAATATTAATATTAATCTTAATAATGATGATAATAATAATAATAATAATAACAATAATATGAATAATAATGATATTAATAATATATTAATAGGAATAATAATATTAATAATGATATTGATATCAATAATAATATTAATAATGATATTAATAATAATATTGATAATAATAGTAATAATACATTGCGCAAAAATCTGCAAGCATTCTAATGCACTTCACAATAAGATAAAACTAAACAAAGGCAATTAGTACATTACAGTACGTTATTAACTGAGACTTAAACAAACCAATGATTGTTAAGACAGGCTTAGAAATCTTTTCAAGCTTCCCAAGTGATCAATTAGGCCAAACAGCTATTCCCCAAAATTATAACACATTAACCGCTGTTACCAGATTGAATGGTTAATAAAGGGGAAGACGTTAGGTGTAAGAAACATAGCTGTAGCCCTATCCCCCACCACACAAAAATGGGGGCTGAAGTGTACTTCAGCTCTACACTTTGGTCATAGATTCTTTTTTTCACTTTTCCTATAGAAATCAATGTAAGGTAAAACCTATAATATATTGTTCATCTATGATTTCATTGTCTGTCAAATAAATATTTTTCTGAAATTCTATTGGAACTTTTCATCTTTTAATTAGGACAAAGATACACTCAGTGTGCAGACAATAATAATTAGGGAAAAAACATAGGAGCATGAAGTGATGATTTTTCCCCTGCCACAATGGTGGGGCTGGGGTATACTTCACCCTATATTGTCGTAGAAAAATATTTCCTTTCAATGAAATACAGACAGTTGTTAATCTTAATGCAGCGGTCAAACATGCATCTTCACACACACACCCCTCAAGGCACATTCAAGATTTGGTGTCGATACGATGTCAAATCTTCAGGTAAATTTTTTGAAAATTTGGGTGAATCTTGTTGACCTAAAATATTTTTGGGTGGTGTAAATCTTGAACTTTTTTTTTTTTTTGAAGTCAGGTGAATCTTTGCCTAAAAACTATTGCAGATGGGTGATTCATTGTCAAATTCTTCAATCTAAACGATGGAAATGCGTCAAATTCAAATCATTCACGTTGAATCATCGTCAAACTGAAAAATCACAATTGCTGAAGTTAAACTATTTCCAACAGATTTCATTCTATCATACAAGAAGATAATGTGGAATAACAAAATGGTGTATTATGATACTATATTGACTTATAAAAAGTAAAGTAATAACCAGAAATCATTTTTTTCTCTATGGTGAATCTTCACCCAATTTGGGTTTTTTCATGGTGAATCTTGACCAGAATTTTTTTTGGCTGAGTTGAATCCTTGCCTAAAAATATTGCAAGTAAGTGAGTCTTGACCTAAAAAAATTCTGGAAAAGGTGAACACTTGAGGAGGGGTATGTGAACATGCCTTTGACCGATGCATAAGGTTGCATTGCCTGAAAAATTGATATTGTTCTTGAATGACGTCCAAACTCTCGCATTCGAGAGAGAGAGAGTTGAACATACAATTACAATGACGGGGTTGTCGCCTGCGTATTCAATTATGATAGTACAAATGCTATCACGAAACGCTTAATACGACCCAGACGAGAACACAGGTACGACGTACGGACAGACATAGCATCGACAACCAAGTCAATGTCCACGGCCTTTGATAACCAGTTGTAGTGCACTGGCATGTCTACCCAATCCAGGCTTGAACCCAGGGCCTCGTGGTCTGTAGACAGGTATGATAACCGCTACACCACAGTAGGTAGATATCTGCATTCTTTTAATTGGACCAAACATGCTCGATGCTCAGACAAGATTTATTTACTAAAAAACCATCAGTCACATCAGATATCAGATGAAGAAATCACATCAAATATCAAAAAAAAAAATTAATCAAAGAAGTCAGCAACAAAAACACAAGTTTGATTTATACTGAAAACAGACTTTCAGTAAAAGTAATGTAAAAAAAATGTATTGTGTCTGTGTGGATATGCTACTTGACCAAAGTTTAAAAACCATCGGATATATCAGGAAAGTAGTCAAACAGAATCTTGTAATGGTTATAATAACTTACCACCGGGAGAAAGTTCAAGGAAAAATAGTCAAAAAGTTAAATAAATTTTCTTTAAATACATTAATAATTGTTAAGAATGTGAGGATTAGCAAACCTTCCATAGTAGACTTACTACACCAGTCATTTCTACAGAGATAAGACAAGAGCTTTAAACTGGAATATCTTCCTTAAAGGAATACCATGGAATTTACTTTGATGTGTCTGATAGAGAAAAGTTTAAGAAATGGATTGGTAAAAAATTCATGTTGATATCTCATTCCTACTGTAGAAGATTTAAATTTTAAAGATTTTTCTTGCCCGCATAAAAATGACTTTAAGCGATGAGCGATTTTTTAGATAATCATACAGGAAAATATATACTGAAATATCTCCATAATGGAATAAGAATTTTGAATGATTTCTTCACCATTTTGTTTCTGTTAAAGCATGAAAAACGTGAACAGTTTATCGCTTTATTAAAAATATTACCTGTTTTAAAAATGGAATAAACCAAATAACCATGGTCGTGCATTAATGGGATTCAGCGCACGGGCCATCCCAGTAAGGCATTCTAATTATACAAAATGTTATCATTTTCCAATGAGTTACTTAATGAATATATGGGAGCAAAATGATGTTTTTATTTATGTATTTTTGTTAAGGGTGAAGGGGGAGGGAGATACCGTATTTTCTCTAATAAACGCCCCCTCTAATAAACGCCCCGTCATTTTTCATACTTTCAGGATGTAACAACGTCGTTAACTTACCGAATGTGACTTGAAAAGGCTGTAAGTCGAACGTAACCAAGTGGAAAATATGCAAAGAGTATATTCCATTAATAATCCATGCACAATAAAGCTAAAAACACAAAAATCGCTTAAAGAAACTAATGTCATAGGCCTAAAAGAAATTGCCGTTCTTTTGTAAGTTACATTTTTTTCTTCATACTTTACCCTCGAATAAACGCCCCCCTATTTTCCAAATGCAACGCCCTGGGGGCGTTTATTAGAGAAATTACGGTAGCCAGAATTAACACTTTCAGCCCGAAAAGAAGAAGAAAATTCTATATCGTACGCCTATGTGGAAAGATAACAACCCTACCCTTTTATGGAAAATGTTTGAATACTTTTTAACCTTAAGCTTCCCTTGTTATGTAACATAGCAACTGTTACCAGGGAAACAAATCAAATGTCTTAAATGATTACCAACTTGGGACATCATTATGAAGATATTATTAATGGCACCAGGCAGATCAGATAATATTTTACATTGGCTCATTTAACAATTGTAAACAATAATGAAAATTGCTTTTTATTATTCATGAAAATTGAAAGTTCAGGAAATCTTTATGGAGATCTAAAGAAATGTTTCATTAATAGTGATCATTGTTTTAATTTCAGAGAAAGAGTGATTGAGAAAGTGGTGAAGTGCACAGAACTTCTGATGCCTACGAGATAAATATTTGCCTAAAGTTTGAAAAAATACTAAAAGTATGGGGTCAAAATCAAAAAATATATTTGGGCATGAAGAACGTATTAAAACGAAAAAAAAGGTTTAAAGACAAACCCAGGTAAAGGTCATTATCAGGTATATCAGGGGGTGGTACCAGTGGCGTAGCTAGGGGCGAGTGGGGCCCCTAGGGTATAGGTATAATGGGTTTTTTTTTTACAGGCCCATTTATTGGGCCTGGGCTAAGGAGAGGCTGCCCACCTCAAGCCCACGCCCCTTAGTTATGACACTGGGTGGAGCAAGCTAGGGGCTGCTTAGGCTGCCCCCCTCCCCAGAATATAGGGGAAAGAGTAATTGCATTAAAATTTGCATTTCACTACAAAATGTCTCCTATCTTCAAAAGTATTGCATGTAACCCAACCAGAACTCATGACCCCTCCCCCACTCATGACCCTCCCCACTCATGACCCCTCCCCACTCATGAGCCCTCCCCCACTCATGACCCCTCCCCACTCATGACCCCTCCCCACTCATGACCCCTCCCCACTCATGATCCCTCCCCACTCATGACCCCTCCCCACTCATGACCCCTCCCCACTCATGACCCCTCCCCATCAATACCTTATCCCAATGATGACAATGAATGATTTCAAGTTTAGTAAAAGGTAATGAATTTTTAATGATATTTATAGAAATTGTTGTAGAAGTGTCTTTATGAGGTATAACATTGAATGAGACTTTCTTCACCACGTGAAATCTTCAAGACTTTATTAAAACATAACACGATATATGAATGTAGTTTCTATCCATTTTGTTTCTCTATAATCTACTATCATGGAACCACATAAAAAGAACATTCTTCAAACACTTTGTGCAATAAGTCAAATTTAATGTGTGATGAATTCTCAAATCAACCCCAAATTGTCAATATCGAACATAATTTGGATATTTCAGTTATTTGTTTCTTGGTTTGTCTAACTCATTAAGCATATGTGAGCATATGTCACATGCAATGTCATTCACTTTGATATTTATGCTCATATTGTGGGGCCTACAGATAAATATCTCTGAGCTAAATTTTGTCAATGTCACTTTGAAAACAGCAAGAAAAATGTTCTGAGCATTTTGCAGATTAATACACTAAACAGCTGAAATGAAATATTGATCAAGGAAACACTTTTTGATGCATTTGATTATAGTCAATTATTAACTTCCAGTTCTCGAAGCTTCAGTGCATGCTCACCGGCATAACCAGCCTCCAAAAAAGTGGTGACATTATTTCGATCATGGCTTTTTATGTAAATTTCCAAACATTGGGGGTAGAAGGGAGCTTGGTAGCATTATTTTTAAAAAGTGGCGGACCCAACTCCCCTCCCCTCCCATTCACCTTTTTTGACACTTTTTCATGCGTATGATTATAGTCTATTAACCCTTACTCTACCAGCACTTAAATCAAACCAAGCCATCCATGATGCTGGCTGCACCTACAAGGGCCCAGATAACATCCCCTACCAGTTCCTGAAACACCTCCCCAACAAGGCTACCACTACCCTACTCACCATCCTCAACCACATTTGGTCCGTACACTCCTTTTACCCTATCTGAAGGACAGCTATCATCACCCCTGTTCCCAAATTGGGGAAAGACAGTACCGACCCCTCCAGCTACTGCCCCATCACCCTCACCTGCTGTTTTTGTAAAATTATGGAAAGGATCATTAACCAGCGACTAAACTGGTTCCTTAAGACAAACCGAATCCTCTCCTCCCACCAAAGCGGCTTCCAGAAATGTTGCAATACCCTGGACTAGTTAATTACGCTCGACACCACTATCTGGGATCGTTTGCAAAAAAGGAACACCTCATTGCCATCGTTTTGACCTCAAGAAAGCTTTCGACACTACTTGGAAATACGACATTACCCACAAGCTTTACACCATCAGCCTCAGAGGCCACCTCTCCATCTTTATTCAAAACTTCCTCTCACCCAGGCAGTTCCAAACTTGTATTTGCCACACCCTCTTCAACCCCTACCCCCAAGAAGAGGGCGTCCTTCAGAGCAGCATCCTTTCCCCCACTTTCTTCAACCTGAGCATTAACAAAATTGAGGACAACCTTGGTCCCAACATCAAACATACCCTCTACGTCGATGACTTCACCATCTTCTACTCCTCCCCTAGCTTTCCTCGTCAAAAATAGGCTTCAACTCAGCCTCAAGCAGCTGCAAGACCCTGGACCTCAAGCTCTCCTACAAGGAACACACCACCAGCCTGAAACAGAAATGCAAAAGCTCCCTCAACCTCCGCCTCCTCTTCAAAGCCACTTGGGGTGCGAGCCACCATGCTCTCCTCAAAATCTTAAGGCTTACCATTCGTGCCAAGCTCAACTACAGCAATTTTTTTTTAACTGTGCTGCTCACAATTCTTACCTCAACCACATCAACACCATCCAAAATGAAACCCTCAGGCTTTGTCTGGATGCCTACAGGACCTCCCCCATCACCAGCCTTCACATTGAAGCCAACGAACCCCCTTTCTACTTGGGTGTAGAAAGCTTAGCCTCTCCTACGTTTTTAGAGCTTTCACCAACACCCAGAACCCTGTTTACAACCTCATTAGGTACCCCAATTTCTCGATTCTCCCTTCAGCTTATGCATCAAATCAGACATCTTGGCATCAACCCGCCACTCTTAGTACCTTCTCTTGGCCCACTTCTCCTCCCTGGGCCACCGCCTTCCCTTCTATCCACCTAGACCTCTCCATTTATCACAAAATCCAAACCCACCCTAACCTCTTCATCAACCTCCACAATTAAATCAAAGACCAACTCTCAAACTACACCTCTATCTATACTGATGGCTCCAAGGAAGGCGACAAGATAGCTGCTGCTGCTGCCGTCATCCAAGACATCACCCTCAGTAGCAGGCTTCCCTACTTATCCATCTTCTTAGCCAAGGCCAAGGCCATCTTCCTCGCCCTCAACTTTAATGAGTACTCGCCACTCAGCCACTTTGCCATCTTCTCTGACTCAAAGGCTGTCCTTACTTCTTTACTCAATCTTAAATGGGATAACCCCAAATCCCGCCTCCTCCATAAACTCATTTCGCCCCCCTGTACAGGAAAATTATTCTTTTCTTCTGGATACCCAGCCATGTTGGCATCCCTAGCAATGACAGAGCTGATGCAACCACTAAGCTTGCCCTCAACCTCCCCCTACCCCCTTTCCCAAAACCGTTTCTGACATAAAACCGATTATCACTTCCCTTGTTCGTGACCGATGGCAAACCTCATGGGACTCCCAAATTAATAACAAACTCCACATCATCCGGCCATTATTCCGATTAAACCCACCATCCACAACCTTCCCGTGTCGACAACATTTACATTACTCCCCTTAGAATAGGTCACACCCACCTCACTCACTCTCACTTCCTTATTGGCTCCCCCCATTCTGCAACAATTGCCATTGCACCCTCACAGTCCATTACATCCTCCTTGCTTGTCCCCTGTGCAACCTTCCCAGAACTTCCCTCGCTGCCCACAACTTAATCGCCGAGCTCTTCAGAAAAACCCTTGAGATAAAATTATCCCCTTTTTCCATCATGCTTCCCTTTACAACATTATTTAGTCCTCCTCTCCCACCTGCCTCTCTCTCCTTTTTTTGCGCTGGCACTACTGTTTTGAAAATGTTCCTCAGTCAATGCGCAGTGTTCGATTTTATGCTATATGCACGTTGACTTTACCGTACACGTACTATGTACCATACCGTATCTATGCTGTATTGTTCCACAAATTTTCAACTAATTAGATACATCCACCCAAGACGTTTTTCGAAAGATAAGTCAGTATAGCGAAGGCTCTTACACAAAACTCAACTTTTCTGAGTTTTCTTTATTAAACTTATGGACAAAACGTAAGTGAACGTCTCAATATGGTATAATTGCATATTATTTTGTATTATGTAAAAGTGATCCATGACGGTAAAAAGGCATTGTCAAAATTGACCTGAGAAATGATAATTATCAAGTTAAACATTTATAATATCAAAGGTTATCAATGCAACTACCTCCGAAACACTTGTAATAGAATATTCTGGAGACTCCAGAATTATATACACTCTTACATTTCAGGAAAGTACTAACCAGATGGTCCACTAGCTCTCCCAAGCAAAAGGTCTCCCGATTGGGAGATCAAGACATGTGCAGTGCACCATAATTCAAACTGTTACTAATAAGTTCAGCCGGTTTTTATTTTGTTGCTTTTCAAATTGTGTTATTCTTATATTTCATATAGTTTGAATAATGTTGTAGCCTTGAAAATAATATTGGAATTATTATTCTTGGAACTTTACATTCTTTCTTGCATAATTTGAGCTTTTGCTGGTGACTAAAATGTTAAAATCTGCTCGTCAGAGACTATTGAAATGAATTTTCAAAGATTATTTTAAATCTCCTTGGTGAAAGTCAATTTTGCATTGATGAAAACGGAGAAAATAATTTCATCGTTCTGTTGCACCAATACAATTAGAATATTTTGCATGTAATTTTAATACCTTTGACTTAAACCTACTTAACCATTACGTATTTCTTTAGAGAGAATTGAATTTGGAAAGATGCTTTTGGGGTTATAATGACCAAAAATCTCCAGATTGGGAGATCTCCCGTTCGAAGGCATGGACCGAACTGTTTTAGGGGAGTACTAACAACAAGAGAGCATTCTTGGAATAACTGGTGTATAATGAAATCTGATCTGAAACCAGGTTTATGATTTATAGTCCAACTTGGGATTGTCATTGTTTATAAATATTTCCATTGTAAATCTGAAGTGTTAAGATTGCCTTTTGATAGAGATTGTTATGATTTGCAACATTTAAAGTGATTATAAACTTTAAGAACTTATATATGTTCCTGAAATTGATTAGGAAATTGTTTTTCTACAATTGGGAGAAAGATATTTTCGGGTGTGTTCTCATTTGCCTCATGATTGCAATCACGATCCCCCAATGACTCGATCAATGATTGTAGGAAAACCAATGTCATGCGTTCTCATTTGAGCGTGAGCTTGCAATCAGTACCACTACAGGGAATCCGATCGCGAGTCACAAGCAAGCTGGAAATGATGTACTAAATGATTTCAAGGATACTGATTCGCATTAACACACATTTTTTTGTTGAGAATTTTGTCGGTGGATCTACCCTCTGATGAAAATCAATCAATCGATCAGATCCGGTGAGCGTTTGCATGCTTAAAAAGTTGGCGGATCTGATCGCCTGCAGTGGATCTGGTCACGAGCTCATTCTCAAGTGAGAACAAGTTCTAAGAGCTTGGGAGCTGAAGGTGGTCTGAAGGTGAATATGAAGAGGTTTCAGCCTTCAAAAAGGTCATGAAGTCAAATCACGCACTTGTTATAGAGGAGTTGTTGGACAATTAGAGGCAAGATTGGCTGATTTGCTTGGAAAGTTTTGAAGAAAAATAATCTAAATAGTAAAGTTAAATTCATTTTCTTCAATATGCATTAACAAGCGGTGCTGTGGCTCAGAGGTTAAGGAGTCATGCTCCTAATCCAGAAGTACCCAGCTCAATTCCCATCGGTCGTTTTGTGTCCTTGAGCAATTACTGCACTTTACTCTACTTACTTCAGTCCATTCAGCTGTAAAATGAGTACCAGCACTACTGGGGAGTTGATCTGTGATGGACTTATATACATATATATATATAGATAGATAGATAGATAGATAGATAGATAGATAGATAGATAGATAGATAGATAGATAGATAGATAGATAGATAGATAGATAGATAGATAGATAGATAGATAGATAGATAGATAGATAGATAGATAGATAGATAGATAGATAGATAGATAGATAGATAGATAGATAGATAGATAGATAGATAGATAGATAGATAGATAGATAGATAGATAGATAGATAGATAGATAGATAGATAGATAGATAGATAGATAGATAGATAGATAGATAGATAGATAGATAGATAGATAGATAGATAGATAGATAGATAGATAGATAGATAGATAGATAGATAGATAGATAGATAGATAGATAGATAGATAGATAGATAGATAGATAGATAGATAGATAGATAGATAGATAGATAGATCTATATATGATGTATATCTATCTATATCTATCTATATCTATCTATATCTATCTATATCTATCTATATCTATATGATATATTAACAATTGCTAAGAATGTGAGGATGAGGTCACCAACTTTCCATAGACTTAATGCACCATGTTTCTACATGAGATGAACTTGCGTGACCACTAAAACTAATCCTTTAATCATTTAAAACAATGTGAAATTGCAGATAAAACAAGTTTTAAAAGGAGACACAAACTCATGATAATTCATATTCGAAGACCTGTAAAATGAAGGAAGACCTGTAAAACAAAGACCTGTAAAACGAAGGCTTGTAAAATCAAATTGGGTGGTCAAATTTGGAAAATATTTTAATTAAATAAAAATCAGTACATTTCTTTGCCTTTTACTATATATAGTTAGTCTACTATAGAAAGTTGGCACCCTCATCCTCAGATTTTTAACAATTTTTAATTTTTAACAAAATATGATAAAATACATATAAACTTTGAGGAATCTGAGGGTGTGACATCACAACTAGTCTGATTTCAGTCGTTTCTACACAAATGATACCAAACTTTAAACTCAAATATCTCCTTAAGCGAATAAGATTTGTTAATGCTTACTTCACCATTTTGTTTCTATTGAAGTCCTCTTTCATATAAGATGGACTTGCTGACCCCTGAACTAATCCTTTGAGGAGACAAAGTCTGACTATTTCTTTATTTAATATTATAGAAATAGTTATATTTAAGTCCATCTGAAGAAATATCACATTGTACAAAACAATTTAGTATATAGGCCTGTTTTATAATTTATCAAAACATTAGATTCTGTCAATATCCACTTACATGGGAGTGGCCATTTCGTTCATACAAACAAAACACCCAGTACAGATTTTCTACTTCAAAATAATTGTTCCTTTGCATGATATGGATTTGTATTTGTATATTTATAATTCAAGCATTCAGAACCATGTCTAAAGTATTTTGGAAAGAAAATTTTGAAGAGATTCCTAAAGAAATACATTATGTGTGCTAACACATAGGCAATATATATCATCAATGGCATAATTTCAACACAAAATGGTGGCGTCCATGGTACAAAAATACTTATGTAGTTGTACTGACCTAAGACCCTGTATGCATCCTCCAGTGCCAATATCTCCAACTGTGTTTTAGCGCCATTCTTTCCCATAGCAAATGCCAGTTTGTAAAACATGCACCAATCCAAACCTAATCAATCAACCTAAATTGATTTTTTTTTGTTACTTAAAACACTACAATTATTTGAATTCTATCACACAATTTTGTTATTAAGTGTAAGAAACAAACTCGAAACAAAAACTCTACATTAACTTTTAAGACATCATCAACATGTTTCATTATCACAATAATCATAATCATAACCATAAATCTGTATAGCGTATACTACGATCTGGCAATCTTCAGGGGCGCTTTACAAATAAAACATCGATAGAACGACAGCCGCTCCCCCAGCGCAATGGGACCGATATAAACAAAACAAATAAAATAGGAGATACAACTAAAATTGATTGAAAAGGTAAGTTTTGAAGTGACGCTTAAGAACATTTACCGACTGAGCAAATTTAATATAATCTGGTAGGTCATTCCACCATGTCGGTCCCATTACACTAAAAGAACGACCAGCAAAAGTATTACGTTAGTAAATGATACAAATAACTTCTTATATGAGGTAGTTGACCCGATGTTCCATCTAGGGTATATTAATTAATAGATTCTTTAAGTAATTTGGAGCCTGGTTATTTACACACTTGTACACTAAGGTAAAGTACCTTATGCTGGATTCTCAATTTGACTAGAAGCCAGTGTAAGATTATCACAATATACCATACAAGGTGTAGACAAGGCTTTCAGACAAAACAGTTGGAAAGTACCAGGTACAAAACAATAGGGGGATAGGGGGGGGGGCAAATAGGTTCCCATACAAAATGTTAAGCGGCAATAAACTCTGAATCTGCCCCATCGATTTAGCTGACGATGTAATTTACAAACGATTATTGACTTCTATCTCGAACAAATAATGGGCGAGGAAGTGGGTCAAGACTGTATTGGATATGTGTGAATAACAACAATGGTCATTTTTTGTAAAATATTGGGGGAAGGTTCCCCTGGCCCCCGTGCCTACGGCCCCCGTAATATATGGAATGTATTTACGATGACAGGAAATTTGTCAGGAAATTAACAATGCATAATTTTTGTGTATTTTCAGTTGGTATATATTTTCTGCAAAGCAATGTTGATTTCATGAAATTTGAAGACAAATATTGGACAA
The DNA here is from genome assembly GCA_020152595.1 of Chiridota heheva. Classification (NCBI taxonomy): domain Eukaryota; kingdom Metazoa; phylum Echinodermata; class Holothuroidea; order Apodida; family Chiridotidae; genus Chiridota; species Chiridota heheva. The sequence continues at coordinate 194,887 of JAIGNY010002549.1, read as the reverse complement.
GAATAAGAATAGATAAGATTAAAAATATCAAGAATGGGAGAGAAGATTAGAAATGATAAAGAGGTTATAACGTTTCACCTGGAAATATAGACACTCCTTTAAGTCAGGTTTGGCTTGGTTTAGGTCGGTTTGGCTTGCTTTGGGTTGGTTTGGCTTGTTTTGGGTCAGTTTGGCTTGCTTTGGGTCGGTTTGGCTTGCTTTGGGTCAGTTTGGCTTGGTTTGGCTTGCTTTGAGTCGGTTTGGCTTGCTTTGGGTCAGTTTGGCTTGTTTTGGGTCAGTTTGGCTTCGTTTGGCTTGCTTTGAGTCGGTTTGGTTTGCTTTGGGTCGGTTTGGCTTGCTTTGGGTCAGTTTGGCTTGGTTTGGCTTGCTTTGAGTCGGTTTGGCTTGCTTTGGGTCAGTTTGGCTTGTTTTGGGTCAGTTTGGCTTCGTTTGGCTTGCTTTGAGTCGGTTTGGTTTGCTTTGGGTCGGTTTGGCTTGCTTTGGGTCAGTTTGGCTTAATTTGGCTTGCTTTGAGTCGGTTTGGCTTGCTTTGGGTCAGTTTGGCTTGTTTTGGGTCAGTTTGGCTTCGTTTGACTTGCTTTGAGTCGGTTTGGTTTGCTTTGGGTCGGTTTGGCTTGCTTTGTATTGGTTTGGCTTGCTTTGTGTTGGTTTGGCTTGCTTTGGGTTGGTTTGGGTTGGTTTGGCATGCTTTGGGTCAGTTTGGCTTGCTTTGGGTCGGTTTGGCTTGCTTTGGGTCGGTTTGGCTTGGTTTGGATGGGTTTGGCTTGCTTTGAGTCAGTTTGGCTTGCTTTGGGTCGGTTTGGCTTGCTTTGGGTCGGTTTGGCTTGCTTTGGGTCGGTTCGGCTTGGTTTGGGTCGATTTGGCTTGCTTTGGTTTGGCTTGCTTTGGGTCAGTTTGGCTTGGTTTGGGTCAGTTTGGCTTGGTTTAGCTTGCTTTGGGTCGGTTTGGCTTGGGTCGGTTAGGCTTGCTTTGGGTCGTTAGGCTTGCTTTGGGTCGGTTTGTCTTGCTTTGGGTTGGTTTGGCTTGCTTTGGGTCAGTTTGGCTTGGTTTAGCTTGCTTTGGGTCGGTTTGGCTTGGGTCGGTTAGGCTTGCTTTGGGTCGTTAGGCTTGCTTTGGGTCGGTTTGGCTTGCTTTGGGTCGGTTTGGCTTGCTTTGGGTCGGTTTGGCTTGGTTTGGCTTGCTGTGGGTCGGTTTGGCTTGCTTTAGGTTGGTTTGGGTCAATTTGGCTTGGTTTGGGTCAGTTTTGCTTGCTTTGGTTTGGCTTGCTTTGGGTCGGTTTGGCTTGGTTTGGGTCGGTTTCACTTGGTTTGGCTCCGTCCATGTTTTACAAACACCCTGGTTTTATAGCAGGTGTTATGACCTTTTCTCTATATCCTTCTGTTCTCATTGAAATAGTTTGACCATATCCATCAGGAAGTCATTCAAGCTTCCTTTCTTTTGACTTGGACTATGACATTTCTGACCCGAAGTCATAAATTATGGACCAACCCATCAGTCATACATGTCAAGCTCATAAGCCAGGGATTAAAAAATCCAGGATTATGATTGGATGACTGCTGCTCTGTCTTAACAATTATTTTTGTTAAGTGTTGCAAGTGAATTCCTTTCTGACATATATAGTGTTCTGGTTTTCATATTTTGTCAAAGTGATAGTGTTTTGACAGAGTGATCCTTCTCCACACATGTCATTTCTTATATAATATTAGACAACTGGACATATTGCCTGGTGTGATGCTATGTATTGATGATGCATACTTACAGAATTTTAGCTTGCAGCACGCTTGCAACAAGCTAACATATTTAGCTTGTGCAAGCGTGCTGCAAGCATGCTGCAAGCTAGCATAAAATATTTGTTAGCTGGCAGAAATTTTTGCTAGCTTGCAGAAATTTTTTGCTAGCTTGCGGAAGCTAATTTGTTTCAAATACAGTGCAGCATGATTGCAGCAATCTTGCAACATGCTTGCGCAAGCTAAAAATGGTAGCTTGTCGCAAGCTTGCTGCAAGCTGATATTTCTGTAAGGGTAGTGCAGCTCGAGATCAGACACACTGCAGGTGATTAGATCCGGAAAATGTGAGAACACTCACCGTAGATACAATTTGAGGGGGAGGGGGAGAACGCCACGATGATGCTTTTTCGCCACCCCCATTTGGCCCTTCCTAGGATCGATCTGTCAGTGTGCAGCTTCTGCTGGAATATTATCACCCACAATCTATTTCTTTACAGTGGCATAGCCAGAGGGGGGCTCGGGGAAAATGTCCCCCCCCCCTCCCGTCCTGGAGACTTGACATTTTCCCTGACTTGATGAGTCTTTTTCAAAAAAACTATGAAACCATTTCACTATGAAGTTTAACCAACATTTTGAATCTTTCCTACCCAAGTTTTAACTTTTGTCATTCAACATTAAACAGGAGGCGTAACCCATTATTGGATCAAGGTCCATACAAAATTTGGGGACTTCAGCCCTTGTAACTTATAAACAAAAATGATAATAGATAGGTAGCACTCAATCATTAAAGCCCACCACTGAGCCCTATTTTGTTTTGTGTTGTATATGTTTTGATTCTGTGAAAAATGTATGGGTTCTTGGCCATGCATGTTATTCCAGTCTCAACTTATTCAGTTTTTGGGACAAATCACATTTAAACCAAACACTTGTTCAAAGAGGTCCACTACTCATCATGGTCCAAGGTATTAAAGAAATGGGTAATTTTACTAAAAGAAGTGATGCACAAATATTCTGGGGTATACTTCCAACTTTCTTTCAAAGTACATTAACTGAAGTAGACTATTTATACGGATGAAAAATGCACGATTGATTTTGTAACAGTATTGCTCTTTTCAAACTTAAAAACACTGTTTTACTGTTTTACTTGATGTCTCATGATAAAAATAAATAATAATACATAAATTCATATAGCGCTAATTTTGTAAAAATATTCAAACGTGCTTTACATACAAGGAAATTAGATAAAAAAAATTAAAAAATAAGAATACAGAAATGACAACATAAATAGAAATACAATGGATCAAGCTGCACATTAGATGAATGTCTTTTTAAACAAAAAGTTTTAAGCTTAGTTTTAAAGGAGGTCAGGGATACATTATCAATACATTTGAGTTTAGTTGGGAGTGAATTCCACAACCAAGGACCTTTATAAGCAAAGGCCCTTTCACCAAGAGTTTTATGCTTAATACGGGGAACAAATAAGGACTTGAAACGAAAGTCATAGCAGGATGATTTTTCAACTACCACTTCACATAAATAATTTGGAGCAAGGCCTTTAATGCACTTGAAAACTTGTAAAATAATTTTGTAATCAATTTTTTGTTTGACTGGTAACCAGTGAAGGGACTTCAAAACAGCATTAATGTGAGAAAATGTTGGTAGTCTGAAAATCAACAGAGCAGCACCATTAAGTATTCTTTGAATTCATGTACAGAATAATTAAAGCTCTATGGACATGTAGCAGTGTCTGTGTTGGTTCAGGGAGTATTAATACATGAGTAGATTAGGTTTATGCTCAACCAACACAAGAGTGTTTGTTCTCTTACAGAAATTTTAGCTTGCAGCAACCTTGTGATAAGCTAACAATTTTTATAAATATTTGTTAGCTTGTGCAAGCTTGCATATAGTTTTGCTTGCTTGCGCAAGCTTGCAAATAGTTTTGTTTGCTTGCGCAAGCTTGCAGATAGTTTTCGCTAGCTTGCACAAGCTAAATTGTTTTAATACTAGCTTGCAGTGTGCTTGCTGCAAGCTTACAGCATGCTTGCGCAAGTTAATAATTGTAAGCTTGTCGCGAGCGTGCTGCAAGCTTGCTGGAAGTTAATATTTCTGTAAGGGTTGAGTTGAGGTCATTAAATCAAACAGGAAATTCACTTTTTGGCCTTGAAACGTCCCTTACAGAAAAACTATGTTGCCACAAGCTTCCAATAAGCTAACAATTTTAGCTTGCACAAACTTGCCACAACCTTGTGGCAAGCTTGCAGCAAGCTAGTATTTGTGACAAATGCAAACTTGTTAGCTTGCGCCAGCTAGCAAAACCTTTCCGCAAGCTGGCAAAAACTTTTTGCAAGCTTGCGCAATGTTAGTTTGTACAAGCTAGCAAGCTTGCATTTGTCCCAAATACTAGTTTGCTGCAGTGCAAGCTTGCCGCAAGGTTGCAGCAAGTTTGCCGCAAGGTTGCAGCAAGTTTGCACAAGCTAAAATTGTTGGCTCATTGCAAGCTTGCTGCAAGCTAGTTTTTTTGTAAGAGGGTTTAAACTTTTTTCTTTTAAACCTCTGGTCTTCAAATGCTGGCTCATAAAAGATGTTATCTTCAATTCTATTCCTTGTATTTTGGTGTAAATCATTGTAATTTTGTAGTTATGGCTAAAAAAGTGTTTTCTTTAACGATCAAACTGCCCATGTGAATGAATAGACATCAGGTAATTAGCAGCTTTCATGATGAAAATGCCTATCATGCATGAATAGACATCAGGTAATTAACTAGCTTTCATGATCAAACTGCCCATGGTTCATAAATAGACCAGCAGGACCACTACATGATATATGATCCATTGCTTATTTGAAACAAAAAACTATTTGGGAATTCCTTAGATTCCATATCTCAATAGATAGTGTGTCCATTTATTCTTGTTCCAATTGCAAGTGCAACTTTGTATGAAACTTTATGGAAAATGAAATACCTAAATGGACGGATAGATTTAGCTTAATTTGCCAGGGATCAGTAATTTGGGATGAGCTTTACTGGAAGAAAATAAGCTAGAAAACATGAAAATGGTCAACATTTTCATCAAAATCATTGAAAAATTGACCAATTTACATCAATTTAAATTTTTAGGCCTTGCTGTAATAAACAATGGAAATTTTATATAAATTTTGTGACGTAACAATTACCATAAAACCTATCAATCTCCTTCGGTCATTTTGTTAACTTATTGTTTTTCAAATCTCCACCAACGTTACTTGAATGATAGCAGTTGAATATGACAAAGAAGTTGTGAACTTGATCTCCATCATATATCCTAGCTCAATCAAAGTATAGCTGGAGAAACTGGTCAGTTTGATGATTTGCAGTGACTGAAATTTAGGACAGAAGTATAAAGAATTGCATTAAAAAGCTCTCAACTACAAACAACCAATAGATAAAAACATCCCTTACAGAAATATTAGCTTGCAGCACGCTTGCTACAAGCTAACATTTTTAGCTTGCGCAAGCATGCAGCAAGCGTGCAGCAAGGGTGCTGCAAGCGTGCTGCAAGCGTGCTGCAAGCGTGCTGCAAGCGTGCTGCAAGCATGCTGCAAGCATGCTGCAAGCTAGTATTTGATAACAAATTAGCTTTGGGCAAGCTAGCGAAAATTATCTGCAAGCCAGCAAAACTGTTTGCAAGCTTGCTCAAGCTAACAAATACTTTATGCTTGATTGCGCAAGCTAATGTTAGCTTGTGCAAGATAGTATTTGTTCCAAATATTAGCTTGCAACATGCTTGCTGCAAGCTTGCAGCACGCTTGCTCAAGCTAAAAATTGTTAGCTTATCTAAGCATGCTGCAAGCTCAAATTTCTGTAAGGGATGGCATATTATTTCAAAAGACTGGGGACTTGACATCAATAACCCTCATCATGCCATCTTTTCTTCTTCTTTTTTATTGACAACAAATCACCATCACAGGTTGCATGGACACTAAAAAATATTTCTCAAAATTTTGCTTCTGGTTGAATTTTAAAGAAAAAAACACTTAGTTTTTGAGGCACAGCTCATAAGAGTTTGATCAATTTTAAATCTATGCAGAAATATGTGGTGTATGACTGGGTGGACAACTCAAAAAACATTTATGTAAATCTTCACAAATTTTCTGTCCTCAATCTCTGTCACCTAGAATGATGAGTCTAGTTCCTGTTATAATTTATCAGGGGGGACTGAAATTTTAAATTGTAAAGACTGAAAACCTGTTGATCACATTTTGCTGCACCACTTCAAAGAATAACGATTTTTTTTTTTTTTTAATTTTAAATAAGCACAAGACTGAAAAGTGAGAGCGTATTCTTAGAGGGTTCCCCACCAAATTGAATGCTTTTAGAGCTCGCAAGGAAATAGTAATTTTATGGTTGATATGACTATTCAAGTGAGCTTTGCTCTAACATCGTCTGTGGGCTATAAAGGCATGAAGTTTATTGATGAAGGTGGATAATATATCTGTGAAAAAAGAAAGAAAAAAAATGAGCGTACTCACTTTTCGGTCTAGCGCTCCTTTAAGCAAATGATTTATAAAAGCAAATATTGAAATTGCAATTATTACATTACAAATTTGCATACAAATTTGCATATTGATGGTGGCCGATGTAGTAATTTGCATACAAATTTGCATATTGTGGCTGATGTAGTAATTTGCATACAAATTTGCATATTGATGGCTGATGTAGTCATACTCCAGAGTTCTCCTGTTGATAGTAGGTACATATGATTTTAAAGATGATGATAAACCTCTGTTGAGTTTGAAATACAGACATCTGCATTGACAAGCTCTGATCTCCCAGGGGTCTGGTTTGTTGTGATTGCAGCTTAACCTTCTCTTTCACAAAACAGATTTCAAATTGAGGAACCCCTTTCATACTAGTGTGGGAAAAATTGTATTGCTTCAAAAGAATTTATTGTAGTTGTTAAAATACTTTCGTTTGAAATCAGTTATGCCAGAGGTCTTTTGAGTTTCTGTGGAGTTTTTACTGTGTGTCCGAATTAAGAATGTAGTGATATTTGCTTGGTTTTTCATTGTGGTGTAATTTTATGTGAGTAGGTACTGTAGGCCTTTTAGGGGAATGTTGCATCTGTAAAAAATTACTTTCAGGACATTCCTGAAGTTTTTCGGTTTCTGAAATTGTAGGGAGTATGAGGGTAATTAACTTCACACAAGCAGATGCATAGGGAGCAGGGAGAGGGGGAAAGTGCCACTTCCATCCCCCTCTCCTGAGAGGATTTCGTCTTCCCAGTTGAACGCTTTCTTCTCAGGTGAAGGTAAATTGGGAAAATTATTCACCTAGAATCAAAACAATTGAAGGAAAAAGTTGGTAGGTTAGTATTGGAAATTTGTAGCATTTTTTAAAAGTTGAAGAATATTTCCCGAAACTGAAGGAAATTTTCTAAAGATTGAGGAAAATTTCTTGTAAATGGAAGAATATTTATTGATTTTCAAAAACCACAACAATTTTTTTTACTTGTAACCACAAAACATTTGTGGTTCTTTCGCCCCCTAAATGGTACATGTCCCTTCCTGGTTTACTTCACAAATCTGATAGTAGTTGACGTATCTCAATATTTGTTATAAAGCTTCGCAAAACTCTTTTTTTTTTCTATAATGTTTTCTTTCCAAAGACTTGTTATGCAAATTTCAGCATTATACCTGTCTATTTATTATAATCCTTGTGGGAACAGATTTTAAGGGTAAAACAAGACTTCTTCTATAGGTAGGGTATTTGCACAATTCCTTAGAAGATAAATATACTTGATTTCTCGTTAATGAGGGACCTGATTTGCTTGGAGATTCCTGTTCACGTTACGGTTTTCCTTTAAGTTGTAAATATCTGTAATTGTCTCCCCGAGTTATAGGTGGTCTATTTGGGGATAGGGGTAGATTTCTGAGATTTATGCCGTTCCGGTTGGAAAGTAAAATTAGCATGGGAATTACACAAATGAAATTCGAAAAATATCAGGAAATCTTCTGAACATTAAAGGGGGTTGGGGCTTTCTACCTCTTTGTTTTGATCTGCCAGCTTAATCAGATCTGTAACAGAGGTGTAGGAAGTGTGGAAAACTACCCCTTGCAAGATTTCACTTTCCCGGTTGCATGCTGTCTTCATGGTTGAGAGATCATTTTTTTTCTGTTTTGATATGTGGAATCTCCCAACAATTGAAGGGCTTTTCCTAAATGAGCAGCAACCAGGAGAGTCGGAAAAAAACTCTGGACAGGAGGGGGGGGGGGGCAGCAGATATCAAGTATTTAGGGCACTTTTTTGACAGGAATTGAGGGGCACTTTTTATTTACAAAGAGAACACTTGTCAGTTTTCAAAAAAGTTTGGGAAACATGCCTAGGCCCTCGCTTTCTACACATATGGTTTGAGTAAAGGCGGGATTTGGGGGAGCAAGGGGGCACTTGCAGCACACACACTTTTTTTCCAAGTGTATATTTTTGTATGGTGATGTTTTGTATCTTAATTAGCATGATTTTGTGATTCCGACCCACCCTCCCCAAGACAAGACACACACATCCCCAACACACACACACACATCCCCCCAACACACACACATCTACCCCCATCCCCAACACACACACACACACATCTACCCCCCCCCCCCCCTTCATCCCCAACACACACACACACTTTGAATCCCTCATATGGGTTTGGAATTGGGGAAACCAGGACCATTTTTGGTAATTGCCCATCAGGTGAATAGATCAAAGGCCTACTTTTGAAAATTACTGCTTAGAAAATTCATGGCCCCCGGGCCTTGCCCCCGTGGTTCTGACATCTCGGGCCTTGCCCCGTGGTTCTGACATCACTGGCAGAAACATTTGATGGAAACTTAATTTACCAGTGCACTAAGGAATAAAGTTTGAACGTGTTTCTTAAAGGGGTATGGACATGTATGTATTTTATATTCACCAAAAAGAGCTTCAAATTCTGAACAAAATAGTGTAGACTTACATCAAAAAGTACGTGCAGTTTTTGAGTTTTGTTAATCAAAGTTTGAATGATTTCTTATACATGTAAAACAGGACAGTTCAAATTTTTCAATCTTAATTCTTAAAATTTGTGTCCAACATTTCAGTCACTGACAATCAGACTGTTTTTTTCCTGCTACATTTGATAGGAGATTAAAAATTTCCCAGACATATCCAACTACTCCCATTCAAATATCATTGGTGGAACATGGGATAGCAAGTATAAAGGAGCACTAGACCGAAAAGTGAGGGCGCTCATTTTTACAAGTTTCTGAGATATGTTATCCACAACAGATCGATAAACTGCATGCCTCCACAGCCCACAGAAGATGTGAGAGCAAAGGTCACTTGAATATTCATATTAACTAGAAAATTGCTATACCATTGTGTGCTAGATAAGCATGAAATTTGCAGAATTAACCATTAGGTCATTAAATTCAAAATGCTGTATTAATTGTCACTATACCCTTACAGAAATTTTAGCTTGCAGGACGCTTGCAAGCTATCATTTTTAGCTTGCACAAGCATGCTGCAAGCTTGCAGCCAGCATGCTGCAGGCTAGTATTTGGGACAAATACTAGCTTGTGCAAGCTAGCATAAGATATTTGTTAGCTTGTGCCAGCTTGCAAAAAGTTTTACTAGCTTGTTTAAGCTTGCAGATAGTTTTTGCTAGCTTGTGCAAGCTAACTTGTTCCAAATACTAGCTTGCAGCTTGTGCAGCTTGCTTGCTGCAAGTTTGCAGCACACTTGCGCAAGCTCAAAATGTTATCTTGTCGCAAGCTTGCTGCAATCTTTCTGTAAAGGTTTTAACCAATTTTCATTAACCTTTTTGTTATGTCATGGTTTATATCATATTTCCTTCCAATCAAGCTCAAATTCCATATATCTGTAAACAATTTAACCATGAAAGCATTTTCCCACTGACTTATCACTTAATGCACCATATTGTATGTAAATATTACAACACTAGTTTACAGTAAATTATTGAACTTTAAGATCCAAGCTCTTATTTACATGTTAAATGTTATTGAAAATATCAAAGTTATTAAAAATATCAATGAACTCAGTTTTTGAGGAAAATGTCACTTACACATGAATGTAAATTATTATTGTATGTCACATTTCATAAAATCACTGAACCCAAATTGATTTGGGCAAAGTACTAGCAAAGAAACGATCCAATAAAAACCATGAAGCCCTGAGCATTAAGCATGTTGTTTAAGCTTAGAGCATTGAGCATGTCGTTTCTTGTTGTTTCTTTCCACACAGACCATCAAGAAAAAGTCACAGAAGATGCCAAGTTATCAACAGAATTGAATTCCAATGACTTGACCAATCAGGTGACAGCATCAATTTATCATAGATAATTGAGATACATTAGCAAGGTGCCCGGACAACATCTCATTTAAGTATAATAGCCCAGACCAGTTAATGAACCAAACAGAGTGGTTCTATAAAAGATCAGAGCAGTTTGACGAGTATTGAACGTGGTGTCACCATTTTATCTTCTGCCCTTGCTTATCTTAGGGCCTGTTCTCACTTGCCTGTGGATCACGATATCCCGATAATAACCAGATCAGACCCACTGCAGGGGATCTGATTGCGAGGAACAAGCAAGTTGCAAATGATGTACTAAATAATTTTAAGCTTACTGTTTTGTGTTTACACACGTTTTCTAAAAATCTCATCGATGAATCAGATCGCCTGCTCTGGATCCTACCCTCTCCTAGGATCAAGTGACTGCGGATAGACCCAGTGTGCATTCTCGCAGTAAAAATTGGTAGATCTAATCGCGAGCTTGTTTTCAAGTGAGAACATGCTCTGTTTTGTGCGGTACCGCTGTGAAGCCAGTGTATTAATACGCAAACTTGTTTGAATGCCGCAAAGGGCAACTCAATCAATATAATTTAACGAGAAGCTTTTGGATTTTTTTTTTCTTTCTAGATTTGCGAGCCTATTTATCAAATTTCTTGTTTCAAGTTTATTTGCTTTTAATGAAAGATAGAAACAGGAGACGACGATTTGACACATTTTTATAGCGTGGGCATAAAATGAGTTATTAAATTGTGCTGAGGTTTTTAATATATTTCTTACTGTTTGAATTTAAATTGTAAGTGCTCTGATATGAAGCTATTTGCAAATATAAATTTTATTTGTAATTCCCATTTTGATTACGAATATATTGAATTGCCATCTATTTTAATTCAATTGTTTAAAAAGTGCAAACACCGAAGTTCATTTTCATCATTTTATATGCAACTTTGAGTGCTATGGGGTTTAAGCTTGTTGTAAAAAGATATTATTTAGATTTTATAAATTCAATTGATTTAGATTTCTTTTGTTTTTCTTGCAGGGGTGCATGATGGGTCACCTCACAGGAGGGCATGAATCCAACAAATGTCCTGATTTCAAGCAGAAAAATTTCACTAGTAAATTAATTTTCCATCAAACTTTGCTGCTAATCAAGAAATCTTTAATTTTGGGAAAGTTCTTTATTTTTTGGAAATTTCCTTCAACATTCGGGAAACGTTCTTCAACCTTTGAGAAATTTTCTTCGAATTTTGGGAAATTGTGCCAGGGTTGATCAAAATTTCCATTAATTTTAACCAAATTTTACTACATTTTTGGATGTATTTGAATAATTTTCAGTTGTATTTGAATAAATTTCAATTGTATTCAAATAATTTTCAATTGTATTAGAATAATTTTCCAATTTTTCAGCTCTGATTCCAGGACTGCAAGAAGGACCTCCCACAATAGTGTAAAGACTCGGCCTCATCTAGATTTAAGAATATATTGAAATAATTGTGTACTGCCATCTTCTTTAATGTAATTGTTTAAAAAGTGCAAACACCTTCATTTTCATCATTCTATGCAATATTTCTATTGGGTTTTTAAGACCTGGAGTAAAAATTTATTTTAGATATTATCAAATTCAATTGAATTAGATTTCTTTTGTGTTCCTTGCAGAAGTGTAGGGAGGGTCACCTCTTAGGGGTGCATGAACTCGAAAAATTTCCCGGTTACAAATGGAAAAATTACACTAGTTAATTAATTTTCCATCAAACTTTGCTGCTAATTAAGAAATATTCAATTTTCTGAAAGGTCCGTTGTTTTAGGGAATTTTCTTTATTTTTGTGGAAATCTCCGTCAATTTTCGGGAAACATTCTTCAATCTTTGAGAAACATTCTTTGATCTAAAGGAAAAATGTCTTTAATTTTTAGTTTTACTCCAAATTCCATTAATTTTACCAAAATCTTTCAATTGTATTTGAATAATTTCCTAATATACCTCCAACCAGGAAGAAAGCATGAAACAGGGATATTAAATCCTCTCAAAGGATTAGTTCAGTGGTCAAGCATGTCCATCGTATAAGAAAGAGGTCTTTGAAAGAAACAAAATGATGAAGAAAGCGTTCAAAAATCTTACTCCGTTAAAGGATTAGTTTAGTGGTCAAACATGTCCATCGTATAAGAAAGAGGATTTTAAAAGAAACAAAATGATGAAGAAAGTGTTCAAAAATCTTATTCCGTTAAAGGATTAGTTCAGTGGTCAAGCATGTCCATGCATCGTATATGAAAGAGGACTTTAAGATAAGCAATATGGTGAAGAAAGCGTTCACAAATCTTATTCCGTTAAAGGATTAGTTTAGTGGTCAAGCATGTCCATCATATAAAAAAGAGGACTTTAAAAGAAACAAAATGGTGAAGAAAGCGTTCAAAAATTTTGCTCCATTGAAGGATTAGTTCAGTGGTCAAGCATGTTTATCTTACATGAAAGAGGACTTTAAAAGAAACAAAATGGTGAAGAAAGCATTAAAAATTCTTATTCCGTTAAAGGATTAGTTCAGTGGTCAAACATGTCCTTCGTATAAGAAAGAGGACTTTAAAAGAAACAAAATGATGAAGAAAGCATTCAAAATTCTTATTTCGTTAAAGGATTAGTTCAGTGGTCAAGCATGTCCATCGTATAAGAAAGAGGACTTTAAAAAAAAAAAAAATGATAAAAAAAACATTCAAAATTCTTATTCCGTTAAAGGATTAGTTCAGTGGTCAAGCATGTCAATCGTATAAGAAAGAGGACTTTAAAAAAACAAAATAGTGAAGAAAGTGTTCAAAAATCTTATTCCAATAAGGAGATATTCGAGTTTAGAGCTTTGTCTTTTCTGTGTAGAAATGACTGGTGTAGTAAGACTACTTACTATTGGTGTGCATCCTCACAATCTTAATATTTATATATTTTGAAAAAAAAGTTTTCACTATTTAGATTATTTTTCCTCTAACTTTCTTCAGGTGTTATATTATAAATACCCTTCCTAGATTCAGTTTTACTACTTTTTGGTTCCGATACGATAGCATCAGGAACCTATGCGGTGATGATGGTGTGTGTATGTATGTATGTGTGGTGTGTATGTTTGTGATGGCTAGCTCGTAAAGGCAATATCTTAAGAATGGTACACATATTTGTTTTGTTTCATATATGGTATAATAATGATGTTAGCTAGTGTGTACATGTTCATGGTATATACCCAAAAGGTAGAAAGATCCACAAATATTGCTAAAAAGACAAGAAATTTTGAGTCCAGATTTTAAGGACCTTCAATGTTTTTTTGCCTTTCATTAAAATTTACCCTCAGAACAGTATTGTTTTGCCCAGGGGACCAGAAAGTTTATTAACAGTTCCAGATTTTGAAGCAATGACCTTTTTTTTTTTATGTATTTACTCTTCAGTAAAATTTAGCCTTCGAACAGTAGAAAGATTGCTATTTGCACTGGAGTTGTTTCGTTCTACGACCCCCCTCACCCTCCCCCTAACGCCCCTGCTCTACACTTTGATATACCTTTGATGCTCATTATCCCCTGATCAGAACAAGATAGCAAAGTAATTCTATTTATCACCTTAATTGTCCCCTGTCATAATAGATAGTGTTTAATTGTCCCTGTCATAATAGATAGAGTGTTCAATTGTCCCTGTCATAAAAGATAGTGTTCAATTGTCCCCTGTCATAATAGATCAAGTGTTTCTTTTTCACAAAATTCTTTGAAATTGTTTTGTATTTAATTATTTTGATTTGGAAACGGGATTTGAAAATCCCAGTGTCCTTGATTGAAGTTAATCATGATGGCTAAATCTTGTGTGATATACCGCTTTCTTCCTTCAGGGCAAAATATATCTTACGATTTAAATTAATCATAATGTCTTGCAGTGTGCATAGCTTTTGAAATGTCCACAACTCTTTGTAATGTGATGCGATTAAAGTAATCGTAGCTCTATGATTCAATATACATCCAGGGTTTTATATCCCCCGGGAGGTTTCTCAATTTGCCACAGATCATGGAGGTTTGTAGCTCCATAGACAGACCATGGAGGTTTGTAGCTCCATAGACAGACCATGGAGGTTTGTAGCTCCATAGACAGACCATGGAGGTTTGTAGCTCCATAGACAGACCATGGAGGTTTGTAGCTCCATAGACAGACCATGGAGGTTTGTAGCTCCATAGACAGACCATGGAGGTTTGTAGACCATGGAGCTTTGTAGCTCCATGGGCAGACCATGGAGGTTTGTAGCTCCAGACAGAGCTTGTAGCATGACAGACCATTTGTAGGTGGAGGTTTGTAGCTCCAAAGACAGACCATGGAGGTTTGTAGCCATGGAGCTTGTAGCTCCATGGACAGACCATGGAGCTTTGTAGCTCCATAGACAGACCATGTGGGTTTGTAGCTCCATAGACAGACCATGGAGGTTTGTAGCTCCATAGACAGACCATGGAGGTTTGTAGCTCCATAGACAGACCATGGAGGTACATGCCATCCCAAATACTACATCCATGCCAAGTATCAGATCAGGGAGAAGAAAACTTAAAGGTGTATTACGCAGGGGTGTGTCTAGCTTTTTGGGTGAGCTTAAGCACCCCTACAAACGCATCTTATTAAGACGTTCACCTCCCTATTTTGGTCAAAAATTGATGGTTTTTGGTCTAAAGGTGTAAATTTGTGTTAAAACTTCCAAATTTTTGACCTTAAATTGTCAATTTTGGTTGAGGACTTTTGGGCCAATGTTGAAGACATAAAAGTTGATAAATTTTCAAACTTTCTAACTGTACTGAACAGTTCAAAATCATCAGAACAAAGGGAATTCACAGTGTGTGTTTAAGCATGAGACTATTTTAAGGCAACTGCAAGTTGCAACTTGACAACCCCTATTTTGAAAGGCTAGGCTACACCCTATGGGTTATGCCTTTCCTTCTCCTTTTTTTCTTCTTTTGAATCTTGTATCGATATCAATCAGTTAATTGATCAATTGAATATAGATCAAATGTTACTTAAAGAATAGCAAAGAAAATTTACTAGAAATCACTGTTATGAGAATGTGCAATTTTGTCATATTTTTGTAATTTTAGTTATTTAAAAAGTAAATATTAAGTTATCAACAATTTCCTTCGCTTCTTGTGTTTATTGCGATTTTGTGTTCCTTTTTCTTGCCAGACAAATCTTTTTAACTAATTTAATAACAGCTTGTGTGAATTCTAAATTACATGTTAATTTCTTGGTTCTAATTCACACTTGTTGGGTTTGTAAGGTCATGCAGTGGCATTGATTCCTCACCAACCCTCAACAATTGCGTTCGCTTTGTGGTCCCCAACTCAGAAAAAAACTGGCGACCATGCTCCCTTATTTCCAAAATTTTGATCACCAAAATTATTAAGTTACTCGCCAGTACAAAAACCTGTTTTAGATTAAAATGTTGGATGAAAAACGCCTTTTCTTCATTTATTCAAAGTTATTTTCATTGTGAATTGTTCTCCTATTTCTTATTACCGTATTCGACATAATAAGGGCCCGGGGTGATAACGAAAATAGGATTGGACTCAAAGTCTCTTCCTAATTAGTGCCCATGCCCAAGGCCGCCCCTGGTGAACTATTCAAACTGCCCTGTACATATATGTGAACTGGTTATATACTAGCCCTTACAATAACCAACATAAAACATTGTGAGCATCACACGCAAAAATCAGTAATGAATGCAACAAAACTTTATAGTGTTTTAAGTCTTCAAAGTAATCGAACCAATTATGTCAGCAGTCAAAAAATGTTGGGTGGGCACTTATTATAGCAGGGGCACTTAACCCTTACTCTACCACGCGGCAATATTATTGCCGTTTTGGGTGCCCCATCTTTGACCTCACCTCCCAAGCGCATTTTCAAAAAAGTGCTGGTAGAGTAAGGGTTAATCAAGTGTGCCAACTCAAACATATATGCAGCATGGTCCCGGTGGGTGGCCCACTGGGTCACTGAAGTGGAACAAGCCCAGCTCTGCTGCTCGGAAGACAGAGAACCCTTTAATAATCAGCCTGTGCTTAACCCTTACTCTACGATGCGGCGATATTATTGCCATTTTTTGTGCCCCATCGTTGACCCTGTCTCCCAAGCGCGTATTCAAAAAAGTGCTGGTAGAGTAAAGGTTAATACGACAAACACAGTACTTCCAATAGCTAATCATCACATGATCATCTTTCAACTACCCAATGGTTGCAAGGTGCAAGTTTTTTAAAATAGAATTTGCGCTGATGTCCCTTTAACTTATTCCAGTCACCTCCATGGTCATGGGCTGGATTTGCGCACCAAAAGTGGGGGTGGGAGGGCAAAGTCAAAAGTGAAGGGGTGGGGGCAAAACCACAAAATTATACTAAGATGCAAACAATCACCATACAAATTGGAAAAAATGTGAGGGAACAAGTGCCCCCTCTAATCCTGCCTATGGCCGAATCAACTACACATATCTCATCGAATATATGTAAGCATTTCTCCACCATTCTCTTCCGTTTAATTGTTGTGTATGATATTAGATGGACGTGCTTGACCACAGTACCAATCCCTTTACCATCTGTCCTGGTGTGACCATAGCTTGACCTTAATATGTAAACAATTTGTATGTGAATTGTCTATTTATCTTTTCTTCCTTTTTTTAGACCACTTCATCAAATAATTATCATACCACAAATTGTGGGTTAATTACTTAAACAACTGCAATTTATATAATCTTGACCACTTTTAAAGAGCAAATAATTCAAGTTAAGCAAAGATTGACCTGAAAAGGCCATGTCATTTTCGTGTACGTTTCATATTAATTTCCTTCTAAAACGTGACCAATGCTATTGTAATTCTGGCACCTTCTCTACCGTGTAATTGTACTTAATTCGATTTTTATTGACAAAACTGAACGAAAGTGGCAAAATCGAAGAATACTTTATAAAAAACAAATAATAATTTTGACCCTTTTATTAATAATTGCTTTTTTTTATTAAAGGAATAAAGTGCTGATCAAATACTTTCAAGTGCAAAGGACTGAGTTTCAACTTTGAATTTAAATGCAAAAAATGAGAATCCGCCATCTGTCCATTAATGCAGATGGCAAATGTAGATTGAAAAGAGATATATTGCCCAACATACAGGGAGGTTATAAAGCCTAATTCGAACTCTAACCTGTTAGGGTAAGAATAATTCTGCTCTAAAGCTGTCAAAACCTCCCTGCTTGTGGGGCAATATAAACTTTTCCACGTGGATTATCTTCAGTGTTCTTGTTATCACGGACATGATGTGGAATTGCATGCATGGGAGCAGCCAGCCGGTCGTTTGAATTTTGTAAAAAGGTCCACAATTTTGCGAAAGGGTCCACGATTTTAAGGCAATGACCTGTTTTGCTCCAGTAAATTTAGCCTCCAAAATTTTAAAGACCGCTATTTTGTAGAAAAAATTCTGCCATTAACGTTTTTGTGTTTTACGACCCCCCCCTCCCCTATCTAAAAGGTTAGCAACATCCCTGTTACAGCATGTGTAAATGTGCTTTTCATGAATGATCATGTGTCCGAATATAGAGGATTTCCCCCACAGAGTGGCTAGCCTTCCAATAAGGGGTAGATATGTTTTTATCAAAGATAACTTGGGTTTTGATTGAGTCATAGATCAATTTGTTCCTCAAACGAATTTTCTTTCCTATAATCTTCAGTTTTAGCCTCAGCAGTATAACAAAGTTCTGTGTTAGACCATTAGCACCTTTTTTGCCATTCGGAAATTCCTCACCCTGCCAGGAATGTAGCCAGTGGGGTGTTTCGCTCTCCCACCCCCGCTCCCCTCCCCCCCCTCCCACGCTCTTTTTCTGGTGAATATCAATTTTGGAACGGTTCAAAACCTTCAGAAAAGCAGTAAAAAAGGTCAGCCCCAACTATTTGGGTAAAATGTTTTTTTTCCGGTAAAGAAATTTCTTCTCAATCAGTCATAGGCAGGATTACGAGGCCCGGGGGACTGTTAGTCATAATTTTGATGAAAGGCTATGAAAAAAATACGCAACATTTTGTGAAAATCATTCAAAATCCCCTTTTTTTCCTTTATTAACTGTTACTATTGCTGTTGGTAGATAAAAAGAATACAATTTGATGGCATTAATTAAAGCCTGGTAAAAGGTCTTATTTCAAGCTTCACTTTCATTGAGGTGGAGTGTTTATATGCGTTTTTAATGTACGGGGCAAAGGACTTCGGGCTGAGTGGAATGACCCGACTCTATACGAGGGTCATTCGCGAGTGCAAAGTCCTTTGAACCCTGCATTGAACACGCATATAAACATGATGCCAAAACATTCATCTTTTAATAAACATGTTTTCATGTTATAATGTTTAAAATGGCATAAAAAACGAGAAAAGTTTACATACATTTTTTCGCTTCGTTAAGAAATTGTTCTGTTGTGAAAATGTCAAGGTCGTGCATTACCTGATTACGGAGATTTAATGCACGGGCCATCACAATGCAAATACTCCGATTTTATCCAAGGTAAATAAGAAGCTAACAACTGTGAATAAACGTGACATTACATTTTCTTCATCAGATTTGCGCGAAATCTCCGCCTTGGACTTTATACTGGTATGTTTGTCAACCAATAATATCCTCCCATTATGAATATGATTGCATATACAAACAGAAATCAAATAATTCAAAATTTACTTTTTTCATCAAGGTTGACCGATCTTTTGGTTGTATGAAACACGTGACCGATCTTAAGATTGTATAAAACGTGACCGATCTTAAAATTGTATGAAACACGTGACCGATCTTAAGATTGTATGAAACGTGACCGATCTTAAGATTGTATGAAACACGTGACCGATCTTATGATTGTATGAAACACGTGACCTATTTTAAGAGTATGAAACACGTGACCGATCTTAAGATTGTATAAAAACACGTGACCGATCTTAAGATTGTATGAAATACGTGACCGATCTTAAGATTGTATGAAACACGTGACCGATCTTAGGCTTGTATGATACACGTGATAGTTTTTCTCTTCTTCTTAAAGGTATATAGACATGAAGATGTTATATTAGCTAAATTGCTTTTTAAATAAAATCTCTTAATCAGCCTGTTATTACAATCTCTTAATACAGTATGTTTATACAGTCTGTTAATCCAGTCTGTTAATACAGTCTGTTAATATAGTCTGTTAATACAGTCTATCAATACAGTCTGTTAATACAGTCTGTTAATCCAGTCTGTTAATGCAGTCTGTTAGTATAGTCTGTTAATACAGTCTGTTAATACAGTCTGTTAATACAGTATGTTATTACAGTCTGTTTATACAGTCTGTTAATCCAGTCTGTTAGTATAGTCTGTTAATATAGTCTGTTAATCCAATCTCTTAATACAGTCTGTTAATACAGTATGTTAATACAGTCTGTTAATGCAGTCTGTTAATCCAGTCTGTCAATATAGTCTGTTAATCCCATCTCTTAATACAGTCTGTTAATACAGTCTGTTAATACAGTTTGTTAATACAGTCTGTTAATATAGTCTGTTAATCCAGTCTGTAAATACAGTCTGTTAATACAGTCTGTTAATTCAGTCTGTTAATACAGTTTGTTAATACAGTATGTTAATACAGTCTGTTAATCCAATCTCTTAATACAGTCTGTTAATACAGTATGTTATTACAGTCTGTTTATACAGTCTGTTAATCCAGTCTGTTAATACAGTATGTTAATATAGTCTGTTAATGCAGTCTGTTAATCCAGTCTGTCAATATAGTCTGTTAATCCCATCTCTTAATACAGTCTGTTAATACAGTCTGTTAATACAGTCTGTTCATATAGTTTGTTAATACAGTCTGTTAATATAGTCTGTAAATACAGTCTGTTAATCCAATCTCTTAATACAGTCTGTTAATACAGTATGTTATTACAGTCTGTTTATACAGTCTGTTAATCCAGTCTGTTAATACAGTATGTTAATACAGTCTGTTAATGCAGTCTGTTAATCCAGTCTGTCAATATAGTCTGTTAATCCCATCTCTTAATACAGTCTGTTAATACAGTCTGTTAATACAGTCTGTTAATCCCATCTCTTAATACAGTCTGTTAATACAGTCTGTTAATACAGTCTGTTAATACAGTCTGTTAATACAGTCTGTTAATATAGTCTGTAAATACAGTCTGTTAATACAGTCTGTTAATCCAGTCTGTTAATACAGTATGTTAATACAGTCTGTCAATATAGTCTGTTAGTCCAATCTCTTAATACAGTCTGTTAATACAGTATGTTAATACAGTCTGTTAATGCAGTCTGTTAATCCAGTCTGTCAATATAGTCTGTTAATCCAATCTCTTAATACAGTCTGTTAATACAGTCTGTTAATTCAGTCTGTTAATACAGTTTGTTAATACAGTCTGTTGATATAGTCTGTTAATCCAGTCTGTAAATACAGTCTGTTAATACAGTTTGTTAATACAGTCTGTTAATACAGTCTGTTAAAGCAGTCTGTTAATGCAGTCTGTTAATACAGTTTGTTAATACAGTCTGTTAATCCAGTCTGTTAATCCAATCTCTTAATACAGTCTGTTAATACAGTATGTTAATACAGTCTGTTAATCCAGTCTGTCAATACAGTCTGTTAATACAGTCTGCTAATCCAATCTGTTAATACAGTCTGTTAATCCAGTCTCTTAATACAGTCTGTTAATACAGTCTCTTAATACAGTATGTTATTACAGTATGTTTATACAGTCTCTTAATCCAGTCTGTTAATACAGTCTGTTAATACAGTCTGTCAATATAGTCTGTTAATCCAATCTGTTAATACAGTCTGTTAATCCAATCTCTTAATACAGTCTGTTAATACAGTATGTTAATACAGTCTGATAATACAGTCTGTTAATACAGTATGTTAAAGCAGTTTGTTAATACAGTCTGTCAATATAGTCTGTTAATCCAATCTCTTAATACAGTCTGTTAATACAGTCTGTTAATACAGTATGTTAATACAGTATGTTAATACAGTCTGTTAATGCAGTCTGTTAATGCAGTTTGTTAATACAGTTTGTTAATACAGTCTGCTAATACAGTCTGTTAATACAGTCTGTTAATACAGTCTGTTAATACAGTCTGTTTATGCAGTCTGTTAATGCAGTTTGTTAATACAGTATGTTAATACAGTCTGTTAATCCAGTCTGTTAATACAGTCTGTTAATCCAGTCTGTCAATATAGTCTGTTAATCCAATCTCTTAATACAGTCTGTTAATACAGTCTGTTAATACAGTTTGTTAATACAGTCTGTTAATATAGTCTGTTAATCCAGTCTGTAAATACAGTCTGTTAATACAGTCTGTTAATCCAGTCTGTTAATCCAGTCTGTTGATACAGTATGTTAATACAGTCTGTTAATACAGTCTGTTATTACAGTCTGTTAATACAGTCTGTTAATACAGTATGTTAATGCAGTCTGTTAATACAGTCTGTTAATCCAATCTGTTAATACAGTCTATTAATACAGTCTGTTAATACAGTTTGTTAATACAGCCTGTTAATCCAGTCTGTTAATACAGTCTGTCTGTTAATACAGTCTGTTAATACAGTCTGTCAATACAGTCTGTTAATACAGTTTGTTAATACAGTCTTTTAATACAGTCTGTTAATCCAGTCTGTCAATATAGTCTGTTAATCCAGTCTGTTAATACAGTATGTCATTACAGTATGTTAATACAGTATGTTATTACAGTCTGTTAATCCAGTCTGTTAATACAGTATGTTAATACAGTCTGTGTATAGTCTGTTTATGCAGTCTGTTAATGCAGTTTGTTAATACAGTTTGTTAATACAGTCTGTTAATCCAGTCTGTTAATACAGTCTGTTAATCCAGTCTGTCAATATAGTCTGTTAATCCAATCTCTTAATACAGTATGTTAATACAGTCTGTTAATACAGTCTGTTAATACAGTTTGTTAATAGTCTGTTAATATAGTCTGTTAATCCAGTCTGTAAATACAGTCTGTTAATCCAATCTCTTAATACAGTCTGTTAATACAGTATGTTAATACAGTCTGTTAATACAGTCTGATAATACAGTCTGTTAATACAGTATGTTAAAGCAGTTTGTTAATACAGTCTGTAAATACAGTCTGTTAATACAGTTTGTTAATACAGTCTGTTAATACAGTCTGTTAAAGCAGTCTGTTAATGCAGTCTGTTAATACAGTTTGTTAATACAGTCTGTTAATCCAGTCTGTTAATCCAATCTCTTAATACAGTCTGTTAATACAGTATGTTAATACAGTCTGTTAATCCAGTCTGTCAATACAGTCTGTTAATACAGTCTGCTAATCCAATCTGTTAATACAGTCTGTTAATCCAGTCTCTTAATACAGTCTGTTAATACAGTCTCTTAATACAGTATGTTATTACAGTATGTTTATACAGTCTCTTAATCCAGTCTGTTAATACAGTCTGTTAATACAGTCTGTCAATATAGTCTGTTAATATAGTCTGTTAATCCAATCTCTTAATACAGTCTGTTAATACAGTCTGTTAATACAGTTTGTTAATACAGTCTGTTAATATAGTCTGTTAATCCAGTCTGTAAATACAGTCTGTTAATACAGTCTGTTAATCCAGTCTGTTAATCCAGTCTGTTGATACAGTATGTTAATACAGTCTGTTAATACAGTCTGTTATTACAGTCTGTTAATACAGTCTGTTAATACAGTATGTTAATGCAGTCTGTTAATACAGTCTGTTAATCCAATCTGTTAATCCAGTCTGTTAATACAGTCTGTTAATACAGTATGTTAATACAGCCTGTTAATCCAGTCTGTTAATACAGTCTGTCTGTTAATACAGTCTGTTAATACAGTCTGTCAATACAGTCTGTTAATACAGTTTGTTAATACAGTCTTTTAATACAGTCTGTTAATCCAGTCTGTCAATATAGTCTGTTAATCCAGTCTGTTAATACAGTATGTCATTACAGTATGTTAATACAGTATGTTATTACAGTATGTTAATACAGTCTGTTAATACAGTATGTTAATACAGTCTGTTTATACAGTCTTTTTATGCAGTCTGTTAATGCAGTTTGTTAATACAGTTTGTTAATACAGTCTGTTAATCCAGTCTGTTAATACAGTCTGTTAATCCAGTCTGTCAATATAGTCTGTTAATCCAATCTCTTAATACAGTCTGTTAATACAGTCTGTTAATACAGTCTGTTAATACAGTTTGTTAATAGTCTGTTAATATAGTCTGTTAATCCAGTCTGTAAATACAGTCTGTTAATACAGTCTGTTAATCCAGTCTGTTGATACAGTCTGTTGATACAGTATGTTAATACAGTCTGTTAATACAGTCTGTTAATACAGTCTGTTAATACAGTCTGTTAATACAGTATGTTAATACAGTCTGTTAATCCAATCTGTTAATACAGTCTGTTAATACAGTTTGTTAATACAGTCTGTTAATACAGTTTGTTAATACAGCCTGTTAATACAGTCTGTTAATACAGTCTGTCTGTTAATACAGTCTGTTAATACAGTCTGTTAATACAGTCTGTTAATACAGTCTGTTAATACAGTCTGTTCATACAGTTTGTTAATACAGTCTGTTGATACAGTCTGTTAATCCAGTCTGTCAATATAGTCTGTTAATCCAGTCTGTTAATACAGTATGTCATTACAGTATGTTAATGCAGTATGTTATTACAGTATGTTAATACAGTCTGTTAATACAGTATGTTAATACAGTCTGTTAATCCAGTCTGTTAATCCAGTCTGCTAATACAGTATGTTAATACAGTCTGTTAATACATTGTGTTAATACAGTCTGTTAATACAGTCTGTCAATACAGTCTGTCAATATAGTCTGTTAATCCAATCTGTTAATACAGTCTGTTAATACAGTCTCTTAATACATTCTGTTAATACAGTATGTTAATACAGTATGTTAATACAGTCTGTTAATACAGCCTGTTAATGCAGTATGTTAATACAGTCTGTCTGTTAATACATTCTGTTAATACAGTCTGTTAATACAGTCTGTTAATACAGTCTGTTAATACAGTTTGTTAATACAGTCTGTTAATACAGTCTGTTAATACAGTCTGTTAATACAGTCTGTTAATACAGTCTGTTAATACAGTATGTTATTACAGTATCTTAATACAGTCTGTTAGTGCAGTCTCTTAATACAGTCTCTTAATCCAGTCTGTTAATACAGTATGTTAATACAGTCTGTTAATACAGTCTGTTAATGCAGTCTGTTAATACAGTATGTTAATACAGTCTGTTATTATAGTATGTTAATACAGTCTGTTATTACAGTCTGTTAATACAGTCTGTTAATACAGTCTGTTAATGCAGTGTGTTAATACAGTATGTTAATACAGTCTGTTATTACAGTCTGTTAATACACTCTGTTAATACAGTCTGTTAATACAGTCTGTTAATAGTCTGTTAATACAGTCTGTTAATACAGTATGTTAATACAGTCTGTAAATACAGTCTGTTAATACAGTATGTTAATACAGTCTGTTAATACAGTCTGTTAATACAGTCTGGTAACAGTCTGTTAATACAGTCTGTTAATGCAGTCTGTTAATACAGCCCGTAAAAAATCTTAGCAAGAATAATTACAGAAAGATTATAGGCTGTCCGTCTTCCCAGTCATAAGTCACAGATTTCGCAGGAATGAAAAACTGATCAAACTTTTATCAGCCATAACTCCCCAAATTTGTTTTTTGGTTTTTTTTAATTTAAAAACCGATCTGCGCAGATTGTAATATTCTTTCAAACAATTATTGTTACATTACCATAGACCTTAAAATATATTTCTGTTAACAGCAAATGGTTGGCATGGCTACCATCAATTCACTTACCCACGGAAAGACGTAAAGTATGTATTAAAAAATATAATTGTTTGAGGGAGAAGAAGGCATAACAAACTGACAGATTGAAATCTGAGCTACTTTACCTTGAAAAAGTTATCAAAATGAATAAATTGTCACAATCTAGGCCCAACCAATTATAAATCAAGGGGTTTCAACAACCTGACTGCTGTGTGGAAGCTCTCTGCTGCTACTATATGCTCAGATGTTGTCAGGTTGTCTGCAGAATTTCCAAATGAGATCAAAGAAGCTATTTGATGAGATCAAACGGCTAATTGGAAAGTTTGCTTTCTTTTTATTAGATGGGAGATGAATTTTATTTTCAGAATTGGTTTGTAGGAGTGATTTTAAAAGATTTAAGATATAAACACTTGGGTGAAAGAGGGATTGAAATTAATGTGTGTTATGCAGGTATATATATATATATATATATATATATATATATATATATATATATATATATATATATATATATATATATATATATATATATATATATATATATATATATATATATATATATATATATATATATATATATATATATATATATATATATATATATATATATACATATATATATATATATATATATATATATATATATATATATATATATATATATGTGTGTATATATATATATATATTTATATATGTGTATATACACATATATATACACATATATAAATATATATATATATATACACATATATAAATATATATATATATACATATATATATATATATATATATATATATATATATATATATATATATATTTATATATATATATATATATATATATATATATATATATATATATATATATATATACATATGTATATATATATATATATATAAATATATATATATATATAACTATATATATATAACTATATATATATAAATATATATATATATATATATATATATATATATATATATATATATATATATATATATATGTATATACATATATAAATATATATATATATATATATATATATATATATATATATACATAAATATATATATATATATATATATATATATATATATATATATATATATGTATATACATATATAAATATATATATATATATATATATATATATATATATATATATATACATACATAAATATATATATATATATATATATATATATATATATATATATATATATATATATATATATATATATATATATATATATATATATATATATATATATATATATATATATATATATATATATATATATATATATATATATATATATATATATATATATATATATATATATATATATATATATGTATATATATGGAAGATTTACAAAAGAATATACCAAAGTCACATAAAACATGCAAATTGCTGCCTGAGATTTGAAAACGCTATAAAATGGTCGATGTTTAATTAAAGATCAGGTATCGTGTTAAGATCAAATACATTAAGATCCATATTTAATGATTGACAGATTGGTCGAAATATTTTCACAATCACCGACAAGCCAATTAATTACCGAAGCGGAAGTGACGTTGCTATATATTGGATTATTTTCGGTCTTTAAAGGATTAGTTCAGGTGTCAAGTAAGTACATCATAAAAAAGGACTTAAAAAAACGAAATAGTGAGGAAAGCATTCAAAAATCTTATTCCGTAAACAGATTCAGGAGATATCTAAGTTTAAAGTTTAGTATCATGTGTATAGAAACGACTGAATCAGACTAGTTGTGACGTCACACCCTCAGATTCTTCAAAGTCTTAAGTTGATTCTTTCATATGTTGTCTTGCAATTTTGTGGCTTTTAAACCATTGGATATGTCGGAAAAATAATAAAATATTATCTTCTGAGAATTCATAATCTAAAGAAAGTTTGAGGAAAATTAATTGAAATAATAAAAAAGTTGAATAAATGTTCTTTAAAATACGTTAACCATTCAGTGCCTAAGAATGTGAGGATGTAGGGGACCAATCTTCCATAGACTTACTACACCAGTCATTTATACATAGATAAGACAGAGCATTAAACTTGAATATCTCCTTAACAGAATAAGAAGTTGAATTATTTCCTTCACTATTTTGTTTCTTTTTAAGGCCTCTTTGATATAAGCTGAACTTGCTTTAACCACTGAATTACTAAACTTTTCCTTTAAACGAGATTTCCTCCCGATTTTGATGAATATTGTATTACTACTACTACTACTACTACTACTACTACTACTACTACTACTACTACTACTACTACTACTACTACTGCTACTACTACTACTACTGCTGCTGCTACTGCTACTGCTGCTGCCTGCTGCTGCTGCTGCTGCTGCTGCTGCTACTGCTGCTGCTGCTGCTGCTGCTGCTGCTGCTGCTGCTGCTGCCACCACTGCTGCTGCTGCTGCCACCACTGCTGCTGCTGCTGCTACTGCT
Organism: Chiridota heheva; assembly: GCA_020152595.1. Classification (NCBI taxonomy): domain Eukaryota; kingdom Metazoa; phylum Echinodermata; class Holothuroidea; order Apodida; family Chiridotidae; genus Chiridota; species Chiridota heheva. Next base: position 167,543 of record JAIGNY010002549.1, on the reverse strand, counting down.
ACTACTACTACTACTGCTGCTGCTACTGATACCACTACTGCTGACTACTACTACTACTGCTACTATACTACTACTACCACTACTACAATGGTTTTATCTAATGTTGCCTCTACACGTTCATACACCCTTTAAAGCAAACTGACAAAAAAAATGATTGAAGTATAGTTTGGAAAAATAAACACTTTCATTTTTTTTCATGGAGGGCAATTCTAATTATCCTCATAAAGTTTATTTGAAATAATGAAGGTTAATAGCTTTCATCACAGTTGCCGTGGAAACCATACTTTCATTAATTTTGTGAAATATTAGAATGTTTTATTCATAAAATTGCTGTTTTTTTGTTTTGTTTTTTTTGTTGCTTAAAGTCTGGGCTTGATTTATGGGGAGTTGTTAAAGGATGTGTAAACTTTTGTTACAAATATTTATGTTTGAAGATGGGAGAGCTGAAGCTAGATAATGAATGAGAGTTTAAAGTGCGTAAGATGGGAGATCTGAAGCTAAACAATGAATGGATAGCGACGATTAACATAAAAAAGCAGCGGCGAAAAGTTTTGAATATTTTTTTACTATCCGTCTCCAAAATTTCAGGATATCTCCATGCTTTGAAATTTTGGACAATCCGGAACGGAAAATGAAAAACCCCATACGATTAATGTGGGCTAGTCAAATGTGTAGGCTCATGCGATGACGTAATACACGACAGTACCTAGTTTTTGGGGTAGTTCAAAGTACCCAGTTTTTCGGGTTGCTCCCGGACTGTTACACAATATATTCCATGATTGTGACTCAGAAGTTCAGTGTATCACAAATATTCAATTATTAAATGAGCAATTTTTTTTTTTTTTTTTTTCTATTTCAATTTTCATAAAATAATTATTTCTTGATTCCACAGGCACATGCATGGCCTATTGGCAGATTGGCGTCACACGATTTAACGAATGGATAAAGTTGAGCAATTTGAAGTTAAATTTGCCATTGGGAAATCTTTTCATGATTTTAATAAGCTAAAGTACGTATTTGTTCAAATTCATGTTGTTATTAACACATTCTAAAGTCTTTGGGATTTTGGGGATACAAATCTGCAGACATGCCTAAGTTTGATATTTACAAAAAGTTTTTACATCTATTTATAGTTTTAAGTATAATTATGATTCATAAAATGTACAAATTTGGTTTTTTTTTATACTCCATCTTCAGTCTAAATCAGATGTTTTTTTGTGTTTTTTTTGAAGAGGGTCCAACTCACTTTTATTCTAAATTTTAGAGGGATCCATTTGGGCCCAAATTTAATTCGCAGTGGCTTTAAAGATCGCCTTTAACAGAACAAGGAAAGTAGACTTGAATAGATTATATCATGTATTACACGAATTAATGTCACAGAGCCCCTATCAGCCTAGTACCCAAACATTTCATTTTTATACATTTGTATCATTATTGTTGAAAGTGAAGTGGTTTCATTATATAAATAATGATCTTTTATCAGGGTAAATAATCTCTACCTGTCCATATACCTTTAATGATATATATATATATATATATATATATATATATATATATATATATATATATATATATATATATATATATATATATATATATATATATATATATTATATATATATATATATATTATATATATATATATATACACATATATATATATATATATATATATATATATATATATATATATATATATATATATATATATATATATATATATATATATATATATATATATATATATATATATATATATATATATATATATATATATATATATATATATATATATATATATATATATATATATATATATATATATATATATGTGATTACTCTGGGGTGTGAAATGAAGGGGGAAGAACCCCAAAAAATCCCTGTTATAAGTGGAACAATAACACTGACATATTATGTTTCCATCAAACGTTAATTGTTGCTTATGAGATCTCTTATTAACAGATTAACAGGAATCGACCCTTTCAAATCTGAAACGGCAATTTCTGGAAAATGATTTAGATAATGTCACATGGCAGAGATTCACCTGTCCATAATGGACCAATCGTATACTGGAGGAATCTTATTGACCAATAAAATGCTGGAGGAATCTTGGCCGTCTGTACAATTCACGCACGGTATGGGACCAAGCGTATGAAGAGGAAAAAATGTTTTCAAGCGCGCGTATCATACATGCGTTTTACATGAAGGAAATACGCGCGCTTATCGCTGCTTACATTTTTTTCCTCAAACCTGCACCTGATTGGTTGGGTAACAAATGAAAAGTTCCCTGCAGCATTTGATTGGTCGAAGTACTGCAGAAATCACGTTCGGTGAAACTCGGTTTGAAAAGGTCTATAGCCTCATACCATTTGTTGAGTTAATTCTTCATTCAACCAATTGTTTTCAATGTTACTTTAATAATTCCCCATTTTTACCCCCCCCCCTCTTCCCCCTCCCCTTCCCCCTTAGATAGAATGGATGTTGAAGTAATCGCTTTACATGTAAATGAAATACTAGTCAAGTCTGATGGTAGAAGTCAGGGGTATATGCATGCTACCCAGTGGCCGGAGGGGGCTAACCAAAAATCACCCTTTACATTTAGAAATAACATCCATGTGCAATAAAACAAATGATAATCTGAGAAACCCAGCCACCATCCCAAGTTTTAGAACAACATTTTTTTTTTTAATTCATTTGTATTTAAAGTTGCAATTTTTTATTCATTTTAGAGTCCTTATTATAACCCTTTTTAACTTATCATTTTGTCATTTTCATATATCTTTAATCATTTTATTGTCTCATTTTCTACATTCTTTCCTTTCGTTTATTGTTCTGTATTGCATAGTATCGTGTTTTCCTATTTATAAATTGTACATAATTTATACTAAAAAAAAATATAAATTTAAAGAAAATATTTACAAATATAGGAATCAATGTCCCCCATCGCATTAAAGGAGTGGGGAATGCGGCAATTGAAAAATCGTATGGACTGATGGAATTAACCAGTTAACAAGGGCAATTTAAACAGCCGTGACAGCCATTTCACACCATGAAATATGCATGTGTTTAAGCCGATCTATATTTGTAGCAAGGTACTGTGTAGACATGTTTGTGGTATCAGGGATTTGATATACGGTACCCAATCCCATGGTGGTATACCAACTTGTACATGTTTATGATCTGGTAGGCATGTTAAACATTAGTCTACCTCATGCATGTATTAACCGTGTTATAATGTAAACACACCTGGATTTATCATTGTCATTACTTGACTGGGTAAATAAATGTCTGTCAACTTTTTCTCCTTTTTTTTCAATCATGAATCCACATATATATACCTGTACACATCCTATTTGAAGATCATGCGGACTAGGGTTTGCATGTAGTTGGAAAAGTATGATGTCAGTCCAGATGTATGGATGGCCAAAAAATAAGTGAAATAGTGATTGAAAAGTACAGAAAAGAGAAACAGTCCGGGAGAATCCTGGACTTTTGGTGTGATAAGAAAATACACCAACACGTGGAGCTTCGTATTCATTAAGATCCATGGAGGCCGCCATTGTAACTTGTGATAACGTTATATCAATAGGATTTTTACTAAGAGTACGGTAGTAATGTGTAATGTAACGTGTGATGCATGTAAACGGTATCAGCGATGACTAAGCCAACACAGAATCATGTGTCGAGAGGGCTGTTCAAAAGGTTAACGACCCGTCAACGAAGGCCTTTTTGTTATTTTATCGCAAAGTCCACGATGAAATTGAAAAGTCCACGGTCAAATCTAATGAATATTCATTTGATATCGGTATCCCTCTCAAAAATACCCCCGCGTTCTCATTAAAAATCCCATTTACTTAACTTTAATACTAGTTAAAATGGCGGCCTCCAAGGATCATGTAATGAATATAAAGCTCCAAGTTTTGGTATATTCATTATGACACCAAAAGTCCTGGATTCTCGCGGACTGAGAGATGGGGTGAACAGACAGACGGCGATGAAAATTTCCCATTCTGAACTTAACATGCTTGAAGTGGTATACCGAATGGTCCATTGTTGGGGGTGTGGCTCACGAACTATCAGAATTCAGGTAGGTAAAGAAATTTGACTTTAAATGGCTGCAAAGTTGTAAAAGCAAACTGATCGTTAAGGCAGTAAGGGGGAGTGGTAGAACATCAGCTGGCTTCGAACTAGTGCCACATGAACCAGCTGACTGGAGTATATTATTGTGAAAAGGTGAACTGCTATATTCTAGCTCACCTACTCCTCTCATCATTCCTAACATGTAAAGATTAAGACCCAAATACAAAACCCGTGGACATCTGTACATCACATATTTTACGTGCATTGAACATAATTTCAAATATTTCAATACCGTCTTAGAAACGTGTTGCAAAATTAGCAAAAATCTTGTGTAGGCAGTGGCGGCGCTATCGGGGACAAAGGGGTTCCCCTGCACGATATCGCACCTCCCCCCCCCCACCTTCACCCCCTACATATAAGCCTCACTGTCCCTCTCCCCGCATTACACAAATCTGCCCATCTCTTTCCCCAGCATCAAAACCTTGGAGCCGCCAATGTGTGTAGGCCTACAAAACTTCGAAAGTTCACTTTGCATTGTAATTCAAAATAATATCTTTGTTTTGGCCTAAAATATTTACTAACAATAATGTTTACTTAAATGCCAAAGGAGCGTGTTTGTTAAACACCCAATTGATTCTAAATATTTTATCTAAATAATAAAAGGAAAGTTCACAATATCTAACAGATTGGTTTGTTATTTTTTGACATTTTCTACCAAACCTGACATAATTAGAAAGCGCTTATGCGCCTTCTCTTCATAATTAATTCGATGTCTGTGCCTAGTATCCTATGTTTTGCAGACAATTAAATCAGTCCGGTTCACGCTCCTGATCGGGAGATCTCCTGATTGGGAGATCAAGACATGCGCAGTGACCGTAATTTATACTGTTCAAAATTCTGTTCCTCTAAAGTTGTATACTTTGAAAATGATATTGAAGTTTAATTTTCTGGATCTTTTTTGTGCAATTTGAGCTTTTGCTGGTGACTGAAATGTTCATATCTGCTCTTCAGAAAATACTGAAATGAAATTGTAAAGATCACTTTAAACTTCTCGTTCTGTTGCACCAATAAGATTAGAATATTTCGCATGCATTTTTTCGTACCTTTGGCTTAAACTTATTTTTCCATTATGTATTTCTTTAGAGAGGTTTGAATTTGGAAAGATGCATTGTGGGTTATAATGACAAGAAACCTCCTCTGGAACCGGGAGCGTGAACCGGACTGGTAATAGGCCTACAGGATTTCTTTCTGACTAAACCCTAAATCAAAGTAGAGACGTACGAGGGTATCCCTACCCATGGTGGAAATTATTACGTACGTACGTATTATTATCACGTACGTACGTTATTACGTACGTAGGTATTATTACCACGTATATATATATATATATATATATATATATATATATATATATATATATATATATATATATATATATATATATATATATATATATCTATATATATGTGTGTATATATATATATATATATATATATATATATATATATATATATATATATATATCTATATATATATATATATATATATATATATATATATATATATATATATATATATATATATATATATATATATATATATATATATATATATATATATATATCTATATATATGTGTGTATATATATATATATATATATATATATATATATATATATATATATATATATATATATATATATATATATATATATATATATATATATATCTATATATATGTGTGTATATATATATATATATATATATATATATATATATATATATATATATATATATATATATATATATATATATATATATATATATATATATATATATATATATATATATATATATATATATATATATATATATATATATATATATATATATATATATATATATATATATATATACATATTTTTTTTTTTTTTTTTTTTTTTTCCTTTTCTTTTCTTTTTCATTTTCGTAGTGCCGATCCCAAAAATGAGGTTTTATTTTGTTAATTTTGTACTGCTGGTCCATTTTTACAATATTTTTGTTGAATACTCATACTGCAGTTACCAAACAATCTATCATACTGCGGGTATGTTTTTCGGTTGTTGGGCTGCACACCCCTATAACTTTTAGTATGTTTTAGTATGAAGCTCCCCTCCCCCACCACCCCACCCCCTCCCTCCACCACCCCCACCCCTCCCTCCCCGTTGATTATAAATAATTCATTAGTATATTTCATAACATTTTGAATTTATAAATCATTTTAATATCGTGACATCAGAAAAATAACACATATGAATTTCCTTGTATGAACTTATTGTTTTTCAGTTCTTATACAACGTTATTGGGATTGCAGCATTTGAATCTCTATGACCAAGAGATGTTGAATTTCTATCACAGTATCATTTAGCGGGGGGAAAAAAAGTCTGACGATTTTCAGTGATTGAAATTATATTAAAGATTTAAAGCTGCTTTTCTTTCATATATCAAGCAATTTTGCATATATTGATAATTCAAACTGTGATTAGCTGTAATTTGGAAGCTACGAGACAGTGCATTTGGCCTGTTGACGTAAAGTGTTAATTCTGTTCAAAAATCAAAGTTCTTTATATGTGAAATCTCTATACCTGTGTATAGCCTAAAATAATTTTTAAGGGCGTCATGGACAGTGCGCCCCCATTGCCACCTGACCGGAAATTTCTTTAAAAAGTTGAAAAATTTGCCGAACAGAAAAATCAGAATGTTGGATTGTTTTGGGTAATCCTGACATGCCTGATCTGCCATCTTGCGGAAAAGAAGCACAATATTTCCGAAAACCGACAGATCAAATCGTTCCGTTAGGCCTATTTAGCAGTTTCGAGTTAGCAAATTTTCCGACTTATTTATCAAAATTCCCGAAGTTTTTCCTTAAAAGTTTATTAGTATTTCCTCCAATTTGGAAAGGGTTTCCTCAAAATATCCTTATTTTCCCTCAACATTTCCCATAGGCCCCTATTTCCTCATGATGAAAACTATTGTTGCGATTCTCCTTCACAAGGTGGGGGGTGGGGACAGGCCTGGGTGGGGGTGAAGTAAGTCCGACAACATCCTCCTCGAAGCCTCGAAGAGGGGAGGGAGAAAACTGTTAACAGAAAGTTTGTAATGCATTTTAAATTCTATCTGACAGTCTGAAAAGTTCCCCTGTCAAATTGTGAAACGTGTATGTTTTGGCTGACCAGTATTGTCATAAAACCATCAGTGGCCCTTCTGTGTCATTTAAAATTTTCAATGAATAAGAACAAAATGGCTGTCGTGGTATTTAATTTTTTGGTTGGATAGTTAGAAAAGAGCAGTGACGTGTCTACCAGAGTACTATTGGGAGCATAGCCTCCCCCTCACCTCCTAAAATTCTGTCAAAGCCATAAGTATAATCATGGAAGTAGAAGAGAAATTAACTGAAATATCAAATAAACCACGTGTTGCATTTTTTTGCAATCGTATCGACTGAGTTGTAGTTAATTTTGGACCAAAACCTTTTACAGTTTGCACCAAAAATCCTCCCATTTTCGACCAAACATCTTTCATTTTGGCCCCAAAATCTTCAATATTGACCTCAAAATCTTCACTTTTGGATAAAAATCTCCAGGCTTTGATCAAAATTTTGGCCAAAATGTTCAAGGACCACACTCTACAACATGGAACCAAAAACTTTTGGATACGAAGGTGAAGTTCTTGTAATATGAGGGCCATGCGCACAAGGGAGCCATAATGAATTTTTAAAGAAATAAGCCTTTATATTTCAGCCCACGCTGATTGGGAAAATTCATGGGAAATTTTCGGGAATTCTCCTTGAATTTACAGGAATTTTTCTTAATTTTTATGAAGGTTTCTTCATTTTCAGGAAAATTTCTTCATTTTCAGAAAATTTTATTCAATTTTTCCGAAATTTTCAGGAATTTTAAGGAAATCTCCGCCAATTTTCGGGGAATCTCCTTTATTTTCCGAGAAATTTTCTTTAATATTCGGGAATTTTTCTTTAATTTCCAACTTGGAAATTCTTCACTTTCCAAGAAAGTACTCTCAATTTTGACAATTTTTCAGGAACTGTTGCCAATTTCAAACAAAATTTCAACAAAATTCAGATTTTATCTCAATGATTTCACAATTTGTCATTAAAATAAAAGTATGTATGCAACCAGATAATCCTTTTCGGGGGTGCCCTCTGACTTCTTACGCGCCTCTGTCAGTCTGTCCTCCCTTATCTGAAACCGGCCCTCATTCAGTTTCCTCAAATACGAAAAGCAAAGAAAGATAAAAAGGTGATGTAGGTATTGATTAACTTATTATAAAATAGAATAGATACAATAAATAAAGACGTCATAAATTAGATTGGACCCTGCTGAAAACAAGAAGAAAGAACACCCGCTTCCATATTCTATGTAGAATTAATAATAATCATCGCCATTGGTAATGGTCACCTAATCCCAAGAATATATCATGGTATCTGAATTTCCAAGTTCCCTATCCTAAAACAAATGTAAAAACTCCTTCTTTCCCTAACTGCTCAAACACTAAAAGATTGAAATGCTTTACCGCCAGACCACCAGACATTGATATACATACATTCACCAAGTCTAAACTGTTTCAAAGCTAAACTTAGCCTACTAAACTTGTTCACTGTTTTTTCCCTGGTATACCTGTTACGCTCGGTTGTCTTTCATGGCCAGATGGATTTTTGCTGACTTAACCTGTAAGTTTGCAAAGCACCATTGAATGTTCATACAGTAATGTGCGCTATTCTATAAGCAGGGAGTTGTTAACAACTCCCTGCTATAAGTGTCTATTACCTTTACCTTAACCTATTCATATAGATTCAGAGTTGGGTTGCAAGATCAATTACTTCAGCAGATGGAAAGTGGCATACGTACCCACATTAAGAATTTCTTAACTTAGCTGTTGAAGTTTCCGATTAGACTTAGCCTCGTTCATTTCAAATTTAAAATAATATCATTCTCCTTCACTATCTCTTTGTGACTCTTCAAAAAATAGTTTGGTATGATGAATATTTTCTATTTCATTCTGAAACAGTAAAAATATCTAAACAATACCAATCTTCATTTAGCGTTTTGGCCCTGGCTCTTAAAATATCGGATTGGCACCGGAACTTATCGTCTGCATTCCCCAACATAGCAAATTTAGATGATTTTTGCGAATAAAAACAACGCCGTAAATTTTTGAATTAGCATTGCTAAAATTGTTTGAAGCGTCGTAACCATTAAAATACACTCTTCAATAATTAGCACTTAATTTAAAGTCAATATTCTCTTTATTAAATAAAAATGAAAAAAATAATTATCAATTAAAAGATAGCGGATTTTGAGCATGGAGTTTACAATTGCAATCCTGTCGCGAACTGAGGGCCACGACAGAAAAATCACTTTTTGCCAGGAACAAGAACAATTTGCTTCTTCCTGTCAACAATTTATCAAACAAAACCCTCAATTTGTGGTTTTAGCCCAAATATTTGAAGTATGTTTAAAAAAGGAAAGTGAACTTTTCGGGTTCAAACAGAACGCGGCATTCCTTCCTCTTCTAAATACTTCGAATTCTTTCCTTTTGTTATTAAGGAATAAGAAAAGAGTAATTGTATTTTAACATAAAAGTAAAATAGAGAGCTTAAACCTTACAGTTATATTCGAACAGGGATTTTTTTTTTTTTATAACACATCCTTCAAATGTCATAAGAGGGTTTAGTTCATTGTACAGCCAAACCGCAGGCTGACAGGAGGTATATCGATTTATCAGAGGCCAATTTGAGAAAATGGCTTTTTTAAGACTTATTTGGTCGCAAATAAATATTTAGATTTTTCTAAACTGAGAATTGTCTTTTTGGGATTCTTTGGCCACACACAAAAAAAAAAAAAAAAAAATTGACGCTTTTATAAAGGAGAGGTATCGTCCCGTAAATATATTCAGAAGTGAACTCCGCCGTGCTGGTAACGTCACTTCCGGTTTCGCAGATTGTTCGCGATCAACAGGTAAAATTACTTATGTGTGAACGTATCACACATCCGTCGGACCATTCGTGTGTTATCAATAGCATAAACATTCCGCACCCCGAAACGGCTGAAAACGAAGAGGAGAAGAAAAAACTGAGCTTTTCGCGTAGTCCGCCTGCTTCGTTTAATCGCTGTGACGTTTTCGCGTTATAGCATAGCGTAACGTTAGGCCAAATTGTTTCCACAATTCTACCTCGTTTTCAGCCATTCTCGGGTGTGGGATTTTTTCTCTTTTGCTGAAATAGCATGACAAAAAAATCAGACAATAATTAAATTTCTGGGAGTTTTTTCTTGAGGTATGTGCAATTTTTCGAAATCACCAAAAATAGTGTTTTACTTCCATTGACCGTAACGATAAGTGTGCCCCTCCCTGTAGATTGAATTTCGGGTGAGACCTATACAAGCTTTTTTGAAGCTCATTTTGTCTTCTTTTCAAACTGGTTTGGCACTTTGTGCTTGGTACAATCTACCTACCCTATTGTACAGTAAGTTGTAAGGTTTCCATTTCAAGTTTTAAGGAGCACTTCAGACTTGTTCGGAGTCATCCTTTTGTTTCCGGGTTCCTGCAGATTAAAGGCGCTCTCTCATTGAATCTGTGTAACAGAAAACGGTAATGTTGTAACAATTTGAAACATTTTGACTTAAAGCACTCGTGGAGATTTACTCAGGATTGTATATCCGAGAGTGGATTTACTCACAAGGATGCTATTTTCATTTTATTTTTTCCTATGGCATTTCATATAGGACAGGTTAACATAGAATGAACTTTGAATGTAAATTGAGACTTACACTAAGTTTACAAGAGTAAACTAGATTAGTTTTCTAGACTTTTTTGAGAAGTATGTGGTAGAACAAAGTTTCTGTGCTTTGTTGAAGGTTAAATAAAACAATTTATGTTGTGGACACAATGGTCTTAGGCCCTATATGAACGTTTTAAAAAGTGTAGGGGGGTGGGGGGCTGAACCATGAAAAGACGCACAACTCAAGCCAACTCTGTCAGCTTAAAGAAATATTCTACTCAAACCCTTGTAAGGCACGTGCTTCTAAAGACTAAATTAAAGCGGCTAAACTAAAGCGGCTTCCGGAAACGTCGCAATACCATGGACCAGTTATTTATGCTCAACACCGCTGTCCGGAAATCCTTTGCAAAAAAGGAACACCTCATTGCCATCTTTTTCGACCTCGAGAAAGCTTTCGACACTACTTGGAAATACGGCATTACCCGAAAACTTCACACCATCGGCATCAAAGGCCACCTTTATTCAAAACTTCCTCTCACCCAGGCAGTTCCAAGCTTGTATTGGCCACACCCTCTCCACAACCCAACCCCCAAGAAGAGGGTGTCCCCCAAGGTAACATCCTCTGCCTTCAACTTCCCCCTACCCCTTTCCCAAAACCCTTTTTTATTCGTGACCGCTGGCAAAGCTCATGGGACTCCCAAACTCCACGTCATTCAGCCCATTATTCCGATAAAACCCACCATCCAAAATTTCTCCCGTGTCGTCAACGTACACATTACCCGTCTTAGAATAGGTCACACCCACCTCACTCACTTCCCCCTCCTTCCCCCCCCCCCTCCACCCCTCTGCAACAATTGTCATAACACCCTCACAGTCCATCACGTCCTCCTTTGCTTACCCCCTGTACAACCTTTCCAGAGCTTCCCTCGCTCCCCACAACTCAATAGCCGAGCTCTTCCAGGAAAACTCTCCGGGTAAAATTATCTCCTTCCTTCATCATGCTTCCCTCTACAACCATATTTAGTCCTCGTCTCCCACCCCCCTTCTCTCTACTTTCCACCATTTTTTTACCCATGCACTCCCTCTTTCGATCCCAGCTTTATGGTTTTTAGTTCCCGTGTTTCTCTCAGTCTCCCCCTATTTTCTTTTCTTCCTACCTTCGGAATGATCTAACCTCTCAGGCACAATTTGACCCTCGCTGTCGTAGTGCCGTTAAGCTCTAATCAAAGAAACAAACAAACATTCTGAGTTTGACCTTGACAGGGTAATAGTTCTTAAGGCAGTGGGATATGCCCCTACTTTCATGTACGATTTTTTAAAGGCTAATCGTGGTATGGGGAATAGGGATAGTTTTAGTCTTTGGACAAATGTCATGTCCCTTTACGGCGCTACGGTGGGCGTGGAGGCATTTCCTCAAATCGCTTTTCTTCCAGACCCCCCCCCCCCCCTTCCCCTTCCCCGTTGATACAAACTTCTCCCCCCTCCAAGATCATAAACATGGCGCCGCCACCGTCCGTAGCAGATGTGAAATAGCTACAGCCAGCAATCTAAATTGATTAAGAAAAAAACCTTTTGACAGTGCAATGGCCTCTTCAGTATAAATCTGTTAAAAACAAACAGTTGCAGATGGATTTTTTTTTTAATATTTAAATCTTTCCGAAAACATTGAATTATAATCAGTACCAAACATTCTACAAATACCAAGGAGGTACTATAGACTTCCTTGCCATTAAATCCTTTACATTTGGAGTATTTTCATCCATTCAACAACATCAACAAATATTCGAAGTATTTCCAATTTCATAATTGTTACTAACAGATGTTGATTTGTTGGTCTAGCTGATTGGCTGAAATCATCATACTTCCCCAAAGCTGAGATCATATTCGACTTTTGAACTTTCCCTGCAGAGAAGGAGATAAAATATCGTTTTTCTGTGAGAAAAGACACAATTTTGCGGCGATGTAATATCCTTCATGTGAATATCAACAATTATGGAATATAGATTTTGACAAGTGCACTATGTGATCAATCAAATCGTTTGAATTTTTGACAGTTTGAAGCAAATATTTCATTGACAACTTTAGGACTTCAAAGGGGATTCACACCGGGGAACTATTTTTTGACATTTGGGTTAAACAAGGAAGATTGAACAGTGAAGTTCATGGAACTGTAGAATATTCCCCCTAATCCATTTCTTGTTGTGATGACAAATCAACAGTCTGGTAACATGCCTATTAATGGAAACATAAATGTATCTTCCTATTAATGGGAACATTTTGCTAGATGGAAGCCGCCATTTTGTAATATTTCCCATGATCCTTTGCTAAGCTAACCTTAAAGCCTTATGCAATCTTACATTTTTCACATTTGAAATACGTCTGGGAAAAATATCTTTGCTAGGGGAACTTAAAACTTAGGAAAATATATTCATTACTGCCATGGCTACAACTTTTCCACTCCCGTTTGATGCTCACCACGCCGTTTTCTAAATATTAGATCAAATCGACAATAGAGCTAGGCTTTTAGGCGCGAAACGGCCATTTTGAAAATAAAAATGTTTTTCAACACAATGATTTTTAATATTTCAAGTACATAAATTGGAAACTAAGACATTTTATCGCAACACCTGAACAATATGGCTGTATAACTTCTAAATTCTCGTGCGTTATAATTGTTCCTATTAATAGGCACGCTTCCGGACTGGTTAAGGAACTATTTTGGAGAGGGGAAAATCCTTCAAAAATATAACGAATAATTTGAAACTTTCTTGAGACTGTGAGACATGGAAAGCATATTTTCATATCAAGAGAAATTGGTGCCTATATTTATTCTTAAATGACTGTTTTTGGCAGTTTGCATGGATCTTAAGGTATAATTTGAATCAAATGTCAAAATGGTTAAAAAGCAAAGGAATTACCATTATTTTAGCTTAGTTTGCATGGATGTCTATATCCTCCGCATCATCATGACCATGGGCGAGATTTGCCCACCGAATAGTCTGAAAGTGGAAGGGCAAAGCACCAAATGAATGTTGGCACCGAAATGGAGGGAGCCGGGGGAGGGAGGGGGGTGCAAAGTCATAAAATCACAGTAAGAAACAAATATAACCAATGGATACAAAATATATCAATATGGAGAAGAAAAAGAGCGATAACAAGCCTCCCTTGCACCCCCCAAATCCCGCCTATGTTCAACACAATGAAGAGGTTCATTGTGGGGTAAACAGACCCCTCTCTCTGAAAGTTTGATCAGGCTGGTTACTGGCGCTGGCCTTGTATTCTAAACCAGGAATTCAATGTAAACAAATATTCTCCCCTTTTATTTCGGGTATTCCAGAACGAATGAACTGACTTGGAAAATATAAAATGTTTGAACCCTATGGAACAATTTGAATAACATTTCCCAGAATGTCTTTCCTCAAGAAAATTGTGCTTTAACTTTTATTTTCCAAAATGTTATGATAAACATATATATATGCATGATGGCACGAGGATGTAACTGCACGAACCGTTGGCTTTGCATGAGTTCGTAATGTGTTTGTCCTAGTTTATAAAATAAGGTTTGACCTGAGATAACTTCTTTCTATTGTCAGATTGTAACAAAGTCAAAGTTATCCAAACAACAGATGACGAAAGAAGTTTTATCTTATGAAGAAACAGTGAAAATGTTATTTAAAGAAGGGAAAGGTTCAAGTTTAGCTTAGTTTTCTCTTTTCCATTCTCCTCCTCCCATTCCTTTTCCCACACCCCTTCCCCCACCCCTGACCTTCCTCCCCCCATTAATATCTCACAGACTTATAATGTTGTTTTTCAATGGAAAAACACATACTTATTTTTCACTATCTGACTATTAAGACTTAAATTAAAGACTAATATTCAGATTCTCCTGTTGCATTCATTCATTGTGTTTGATGTTTTTCTTCCACATTCCATGAATTTACTCTTTTTTATCAATTTTTTGTCTTGTGTAAATGTCATGGGTTGAAGCTTTTTTCCACCCAATAATTTCATGTTAAACTCCCCCTCCTTTTCCCCTCCAAGCTGCAAAGCATCACCAGCTTGTCAGACATTTATAACTGATCTGCTATATGGTATTGTCTAGCTATATGGTATTGTCTAGCTATATGGTATTGTCTAGCTGCATGGTATTGTCTAGCTGCATGGTATTGTCTAGCTGCATGGTATTGTCTAGCTGCATGGTATTGTCTAGCTGCATGGTATTGTCTAGCTGCATGGTATTGTCTAGCTGCATGGTATTGTCTAGCTGCATGGTATTGTCTAGCTGCATGGTATTGTCTAGCTGCACGGTATTGTCTAGCTGCACGGTATTGTCTAGCTGCGTGGTATTGTCTAGCTGCATGGTATTGTCTAGCTGCATGGTATTGTCTAGCTGCATGGTATTGTCTAGCTGCATGGTATTGTCTAGCTGCATGGTATTGTCTAGCTGCATGGTATTGTCTAGCTGCATGGTATTGTCTAGCTGCATGGTATTGTCTAGCTGCATGGTATTGTCTAGCTGCATGGTATTGTCTAGCTGCATGGTATTGTCTAGCTGCATGGTATTGTCTAGCTGCATGGTATTGTCTAGCTGCATGGTATTGTCTAGCTGCATGGTATTGTCTAGCTGCATGGTATTGTCTAGCTGCATGGTATTGTCTAGCTGCATGGTATTGTCTAGCTGCATGGTATTGTCTAGCTGCATGGTATTGTCTAGCTGCATGGTATTGTCTAGCTGCATGGTATTGTCTAGCTGCATGGTATTGTCTAGCTGCATGGTATTGTCTAGCTGCATGGTATTGTCTAGCTGCATGGTATTGTCTAGCTGCATGGTATTGTCTAGCTGCATGGTATTGTCTAGCTGCATGGTTTTGTCTAGCTGCATGGTTTTGTCTGATTGTCTAACTTGAAGTCTCGGATTTATCTGGCGTTGTTGGCTTGTTCGTGTATCTGTTATAACTGAGTTTCTTTATTTCATGTGCATACAGACTGACAGATATCTTGAATAAAAGTTGGGAAATTTTGAGGAAAACCTTCTGAAATCTTAATTAAAAAGTATAATATTTTGAGGAAATTTGCTAAACTGCTAAACAGGCCTAAATGTTAAATAATCGGTTTTCGGAAATTTGGTGATCTTTTCCCCCCAAAATGGCTGGTACAGTCTGACAGTATACAACAGTGAACTCTAAGACCGATCGTGGGAAATTTTGGATATTTTTAGAAAAAAGGCAGCCATTTTGAGGAAAACTTTACGAAACTTTGGAAAATAATTTGAGGAAAAAGTCGGATAATTTGTAGAAAAATGTCGGATATTCTGAGCAAAACCCTCAAAAATATGAGAAGGAAAATTATTCTCCGGAAAAACTTCGGCTCAGTTTTGGAAAAAATTGTCGGATATTGAAGAAAATTTTTGGGAATTTTCAGGAAATACTTCGGAAATTTGGGTGACAAATTTGAGTAAAAAGACGGATATTTTGAGGAAAATTGCTGAACTCTATCTTAAATAATCGGTTTTCGGAAATTTTGTAGCCTTTTCCCACGATGGTAGTACAACTGAATTCTAAGACCGATCGCTTTCATCAAGGATACCAAAACAATCCAACAATGAATTTCTATAATGCAAATTTTCTGACTTTTTGGAAACTTTCGGCCAGGGAGGCAATTTCCCCCCTTTAGCTACGCCACTGGGGGTCAAGCCTCCCCAGTTTGGGAGAGGGGGAGCTAAAATAATCAAGGCTACTCACATTCAAAATATTCCTATTACTTCCCGGCAGAATAAAATAAATAAATCTCGACGGGGAGGGGCTCGCCTCCGCTGGTGCCACCCCTGTATCACTTGGCAAGCAAGCTTAGATTTGTGTAAGCCAGCAAAATGTGTGGGGAAGGGGGACACGCTGCCCTGGCTCAATAATGACCCAGATATCAATTCAAATAAACGGTTTGTAATACACTTGATCTGTTGATATATTCACGGGAACTAACATTTCTGTCACGAAACGGGCACGACTGGCCAAAGTTTTCCCAAGAAGCCAAGTGATTATGGGGCTTCTACTGGTTCTCGATGTCCCTGAATTTTATTCTCTGGTCCTGTTTTATAATGCACATATAAGGGGAGACCATAGGGAAAACCTTTGCAACCTCATGCATGCCACCACTCTACAGATAGTCTTGGTGTTGAATTATTTTTAGTTCTCGTGTTTCTCTCAATTTCCCCCTGTTTTTCCTACCTCTGGAATGATCTAACCTCTCAGGCACAATCTGACCCTTGCTGTTGTGGTACCGTTAAGCTCTCATCAAACAAACAAACAAACAAACATGAAGTTTGCTCCTTTATTTCTTCTAAGAACATCAAGCTCTGATATACAATTTTAAACATGTTAAATAGAGACCTTTTAAATATACCATTAAAGTATTATCATTACAAACGTTTCCTCTTTACTCCTGATCAATTTGGCAGGCAATACGTTGGTGATCCTGGGGTTGGTGCATTGGTCATAATACATTGGTCATATGTCGGTATAACGTTTACCCAACATCATATCACTATGTTGACTTAACGTTGGCTGAACGTTGGGCCATTGCTAAAACAATGTGTTGGCCCAACAGCGAGCATCAAACAGCCAACGTTGGTCCAACCAATTTGCCAACGTTGGGCCAAGCAATTTGTGCTGTCATGGGTGTTTTAGTTTACCTAGCTGTCTACAAGTGTGCGCAATCCATATCAGCAGATCATGCAGGCGCATAACACATTCTACAGTTCAGCAGCATGCATGGGAATATAAATGTTCCTATAATGGGAACATTTTGCTACATGGAAGCTGCCATTTTGTGATATTTCCCATGATCCCATGTTAAAGTCTTATGCAATGTTACAAATTTCCAATTTAAAGTACGTCTGGGAAAAAATATCTTAACTTGGAAAACCCCATGAAAATACCTTTATTACTGTCATGGCTAAAACTTTTCCACTCCCATTTGATATGTTCACCACGCCGTTTTCAAAATATTAGAAATAATAGACAATACAGCTAGGCTTTTTTGGCGCGAAGCAGCCATTTTGAAAATTCAAATATTTTTCAACACAATGATTTGTAATATTTCAAGTACATAAATTAGAAACTAAGACAATTTATCGCAACATCTGAACGATATGGCTGCATGACTTCAATATTCTCGTGTGTTATATATGTTCCTATCTGCCTATTAATAGGTATGCTGCCGGACTGTTCTACAGTACTTTGTAAAGTTAGGATTTTCCTTCCGAAGGTGGGGGTGAAAAGAAATTAAACAGAAACATACCTAAAGAGTTGGGGCAGTCTGCCCAGTATACATTTCATTATTTTATTTAAAATTCAAACACTGATCTGCTCAGATTGTAATACTCTTTCATAAAATAAAAAAAAGGCTACATGCCCTTTGACCTTCAAACTTAAATTCTTCCCAAAATCTCCGTCACTGAAAATAACGAGAATGTACATTCCTGCTTGCTAGAATTTGATGGGGGTGGGGGTGGGGGTGTGGTAAAGACTTAAAACCTTTTGGTTAGAATAGATTTATGAAATACATTCTTTTTAAATAATATAGGCCTACAAAAGAAAACACCAAAGTCGTCATGGAATACATCACAAATTTGCATACAAATTGGCATATCGATTTCAATTTTATTTTCAATTGTCAATTTCTAACCAATTTCGATGAATTTTGATGAAATATTTAGCTATGTTAATGTTTTTAATGGATTTGGAAGCAAATTGTCTATCTACACGTCCATCCCAAAGAGCTTCTACACACCCATACACCCTTTAATAGATGTTTAGTAAACTTCATAACACCGTCATCTTGTTATCCCCAGGAGGCTCGTCAAAAAAGAAATTGCCTCCATCATGACTCCACGCGCGGCATGTCAGAAATTCCCAACATTGCATAAATTATATTAAGCCTATATGATGTTATTAAAACCGGGTATTAGATAACCGGCAAGAGAAACGTGCCGTGTAAGTAAACAGTAGCTTATGTAAAAATGTAATAAAATAAATAAATAAAACATTTCATATCATAACACGAAGATAATATCGGGTTCTGTTGGCCAGGAAGTTCTGTTATTTAGACGTTTAGCAATCCTGAGATATTAGTTATCTGGTATAGTTGTATGAATAAAAAATGCTGCACAATCTAGATTGCTTTAACTTAAATTTAGATAGCATGAAAAAAGGTTAAAAACTTTCTCACTGGATGTTTCACTCTACTCATGAGGAGAAGGGTTTAGGATGCTTTGGAGAAGTTGGGGCGGGGGCACGACCTATTATATGGGGCACTTCCCAAGTCATATGTCCCCATCCCAATCTATAGATCAAATAAATGACCCCAAAACAATAAAGTAAGGATAAAGGGGCACTTCTTTTTTAGAAAGGGGCACTTTTCCAATGGGGACACACTCCTCCCGTACATGGGACTGACAAAAGTCGCCAGTTTCGTACTATTAGGACAGTAATTGAGGGGCGTTCATTTTCAAAAGGGGCACTTTTGTCATTTTTCGGAAATGTTCCTACACCTATGCCTGCGGGGATTTGTTATAGAAAATCCCTGGTGTAACAGATCCTAGCTCCAAGATTGGTTGAAAATTTGCCCTTTTTTAGTATGTTCTATTTTTAAATATCGAGCCCACTTGTTCAAGAATATTATCTGCAAACTGATGTGATGTCATGTGTGGAATGCATTAGTCGTATCCAGTGTTTTTCATTCCTCTGCCTCAAAAAAATATCGACGTGGACCTTACGCAGCATATTCTTTCTATATATGTCAATTTGGAACTCTGAAATTAGAAGACATCTTCTCTCCTGTATCGATTACTAAGTTTTGGGGAGTTAAGAGAAAATTTCCCAATTTCCCCCACCCCCTCCCCGACCCCCCTTACCGAACACACTATTGCCCTTAAAAGTTATTTTGCAAAATTTCTTTAAAAGCAATTTAACCGTAAGCTTCTATGCAGTTATATACGTCCTTCGTCAATTTCCATCATATTCAGATATTGGGAAGAGAATATGCCAACTCATTTTTGAGACTCAAGACTGTTATTTTCTTATTAGGTCGCATGATAAAGAATGTATATAGACCTACATTTTCAATGTAAGGAACATACCTAAACGGATTCTCCGCTGTGGAGAATAACCTATAGGTCAGTAGGTTAGGACCTTGATAGCGTTATTTTTTTTTATGGCGATCTGGACCCCTCCCACCCCCTTCTTTTTGCTGCAACACTGACCAGCGGCGTGGTCACGGGGGTATGCGGGGATATCCTCCTACTTCCACTTTTCTGAAAAAATGTCCTTCATATTCTTATTTTATGATTTAGTCTATATTATCGCTTAAAGTTTACTTAAGTGATGTCATTTAAACAGTTATGGTAATGTTAACGCTTCTCATTAAATGCATCTGCCGTGATTGTCAGGATACTAAAAGGTATGCAAGTGTTACCCCCTCATTTTGAATCCCACTATCTTTACTTCCCCCCTCCCCCTCCCCTTCCTTTCACTTATTTTATCTTGGCCACGCCGCTGCAACTGACCACCACTCCAATTCTAAATATGACCTTTCAGTATATCAACAGTCTGCTTTACTCGCATTTGACAAGATCTTCAACCGGGTGTATTTTTATGACGTCAATACTACCTCGCTATGTTACGTTAGGTGAGATTTAGATTAGGGTATGACGTCTTACAAAGGACACCCGGTTTAAGATTCTGTCGGCTGCGCTTTACTCATCCAGGTCACTCGGTTTAATGGGAAATTTTGCTGCTTAGTTTTAGCCTTTTTGAATGCAATATCATCAGACTGTTGTCTTCTGCATTTTCCTCAATTTCCACGCACCACTGAGAATATATATAACGGAAGAACTTGTTCATTATCTTATTTAGGTCAATATGATAAAGGCACAAGAGATAATTTTGTATGTAAATAAAATACATGCTTCTCCACTTGGGAGAATAACCTAATGTGTTGTTGAAAATCAATGATGTGTCTGAAATTACATCAATGGAGAGGGATCGCTGAGTGTTCTTGAACTTAGCGGAGGAAGTTTAGGATGAAAATGCATCTCCCAGAAGCTAGTTCATCGTCAGGGAATCTCATTCACCAAGTTGAAGAATGAAAACAGATGACAGATTTGTAAATGAGCGAAAGCTGAATTAAAAGAAAATAATTGATGGGGACTATTTTCATAAAGTATATATGGTCTCGACTTTCCAAATTAAACACAGAAAATGATCGGCAAAAATTAGAATAAAAAGAAAGTACTCTGGACCCTCTCATTAATTCCAGCTCCTTTCCATTCACCTTGAAAAATGAGAAACGGATTGACAGGTTTGTAGAGGAGCAAAAGTTGGATTAAAGAAAATAATTTAAAGTGAGGAATATTTTAATGCATTGTATGGTCTCAACTTGTTAGTTGTCAATCACGTGGCTATAATTAAAACTGTTAAATAGACAGAATGGAATCTGGACCCATATTCTAACCCCCCCCCCCTTTCCTCCCTTCTCGGTTGTCAATCACGTGGCAATAATTAAAACTGTTGAATAGACAGAATGGAATCTGGACTCATATTCTTGCCCCCTTCTCCTGTCACCGCTACGCCACTGGCCACACCTCCCAATTTAAATAAACCATTTCAGAATCAGGAGACTGCTTAATTGCTAAGAATTCATTATTTCAAAATTATGAAATTTTAATAGAGAATTTCCCTCATTTTTAGCCTTTTTGAACAATCACACTAGCTGTTGTCTTCTACATTTAAACTGTTAGATATATTTTCCTGGTGATATTGGAAATCGATAATGTGTTACATCATCATTACGTCATTGGAGAGGGATCGCTGGGGGTTCTTTAACTTAGCAGAGGAAGTTTAGGATGAAGATGCATTCCCCAAAACCTAGTCTTGGTCAGGGAATCTCATTCGCCTTGAAAATGAGAAACAGATGACAGATTTGTAGAGCGAAAATTGGATTGAAGAATATAATTTATAATGAAGAATATTTCCAAAAAAGTCTCGACCAGTGACAGCCCTAGGGGGTATGGTCGTTTCTCCCACCATGGCATCGCATGACCCCCACTTTCCCCATGTTTTGAACGGGTGATATGTTTTGTCCGATCTATAACCTCCATACACCCCACCCCAACCCTCCCCTTCCCTCTCCCCTCCCGCGTATCAAAATCCCGATGACTGCCCTGGTTTATACTATTTCTTAATCAAACAAAGAAAAGGTTCATCAATATTATCATGATCAAATTCATGCCAGCTCCTTTAAAATTGTTTGAGTGACAAAAAACATATTTTAACCTACCATCCTCCTCCCCGCCACTCTCAAAGCACGTAGCAAGGAAATTGTTATTCGGTGTACAATGAAAGCTTAATTGAAATATTATGTTCAAAACACATCATCACAGTCAAACAGTTTCTATTATATGTATCAGTTTATGTTATATTTTATTGCACACATTTGGAGAAAACATGTCCCAGCGTAACACTTACTTTTGTAAGCTGCTTAGGTTGTGAGTGATAGAAGTTTCTCTGGTGAACAAATGGTGTAGCCAGACCTAGAAATATGGAGGGACAGACGACAACTTGGGTAGAAAATGTCTTTAATCATTATGATTTGGCCGAAAACTGGAGGGCCCTCCTCACCCGGGCCTGCTCACCCCACTCCCATCCCTGGTAAATCATTCATTTTAATTTTCTCGAAAAAGCCGTGATTCTCCTTCACGAATTTTCCCCTACAACAGTTTTCAAAACCTATGGATTCAACAAAAACAAAAACAATTCATCTGAATGTTGGGGAACAAGTCCCCCGAACCCACCTCGGGAATTACAGCTCATCCAGCTTTTTTGTTTTTATCATAGTTTCGGTTTCGATGAAGTTTTTGGTCGCTACACAGTTTCCTTCCCTAATATTAGTCGGCTATTTGTTGGAGAATTTCATATGGGAATATCTATAACTCGCAGCTGCTCGCTGCGTACTCATGATACATGTGATATTCGACACTTTTATATATGTTTAACAGACAGAAAAAGTGCATTTGACAAGTTGTATACAAACCCAATGTATTGATAACTTTTCAAGGGCTTAAGATATGTTAGGTAGGAGTATATGATATCACACTGCACAGCAAGCTATATGTCGTTGGCGTTTGAAGGGGTACAGAATGATTAAGGGTCTCATTGAAACCCATTCAAAATTGAATGGAGATTTTCAACGGGTACCCGTTCTTTATCCCCAGGACCCCAATTTCTAGTTTTAAATGGGTTCCCATAGAACGGGCCTCAATGGGAATTTTTGCCCGGAAAGCCTCCTGTTGTCATGAATTGGAAACATTTATCATTGAAACCCATTTTTAAAGGAAATTTATTACGAATGACCACTTTACCCCTGCTCTAGAAAAGAAACGTTTATTATGGGCATTTAAATGTTGAATATCGGAACACCAGGGCCAGATGGGAACGTGCACCCCTCCACCACCACCCCCACTATTCGAAACTTTATACACCCCTTCTCTAAATTGTGGTCATTTACTTTTCATGCAAGCCTCATGGGTGTAACTTATTTTCATTTTATGTTACTGTTTTTATGGGCCCGACCACTCCATTCCTGGACTTCACCCAGTGGCGTATCCAGCAACAACAACAAAAAATATAAAAAATTAGCCCAATTTTGTTTACATTGAAATATATATATATATATATATATATATATATATATATATATATATATATATATATATATATATATATATATATATATATATATATATATATATATATATATATATATATATATATATATATATATATATATATATATATATATATATATATATATATATGTATATATATATATATATATATATATATATATATATATATATATATATATATAAATATATTATATATATATATATATATATATATATATATATATATATATATATATATATATATATATATATATATATATATATATATATATATATATATATATATATATATATATATATATATATATATATATATATATATATATATATATATATATATATATATATATATATATATATATATATATATATATATATATATATATATATACATATACATATATATATATATATATATATATATATATATATATATATATATATATATATATATATATATATATATATATATATATATATATATATATGTATATATATATATATATATATATATATATATATATATATATATATATATATATATATATATATATATATATATATATATATATATATATATATATATATATATATATATATATATATATATATGTATATATATATATATATATATTTATATATATATATATATATATATATATATATATATATTTATATATATATATATATATATATATATATATATATATATATATATATATATATATATATATATATATATATATATATATATATATATATATATATATATATATATATATATATATATATATATATATATATATATATATATATATATATATATATATATATATATATATATATATATATATATATATATATGTATATATATATATATATATACATATATATATATATATATATACATATATATATATTTATATATATATATATATATATATATATATATATATATATATATATATATATATATATATATATATATATATATATATATATATATATATATATATATATATATATATATATATATATATTAAGAAATATTTATTTATATAGGTCACGGGGTCGTTCTCCCTTAAGCATAGGGCACAGGATCGTTTCCCCTTAAGCATGGGACATGGGGTTGTTTTCTATTAAGCATAGTGCACAGGGTCGTTTTCCCTTAAGCATGGGGATATGAAGTCGTTTCCCCTTAAGCATGGGACATGGGGTACTTCCCCCTTGCGAGGCTAAAAGTTGGTAGCTACGCACCTTTAATAATTGCCCGGCGTTTGTTTTTGACATTCGGTTCACAGTTGGACACAAAGTTGTCATACCATGCAGAGTTTGTACATCCATCTTAAATCTCGAGTGTTTCTCTAACAGTTTAAGAACAAGGTGACGCAAGGTTGAGCTTTTGTAATTAGGTCAAGATCCTGGGACGCTGATGTAAACAAGGACATAATCAAAGCGTTTGGTGACAGGATAACAGCGGCGGCGGAAGGAACAACATATTTTGGGGGCCCACTGAACATTAAAACAGTGGGGGTGATTTGTAATATTTGTCCGTTAAGGTGACACCGAAGGTGTTACTGCGAGCGCATAGCGCTCGCTTTTCGGCGTGGGGTCAAGGGACGCGCTTAAGTGCGCCTGGTGGGGTCCAGAGGCTTAGCCCAGGTATGGGGTCCAGGGGGCAAAGCCCCCGGAAGCTCTCGCAAAATTAACATTTGAAGGACAATAAAGTATGTCACAACGTATAGGAAGAAAGTATATTATACAAGTCAAAATTCATGTCAAAGAGCGATATAATTTACAATACACAAAAAACAAAATCATGAAAACGCATAATATGGAAATAAGTTTTTTTTTTTCGTTTCCGTGCATGGATATAGGTCTTTGGTCACTCTTTGAAAATATGTGCAGTCTAAAAGAAAATGTTTGATAAGCGTCCAATAATTTACTATGAACAGGTGTACATTTTGTCAAACTTTTAAAAACGCACCTATTCTACCCTCCTCCATTGAAAATATTGGGGACCCCCTCCCCTTGTCCCCCGCTTCCGCCGCCTATGGATAATGAATAATCAATATCCTTCTCATGACATCGGGAGAAATATGGTTCAAGCAACATGTATATCAATTAAAATACCTAAAACCAAATTTCCCATCACTTGTCAGCTTGTCAACATGGTCACTGTCGATGAGAGGTAAAATTCATAGGATAATTGCTTCATCTTAAAGGTATATGGACTGGTAGCCACAACATGAGCTTAAAATACTTTAAAATTGACTAAAAACCATGAAAACAGCCAAAAGTCCCATCAGAATTAAATACAAATTAGCCATGATTTTTACAGTCTCTCTGACCAAAGCTGTTTACCAAGCTGACAGAAGCTCACCGAGCCGTGTCTAAACTAGCAGGGACAGAAGAATAATGTGCACGAGCATCCCCTGAATGTCCTATTGGGTGAAGCCTTGTTTAGGCATTAGGTCCAACTTCAGAAAGTAGACCTGAATTGACTCGCTCCAATTGTAAGTTTTTTTGGTGTGCCTTGACTCCCACAGTTTGCATTACAAGTTGAAGGGTTACAATCATTGCGATCAAATCTTAGCCACTTTAAATTACACGATTATTTTGTGCATTCTTGTATCAATTGGATCTGTATTGTAAAACTTGGCAAGGGGGAACGATAAAGCAGTGGGTCAGAGAGGTTGATTTATTCCACCAAGCCTTTAATAGAGATGGGGGGAAGGGGGGGGGGGACCAAGAGGGGAGGTGAAGGAAACCAAAGGAAAGAGGAACTAAAAGGGGAGGTGAAGGAAGCCAAAAGGATGGTAAACAAAAGGGAAGGGAACCAAATCGGAAAGGAAACCAAAAAAGGAGGTGAATGAAACCAACAGGGATGGGGACCAAAAGGGGAAGTTAATGGAACCAGAAAGAAAGGAAACCAAAAGGGGAGGTGGAAGGGAACCAAAAGGGGAGCCGGGTGAAGGGAACCAAAAGGTAAGGAAACCAAACAAGAAAGGAAGCAAAAGGGAAGGTGAAAGAAACCAAAAGGTAAAGTGAACTAAAGGGAAAGAAAACTAAAAAGGAGGTGAAGGGAACCAAAAGATAAAGAAACCAAAAGAGAAAGGCAATCAAAAGGGGAGGTGAAGGGAACCAAAAGGGAAAGGGACCCAAAATGGGAGGTGAAGGGAACCAAAATGGAAAGGAACCAAAATGGGAGATGAAGGGAACCGAAAGGTAAAGAAGCCAAAAGGGAAGGAGAACCAAAAGGGTAGGTGAAGGAAGCCAGAAGAGGTGTTGAAGGAAGCCAAAAGGGAAAGGGAACCAAAAAAGAGGAGGTGAAAGGAACACAAAAAAAGGGGACCAAAAGGGAAAGGAGACCAAAAGGGAGGTGAAAGAAAGAAAAGGAAAAGGAACAAAAGGAAACCAAAAGGGTAAGTGAAGGGTACCCAAAGGGGAGAAAACCAAAAGAGATGTGAAGAGAACTAGAAGGGAAAAGAACCAACAGGGGAGGCGAAGTGAACCAAAATGGAAAGGAAACCAAAACGGGAGGTGAAGGATCCAAAAGGGAAAGGGAACCAAAGGAGGAAGCGAAGGGAACCAAAAGGAAAGGAAACCAAAAGGAAAGGAAACCAAAAGGAAAGGGAACCAAAAGGAAAGGGAACCAAAAGGGGAGTTGGAAGGAACCAAAAGGGAGGCGAAGGGAATCAATAGGTGAGGTGAAGGGAACCAAAATGGGAAGTGAAGGGAATCAAAAGGGGAGTTAAAGGGAACCAAAAGGGGAGTTGAAGGGAACCAAAAGAGGAGGTGAAAGGAACCAAAAATGGAGGTGAAGGAAACCAAAAGAGAAAAGTAACCAGAGGAGGTGATGGAAGCCAAGAGGGGAGGGGAAGGAAACGAAGATGGAAGGGGAACCAACAGGGGAGGTGAAAGGAACGGGAACCAAGAGGAGAAGGGAAGGTAGCCCTGCGGTCAGAGATTTACTGATTGAAACTTGTTGGCATGCAACAATGAAGGTCATACTATGTCAACGAGCTAGATTTACTTCACCAACCCTTTAATACCTCAAGAGTTGAGGGGAACCAAGAACCAAGAGGGAAAGAGAACCAAAAGGGGAGGTGAAGGGAGCCAGAAAGGAAGGGGAACAAAAAGAGGTAAAGGAAACCAAAAGGGAAGGAGAACCAAAATGGGAGGTGAAGGGAACCAAGAAGAAATGGGAATCAAAGGGGGAGGTGATAGGAACGGGAACCAAGAGGAGAGGGGAAGGTTGCCCTGTGGTCAGAGATTTACTGATTGAAACTTGGGTCATAATATGTCAGCGAGCTTGATTTACTTCACCAACCCTTTAATTCCTTATGAGTTGAAGGGAACCAAGAATGAAGATGATCAAAAGGGGAGGTAAAATGAACCAAAGGGGATAAGGAAACCAAATGGGAAGGGAACCAAAAGAAAAGGGGAACCAAAAGGGAAGGGTAACAAAAGGGGAAGGGAAAAGGGATCGTGGCTAGAAATTTTGTTGATAATCATTTTGATGTATGCATACTGATAATAACTTCAAAAGTCATATCATGTCAAAGAGCTAGAATTATTTCACCATCATTTTAATACCCTTGAAATGAGGAACATGAGATGAAGGAACCATGAGAGAAGGGGAGCCTAGGGGAACAAAAAGGGGAGGCAAAGGGAACGGGAACCAAGGGGAAGGGAAAGGTGACCCGTGGTCAGAAATTTACTGATTGAAACTTGTTGGCCTACCAACAATGAAGGTCATACTAGTCAGCGAGCTTGATTTACTTTACCAATCCTTTAATACCCCAAGAGTTAAGGAGAACCAAGAGGGGACGGGAACCAAGAGGGGACGGGAACCAAGAGGGGACGGGAACCAAGAGGGGACGGGAACCAAGAGGCGACGGGAACCAAGAGGGGACGGGAACCAAGAGGCGACGGGAACCAAGAGGGGACGGGAACCAACAGGGGACGGGAACCAACAGGGGACGGGAACCAACAGGGGACGGGAACCAACAGGGGACGGGAACAAACAGGGGACGGGAACCAACAGGGGACGGGAACCAACAGGGGACGGGAACCAACAGGGGACGGGAACCAACAGGGGACGGGAACCAACAGGGGACGGGAACCAACAGGGGACGGGAAGGTGGCCCGTGATCAGAAATGAACTGATTGAAAATTCTTGGCATGCCAACAATGAAGGCCATATCATGGGTGATTTATTTCATCAACCCTAAATACCCATACAAAATAATCCAGAAAAGCAAAACAAAAAACAAAACAGAAAACATACAGAGCAAATTATGATAACATTTGTCTATATTTTTGACACTTATAACTGAAGTTTAATAATTAATTACATTGAATCAGATATACAATTAGTACACAGAATTATATTTATAACAGAAAGATTGCGTTCTTAACACATTGCAAAAAAAAACGAGTAAAATCATGCATACATCAAAATAAAACAAAAGACAAGAGGCAAATCAGCTGATGATGTTAAGATTGTAAGCAATACGAGTTGATTGGCCCGTCAAGCCATCACTTGTTTAACTTCAAAATTATCTTCATTTTGGTAATTCAAAATTGATCAATTTTATTCCACCCCCTCCCATTTCTGAAAACAAATTAATTACCTTGCATAAAATCTAATATGTGCAAAATACACTTATTTTAATGAAATTTTTATTATAAATAATTGTGTCATATTTTCATCTTATTTGTTCAAATTCTGAAAATTACTAATGAACAGGGGCGGACTGGCCTGCCAATTAATTGACCGATCCTACATTGGTGTGCCGAGGCCTGTCAAATGGGCTGCTAAAAAACAGGCGCAGCATATTATATGGGCAGGTCTTCACTGCAAAATTGGGAGTTGCTCCTACACCTGGATTGGTGGAATGATTTTGGCGAGTTTGCCCCTGCTCATGAATGAACCAGGTACTGATGTCATACCTCATGTCTATTCTACTGATATTCATTCACATACCTTATATTTCTTTTTCTTTTTAAACCAGTACTGAAAAGCACACAAATATTGTATTGCTATGAAACCAATAAGCATTTGACTGTTGTAGTGAAATAACCCTGTTTTACTTGCGCATAGTTGTATTTTGCATACCCACGATTTTTGGGACGGTCAAGTCGTGAGTTTTTTAACAAGAAAACAGCATGGTCTAATCAAATATAAAATAAAAAAGAAGAGAGACTGGCTATTAAACAAGCAATGATGGGTCTTAAAAACCAACAACACGTGATTAACAACCATGACTGAACATGATGGGTGTTAAAAACCAACAACACGTGATTTACAACCATGACTGAGTATGATGGGTGTTAAAAACAAACAACACGTGATTAACAACCATGACTGAACGTTAATGACCATAAAAGGCCAAAGCCCATAATTAAATATGGCTGACCATTAACAGCCACAACTATCCATTAATGGCCATTAATGGCCAGAGCCCATAATCAAATATGGCTGACCATTAACAAACACAACTATCTGTTAATGGCCATAAATGGCCAAAGCCCATTATTTAATATGCTGACCATTAACAACCACAACTATCTGTTAATGGCCATAAATGGCCAAAGCCCATTATTGAATATGCTGACTATTAACAACCACAACTATCTGTTAATGGCCATAAATGGCCAAAGCCCATTATTTAATATGCTGACCATTAACAACCACAACTATCTGTTAATGGCCATAAATGGCCAAAGCCCATTATTAAATATGCTGACCATTAACAACCACAACTATCTGTTAATGGCCATAAATGGCCAAAGCCCATAATTAAATATGGCTGACCATTAACAAACACAACTATCTGTTAATGGCCATAAATGGCCAAAGCCCATTATTAAATATGCTGACCATTAACAACCACAACTATCTGTTAATGGCCATAAATGGCCAAAGCCCATAATTAAATATGGCTGACCATTAACAACCACAACTATCTGTTGATGGCCATAAATGGCCAAAGCCCATTATTAAATATGCTGACCATTAACAACCATGTAGTTAGTAGAAAGAACAAGTTTTTCTCCAACCTGAACATTTACAACACGCAAATCGGTAGATTAAACAAGCTTCCGAACAGAGAGGGGAAAGGGGAGACAAACTTCTTCAGTCATCTACTTGAATTGCACTTTTGATTAAGTTAGTCCATTCCTGTTTTAGGGGTATAATTCAAATTTATTTTGTGAGAGGGGGAGGGGGAACTGACTCCTGAGTAACACTTCCCCGCAGTCTTCAATTGTCCAAAAATCAGGATATAGCATGTCATATGACAAATTGAACGATCACCTGATATTTTGCGGATAAGCTCATTTTATGAATTTCTAATGATGGATTTAGCAAGTTGTCAACTTGAAATCCCGGAGTAGCCTCACAACAATTTGGTTCACGCTTCCACAGCTGATCCAATCGGCTGTACCACCTAACATCATTAACTGCCAAATTTAATCAGCTACGGAATACTTTAAAATGTAACGAAAAAACATGTGTTGCCACAGATGAGGTCATGCCAAGTTCACATTAATATCCTACATGCTTTTCTAATCATTTTAACAAGGATCCGTACGAAAGGTATGCACACCAAAATTCATGAAGGGGCACAAGGTTGTGAACTTGAGTGTACAATCGAACTCATGTTTCAGGATCAGCACATGGTAGGCACATGGCAATGGACACATCAAATGTTAACGTGCCGAAAGGACGATAAACGAGTTCATGTTTCTCATACCAATCACAAGATGTTCCATTTCCTCATATCCAAAGCAATTTGGTAGAGCATACAAATGGTACTCGGAAGTACCATTAATAACTAACAAATGGGGATTATTAATTAACAATTGGGGATTATTAATTAACAAATGGGGATTATTAATTAACAAATAGGGATTATTAATTAACAAATAGGGATCATTAATTAACAAATAGGGATTATTAATCAACAAATGGGGATCATTAATTAGCAAATAGGGTGCAGCACGTTTACAGCAATGTTGGCTGAGCATGGCATTCCCCCAATGGGAATAATTCTCGTAGTATGCTCCACGTGCCCTAGTGACCGGACCTGTATTGCCAAAGATTCTCCTTTGTAAATTCAATCTTTCAAATATCCTTTAAAAGGACCGTTCAGCTAACCTTAAATCGACATAAATTTGACCCAAAAATGACCTTAAAAAGTTGACCTGAATTTTTCCCAACAGAGGTTTGAATTAATCTACACATGACACACTTTGTTCAGTCAAAGTTGCTCTCAGAAATCCTTTCCACTGCACTAACTCCTTTTTGATCCCCTCTTCCTAGTGGATTTTTCAACGCTTCACCTTCACATCTCTCAAAAGCTAAAATAGGTTTAAATATCCATTTCTGTAAAATACGGAAAAGTATAACAATGTAACATAACATTATGTAAATGCTAATACATTTTTGGATAATGACACAATATATGAAAAATATATATATATTTTTTCTGTTACACACTTCTATGATAAAAAGAAATTTATAATGCAAATGGTAATTATGTGTTTACATATCGTAACAAAAGATGTAAATTCATTTTGGGCCTTGTTTTCAAAGCAGTTGCAAATTCATATAAAAATACTTTCTTAAATCCAAAATACCAGATACTTATTCATTACTCAACTGCCAATTTACACTATCTCTAAAAAAAAAAAAAAAAATGGGAAAAAGACAGACATCTTTCTTATTCAAATTGAAAATAAGATTAAAGATTGGCAGGCCCAGTGAACAATTAAAAAAAAAACTACAAAACATTGGAATGTGTTCGTAATTCCAGTTTGGAATACTGCATTTGCTTCCTTTATGTACACAAAACTTTGTCCCTTACTTTACAAACAGTACACAATCATTTTTGTTTTCACAAAAAAATAAAAATAAATGCAAACACATTTTTAACTCCAAATTTGCAAACCAAAAATCATGTAATGAAGACATGCTGAATATTCATAGAAAAACTTGCATATTTGATACCTCTCATAAAACCCTAATACCCTGCGAAAGAATAATGCCTTTAAAAAAAAAAAAAATTATGGCAAGCATAATATCTTGTAATTTCATGAGTTTGAAACACAGAACAAGACAGACATTCTTGTGCACACAACGTGAAACAAAGTGGGAAAACAGTGTCACAAACAGAACTGTATGCGACAGAAATATTTTTGTTAAAAATATGCATAAATTGAATTGCTTTTTAAGGATACTAATTTCAAAAGTAAAACCATAGGAAATAATGCTTCTGCTACTTGTAAAATCAAACGCCATTGTTATGCATGTACGTTCAACATGCTACCAGCATACACCTTTTTTTTAATTTAAGCATGTAGATAATCTTGTAAACGTCCTACAAAATAAATGTGCTATAAATCAGTGTGTTAGAAACTCAATATAGAAGGCAATGCTTTGAAACTTGAGTTACGATCTGTTTGACACATTGCACAAGCTCTGACACACAGCCGAAATATATTACAGAAGAAAAATTTGACGGGAGGTCTCATCTCGTGGATGATGGCTGACCCTCCATTCGTATCCTTGCGAGCAAGCAAGTTTATACTTTCTGTACAGCTCTGCTAAACCTCTGCAAATAATAACAAGTGTTAATCTCAGATAACAATCTTGAAATAAATTGCCAGCCTCTGTCACTTGTTATTTTGTCAAATTTATGTCACCTCTGAGAAGGACCCCGAAAGAATATTAAAGAGCATTTTTACAACTAGAGATGGGCTTTATCTGCGTATTTTATAACACAAATCTTATGGGGCTCTGGAGGGGAGCAAAGCATCAACCAAAACCATTAAAGATAGAAAAGATTTCCAATGCTGAATTGATGATGTGGCCACGAATCCAGACTTAAATGCACATTATATGAAGTGCACATTATATGAAGTGCACATTATATGAAGTGCACATTATATGAAGTGCACATTATATGAAGTGCACATTATATAAAGTGCAATATGTGCACATTATATGAAGTGCACATTATATAAACATTATATGAAGTGCACATTATATAAAGTGCACATTATATGAAGTGCACATTATATGAAGTGCACATTATATGAAGTGCACATTATATAAAGTGCACATTATATGAAGTGCACATTATATGAAGTGCACATTATATGAAGTGCACATTATATAAAGTGCACATTATATGAAGTGCACATTATATGAAGTGCACATTATATGAAGTGCACATTATATGAAGTGCACATTATATGAAGTGCACATTATATGAAGTGCACATTATATAAAGTGCACATTATATGAAGTGCACATTATATGAAGTGCACATTATATGAAGTGCACATTATATGAAGTGCACATTATATGAAGTGCACATTATTCAAAAGCATTTCTGAAAAGAGTGTACAAATTTTAAACCGATGCAGAAACAAATTTTAAAACTCTCACGCTTTTTGTAGATTTTGTGGGAAACTGCATAATCCTTTAGAAATTGAAAGGTAGTAAAACCATTATCTTACTATGGGGCACCCGTTTGTCAATTGTGTGACACTAAATGTGACAACAAAGTGACGAAAATGTGACTGTTTTGTGAAATATGATTTTCACTTGTGTTTCACAAGTGTAACTCAGGTGACACCACAACAGCACTTGTGTTAACCTACCTCTTCTATGAAATTATGTTCTGTTATTTTCATAGGTGGAGATGCAGGAGGGGCAACCCCCCCCCCCAACAGTTTATTACTCTCCAGACAAAATATGTGACAGTGTCATATCAATGACAGAGTGTGAATGTCTCTCCTATACTGACAGTGTGACATCCATAACACTCCTACTGACAGTGTGACATCCATAACACTCCTACTGACAGTGTGACATCCATAACACTCCTATAATGATTTTCCTTTCACCAACTAGCTACAAAACACCTGCAAAAAATATTGAGCAAACTGGAAAAAAACAATTTCAAAAGTCCAAACTTAAATTAAGGCTCTAAAATAAAAATGATTTCCTTCACAATCTTGAAGATGTGGTACTGGCTAAAATATTACTTACTGTTCGTATTTCATTATGCTCTTTTACATTTGTCAATCAAAAAAGGTCGCAATTATCCTTCAAACAAAGGGGGGTAAAATGAAACTGGACCGAAAACAGGAAAACAAGTTCAACAGCTTATTCTTAATTACTGGACCACCAATGGAATGTCTCTTCCAACTTGTAGGTATTACTGTAATTCAAAAAAAAAAAAAAAAACCTTGATTTTTGCAAAAGTGAAAGATCTCATTTTTTGGCAAGCACCATTTAAAAAAAAGAAGAAAGTGAACCTCCGAATACTGGCCAGCCATATATACATCAGAACAAGATTTACAAAGATTCTTACTTTTTTTTTCCCTTCTTTTTTACAAATACGGACCTCAAACTGAACACAAATTATCTATTTGTTATAATAAAAAATAAAAAAATGTTTCACTCAACAAAAAAGACATTTCTATATAACACACAAGACACCTACGCATTGAGTTAAGTGTTGGTACACATTATTCTCTGAAATTTATATCAGAAGCAGTTTTGTGTATTATTTTCCAAGTGAAATAATGTCCAATAATTTGGACCTCATCACCTCAAAATGCAGAAAATAATGTTCACAGTTAATTAAAATTATTTTCAGGGTAACAATTATTTACCCCCTCCCGCACCACAAATATACAAACTCAAAGATACACATCCAATGGTGTGAGTTAGGGGGACACATTCCTCTCGTGCCCTTGATTAAAAAATCTTTTTGTTAAAAAATGTCAAAAGAGTACTGTTTCAAAACATAGAGGATATATTCTCTCTCACCTTGTTCAAAGTGCTTTCTATTTATCCATTCAGTTGAGGTTTATCTGTAATTACAGATAATTACAATTAGCATACTTGGAGATACTATCATACATTAAAAAACAACAACTTATAAACCTTAAAAAAACACACACAAAACACAATCTTACACCCAATTTACCCCACATGGAACGAGCCTGAATTCACACCGACCAAACCCGAACAATTGTCCTACCCATAAGAAAGTAGTTCCATGGAACCCTCCGCATTCCTAAATTAGGATTACAGGTTTACTACCCAACTTTCCACGGGTTTAATTCTGGAAGTTTATGCTGCATAGCAATAAAGCTTTTGAACTTACGAATTCCTCCACTCTTAAATGTGTTCTCACTTAAGCACGGGGTCGCGATCAGATCCACTGCAGAAGATCAGATCCGCTGTTATTTTACTGTGCAGGATCTGGAGCAGGTAGTCAGATCCACTAATGAGGTTCTCAAAAAAAGTGTGAACGCAGATCAGTGATCTGCAATCACTTACGCAATATCCTGTTTTTATAAAATTTCCATGGGGTATTTGCATTGTTATGGCCCGTGTGTTAAATCCTGTTAATGCATGACCATGATTATTTGGTTTATTCCATTTTCAAAACAGGTAATTTTTTGATAAAGCGATACAAAAATATATGTAACCTTTTCTCGTCTTTCATTTTTTTCAGTTGTTTTTATGCCTTTTAAACAATATTACATTAATTTTTGTTGTTAAAGATTAATGTTTTGGCATCATGTTTAAAATGCACGGTTCAAAGGACTTTGCACTCGTGAATGACCCTCCTAAAGTTGGGCCATTCTACCCGGGTCCGGTCCTTTGCCAGTGCATTAGATATGCATATAAACACTCTGCCTCAACATTAATCTCTAAATAATTTATTTCGAGTGAACAGTTAACCTGCTCCGTTTTTTCCACCGCTTTTCTACTTCAGTTCACTCATGCCCTGCAAAATCAGTTCGCCTGCAGTGGGTCTATCGTAGGCTCACTTCCAAGTGAGAACACATGATCATGATAATCTTTTACAATCCTCCAGCAAGATTTTTATCATGGGATCATAATCTGGAGATAAGTGTGAACACGGCTTTTGATACAAAACACAACCATTCACAATTTATCACCTGATTAAAGCGTGCACATGTTTATGTAATAAAATCTACTGATACATCGTTTCTGGTTTTCCAAACGAGCCATGCGCCTTGACTTAAATCTTCTTAATTAAGTGAAACCAAGAAGCCATTTTGTATCCTTGGCTGGCTATATAGTACCAGTTCATTATGCTGTAAAGATTTGAGTGTTGTTATAATAAATTATCCTGGTACTATTTTTAACTTTATGAACGTGGAACGTTTTTGTGAATTTGATCAACTCGGCTCGATACGGCTCTAAAACCAGCAAATTAATACAGTTGAAGTGTACATCAGAAAAAGGGCTTACTTTATTTAACTTCTGATCTTAATAAATTTGTTTTAAGACAAGCAATCATAAAGGTACCACTAATTTTCTATTCCAGAATATTTCTGCACCCTTTAATTCTTCAACTTTGCAAAAAAAAAAAAAAAAAAAAAACAAAATAAAATAAATAAACTCTCGAACTGAAATTTCAAATGGTAACAATGTTCAATAAGAATGAATGAGAAATAAGGCGCGGCTTTCTTTAATCATTAATCACAAAATGTTATTTTGCATTTTCAATTCCCATTTCATTTCCAGACTAACAACAACAACATAGGCTCAAAACTTAATGCTTTTTTTACTCTTGGTTGTTCACTTTTACAATAATTTGAAAGGAAGGAAAAACACCAGGTTCAATGCAGTTCACAACTGTTATTTATCTTGCACAACACTAACATAATTATCTCCCCTGGGCCTGACTTGCTGTTTACCAAAACTGGAAAACTGTATACTGTACATGCCAACTTCTTAATATTGTCTAGGAATCTCTGGTGAAAGTTCTTATCGATCAATTTGTTAGACATCGAGCTTACTTACATACAAGGCAGACACAAGGCAGATATGGGTTCTGCTTGCTTTTTGGGAAGAGTCAAAATAGGAAACCAAATTCTTCTTCTTTTGTTAAGTATCATTAATACAGAGGTCATTGTGTTGTGAAATTTCCAATAAGTCCTTTCCTTCTTCAAGCCAAACCATCAGCATTGTACATCTGACATGTCTAGAACAATATCCTTTTTTAGGGGTAACCTTTAGCTCATTTCTACACTACTATAATTTCCATAGCTTAATATTATCCCCTACCATTTTTCTAAAAGGAAGGGAAGACATATTTTGTTGACTAGAAACAGTCAAGTGTTTGAAAGAAAACATTTTGTCTTTGACTCTAATCAGACCCATAGCTTTGCTGTGTTACAGGGGCGATCCCGCCCTGCCCTCCTGGGGTTTGCCCTTCCTCCTGGGGTTTGCCCTTCCCCCGTGATCTGCCCTGCCCTCCTGGGTCCAACCTTCCCCCTGGGGGTCCACCCTTCCCCTGGGGTCTGCCCTGCCCCCTGGGATCCACCCTGCCCTCACCCTGCCCTCCTGGGGTCTGCCCTTCATCTCATTACAATTTTTTATTTAAAACAAATGTTATCTTAATTAACCTCATAAATAAAATAACCTAACATGGATACAGAACACAGAATGATAGCATAGTAAGCAATTGTCCCGTTTGGCTCATGAATGGTCCTTATCAATCAGAAAAGTTTCATTTTAAGGTTTGATTATAACTAAAATCCCAGAGCTTCTTCACCATGGGATTGAGCCTTAAGGAGGCCCCTGGACTCCATGCTGAAAAGATGCAGCACTTCGGGCATGCATTTATGTGCCCCTCAACAAGTCTAGCATCCTGCCCCTTTTTAAATCAAGCTAGGGGTCTGGAGAGCATACTTCAACTTCTAAAGATATCTTTCCACCTATATTTTCTTGTGTGAATTTTTAAAATCTGATTCAGTGAATTTTTAATGAGGTTGTCTTTAAAAACGGGGAGGAAGGGGGAAGGGGGAGGGAGGGGGGAAGGGGGTAACATAGGTAGTTTCCTTGCCATGTGATTTAAATGAAAACCAAAAGTATTTTCATTACTGTACATGTATGTGTCACATATTAGTGATAAGAACAAGCTATGCTTAAAATAATATTTTGATGTATATTTTTCTTTTGAAGTAATGAAGTGGGTTTTTTTTGGCATGTGATTCCACATCCTTAAAACATCATTTTCATCAATACATTTCTTTATCTTGCAACTAGCGCCACTTTGATATTTCTACAGGTCTTAAAATGCAAGGACGATCTCTTTGTATACCAAATCTATGTATTAAGGTTTAATAATACCTTATATCCTGCTTTACACTACAACAAAACCGAACAGCTCTCTAACGGATCTTGCTAGTTTAAACCTTATCGACTATCACCTTCCTGTAGACTGGTGAAATTAACACGGGGTAACAAATGTGTCTTAATGAAGGTACAGTACAGACAGGAAACTAAAGGGTTTCCCTTTCGATTTTCTTTTTTTAAACAAACAAGGAGGATCTGATGTCTAAAATGTGCAAACAAAAAATAAAAGTGTTATTTTTAGGTCTCCTTTGCAATGAAAAGAGATGAGCAAGGTGGGAGGTAAAGCTAATCTTGTTTTACGTGATGCGTGATGAATGTAATAGTCACGCAATCATGTCGTTTGTTCGATCTGCAAATCATTTTTTTT
This sequence comes from Chiridota heheva, assembly GCA_020152595.1. Lineage (NCBI taxonomy): Eukaryota > Metazoa > Echinodermata > Holothuroidea > Apodida > Chiridotidae > Chiridota > Chiridota heheva. Next base: position 128,372 of record JAIGNY010002549.1, on the reverse strand, counting down.
GCGTTTCTCATAAAAAAAGTAACGTCAGTGATTAACAACATTGCGTCGTGAGTCAGTTTTCTTGAAAAGTATCACGATATACCAATGTATTGCGATATTTCTCTATGATAATCGATACACAATAGAGCCATGTCATGACAGCCAGCACTAATGCAAACGAGGATGTTTTTCTCTTCATATTCTTAAAAACACATCACAGAAACTAATCCTTTAAGTGATAAATTCAGAAGATATAGTTTTCTTTTATTAAAAAACGAAAACCTGCTGGCAAAGGAGTCAAGTCAAACTAAGGTAGAAGTGGAATGATACTAAGATAAGAAGGGAATTAATATTTTGCTCTTTAAGTAAAGCTGGATTAAACCATGATAGGCAGCCTGCAACCATGATTAAATGTTTGCTAGAATCCCAACTTCATCATTTGACATGTGATATTTGAAATTCAATACTATTATACGTGGCATTAAAATGCCACATGATTCAATCAAATTATTTCTCGTGGTTTTTTTTAAGACCATGATACATTTGGTTTCCTATACTGCATGGCTTAGCCGTTCGGGAGGCTTACACCAAAGGACAGTTAAATCTTCATTTCAAATGTCTTTCCTAAATGTCAATGACTGAAAATGATTGCAAGTCTTCTCTTGCTATAATTCGACTGGGGTATGGACAATCTTTCATCAAAAAAAAAGACTTGCATGTGAAAATATTAGAATAACAATTTGCATACAAATTAGCATAACAAGTTGCATACAAATTAGCATAACAATTTGCATACAAATTAACATATCGAATTAGCATAGCAATTTGCATACAAATTAGCATAATAATTTGCATAAATAAAATTCAAAAATGTGTAAAATTCAAATTCAAAAAGGTGTAAAATTCAAATTAAAAAAGGTGTAAAATTACGGACCAATCGTGATGAAATCTTATATTGCCTCTCTCTACACAGCTTTTAACCAAATTGAGAAACAAAAAAAACAAAAAATGCAAATGTAAGCTAATTGTCTTCATCTAAAATTATTTTTAGCATTGTACTTCTACAAGCACAATAACAAGTTTGAAGGTTTCTTTGAAAATCCAGGCTTGACATTCGGTTGCCATAGTCGCAATCACGAAAGCACGTTATGAACTTATGAACGTGTAGATAGTGTAACCTAATGAGCCATGTTATGTATCATGTGTCTTAAAAGCAAATCAAGAGCCTCCCGTAAAACAAAGGAAGATTTCATTTCTAAATTACAATCCAAAGGCATTCAGTTTTTTCAGGTCTGAAACAGGCCAAGAGGTTTTATTAGTCTATTAACCCAACCAAATTTGATGCTGTAATTTGCCATGCATCACTTAATAACAACGGCAGTAAACCAATTAAGTGATGCACCGATAGCTAAGCACCGAGGCATTTTAACTTGTGTGCTACAGTATCTACTTCATTTTTAATCAAATCAAGATGCTGATTCACTTTTTATCTCATCACTTTTGTCTCCTTCTTCATAACTAACACTGATTCCAATCTAGTCCCAACGTAACCACCATTTTTAATCATTTGAATCCCTGTCCCTTATTAAAGCAAATTAATTCTCGGCAGCTTTTGCTATGGAATGGCTCCAAATGAGCGGTAGAGGAGAGTGAATGCACACACGTTCTCTACGGGTGATTCATACCAGTTATTACACCCACGGGAATAACACTCACGGTTTTAATACTGGCCGGTTTAATTATACATGCACTGTACTTTGATTTCAATGACATTGACTGTATTTCGATGTTAATGATATCTATTGTCTTCAGGCATTTTAAAGAACTGTTCAACCAGTGTATGGACATGCTATTAGTCTTTGTCTTTATACTGCAATTAAAAAATGGACGCAATGAACCTTTAATGACCATCTAAATGTACAAAAGCACTGTCTCTCTGGACAAGTATTTGCGATAGAAATTGCATACAAATATCTTTTGTTTTGTTTGATTCAGAGGTCAAGGGGAAATGGACAGAATTTCTGCCAGATTAATTTCTTATATCTTTAATTTTTTATTGCACCAAAGGGACCTTAATAACAGTTTCAGTTTGTAATTAATATAATGGCTCTTGGTTGTATTAGCATCGCAAAACATTTGTAATTAATGTCGGAGTTCATCGGAGAGGACAAAAGAGCGGGAGAAAACTTAAAAGAGCTGTCGGCCAAAAAGTGAGGGCATATTTCGCAAGAATATTTGAATACACCAATTGTGTATAGTACATACTGGTACTGAAAACCTTTGATACAAATATTCAAATTAATCATAATTATTTTGTATTTTTGACAAAACAAGCATCAAAACTTAAGACCTGTGTTATTTCAAACTTTTCTTGACTTTTCAACCGAGGGTTCATTGAATTTGAGATAAAACTGCAATTTTCCAATTGAAAACCAAAAACTCCTTTTATTTCTGGATGACCTATCCCAAGACTTACATTCTTTTAAAGGAGATATTAGCATAGCTTTGTGTATATGTATGTATGTATATGTGTGTGTATGCATGTGTGTATGTATGTACTGTATGTATGTATATACTGTGTGTATATATGTGTGAATGTGTGTGTATGTATGTATATGTATGTATGTATGTATATATGTATGTATATATATATATATATATATATATATATATATATATATATATATATATATATATATATAATATATATATATATATATATATATATATATATATATATATATATATATATATATATATATATATATATATATATACACAGTAAATATAAATAATAAAATGTTTTGGTTTAAAAGTTTACGCGAAAATCAATTTTGATTCATTCTCAGCCTGGAATTTTCACTTTCAGTCAAAGCCAGTATGAAAACCAACTTACACAGCTATTCAACCCAAAGGTGAAATTAACTGCCAAATATCTTAATGAAATGTAATTTTCTAAAAAGGATTCACAAGCTCCCAAGGGCTACACATATCGGTGTAAAATAAACCTAATTGCTTTCTGGCATGGAGATCCACTGAATTATGTAATCTTTGATAATAGCTATTATACTGAAGGTATAAAAGCAACATTATATTCTAATGGCAAAAAAACGATATTTTCTCTTTACTGAATAAACGTATAACTCTTACAATTAAGAGCTTTAATGGTGGTGTATGGAAAACATTCCAGTGGTAATATGCAGTTTGGTGTTAAATACTCTTGATTCGGGAGGGTGGGGGGTAGGAAAGAGGGGTGGTTGGTTTAATGTAAATTACACTGAACACATTCAAATCTAATCTGGAGGTGATGTTTCAGTTAAAGGATTTTAGGGACATATTTTTTATACCTCCCTTACTAAATCACCTATAAAGCAGACCTTACTAAATTACCCATAAAGCAGAACTTACTAAATTACCTATAAAGCAGACCTTACTAAATTACCCATAAAGCAGACCTTACTAAACTACCCATGTACCAGAGCACTTATAACTCCTTCATCGATACATTTGTGCAGCAGACCAGGTTTCAGTACTAGCATATCCATAAAAAGTATATATACCAAAGGATGTGTTAATTGTCAAAGATGCAACCTAATCATTAATCATTCTAGTTTTTCTCTTCAGGACAAAACCTTGGGTAAAAATAATCATTTACATCATCTACCAAATCCTTGAACTTTAAACACATACCAGCTTGCTTTATATCATTGCATTGTCCTCTCCTCCCCCACACATATACAAGGAAATAAACAAAACTTATGAGGGCATCGCAACCTACCATTCAAAAGTAAGCAGGATCTAAAAAATATGTTCAAGGTCCATACTTAGTTTAAATAATTACTTTAAGGAATAAGTTCCCATGGTTTTTTTGGAATATTCCCATGGTTTTGTGGAATATTCCCATAGGCTGTTTTTATAATATTCCCATGGTTTTTTGTAATATTCCCATGATTTTTTTTTGGGTAATATTCCCATGGATTTTTGTAATAATCCCATAAGTTTTTTAATAATATTCCCATGTTTTTTTGTAGTATTCTCATGTTTTTTTTCACATACCCATGGTTTTTTTGTAATATTTTATTTGAAGAGCATACTTTTAGAGCCAATTTGGTACAAAAATTAGGTTGATATCATATTCTGTTCAGGAAAAATGGATTTTAAGATTTCCCAAGTGAATTTTAAAGTACTTTGTAACAGTATGATGAATTTGTGTTTTATGTCATGGAGGCAATTCCATTGCAAATGTTTATGTATTTCAATGAATGTTAATTGGTTGTTTCTGTATGATTAAAACAATTTCCTTAAAGTTATTGAAGTAGGGTATATTTGGCAATGTATATAAATACCTAATTTTCATCAATTTATTTTTTTAACAGGTTTTTACTAGTAAAAAAGGATGATAGATTTTAATGAAATTTATTAACTTTGTGAGAGAATGTGTTGCTGTGATGTCATATTGAGTCTTTTCGAATTTGTTTATTGGCATTTTTTGTGAACCTTAAATTTGATTATCTCTTGGTAGAAATAACATATCAACATGATTTTTGTACCGAATTGTTTGTAATATTTTTCTTTTTCTAATGAAGGGTTACGAAAAAAATGGGGATGTTTCTTTAATACCTTGAAGGGCCTTTCCCGATTGATAATCAAAATTGGCCAAGTGGTGTACACAAGAAATTAAATAATACTCATAATAACCCATGTGAAACTATCCCAGTAACCATTTGAAAGAGGCTGTTTCCAAAATGCAACAAATATGTCATTTTTCTTAAAAAAAATTAACCATTTTTTTCTGATCTATTTAATGCGCACAGGACATGACAGATTCAACAGACAACAAAACAACAACCCTTTCTAGAGACCTGAGGAATTGTCAGAAACCACGGAAACGATGTTTGAGAAATCTTGCAATCAGATTCTAATTTATCTAGGGCATTTATGGTAATGGGTGTGCACACTTAATTCAAAATTATATTACTTTGTATGTAAAACATTTGTATATATGAATCTTGCACTGTCAAGAACAAATTAAATTCTGCATTAAAATTAAGGAACTAAAATTGTTCACCTTTCTGAAGATGAAGGTATATTTTCTGTCTTTCATTTTTCTTCATTTCTCAATGCAACCTCAACTACTTTGAATGTTTTGCTGGGTTTATTTCACAATTACTAATTACATATTTGAAAGACTCAAGTTCAAAACAATTGTGAAATAAAACCCACTGAGCAATCCTTCTCTGACTGTCACAGATCTATCGCTTTCCATCTATGAATATGCAGTACCTACTTATTCACAAATTAATCGTTTTTCTTCCTGTGAATATGCAGTACCTTCTTGTCCATAAATAAAGTAGTATTATTTCTTGAGAATGCCTTGTTTCAGGACAACACTCGTTTTACAGTAGCATATCCTGCCATCGTCCAAACAAACAGCCCTGATACAAAAGGTGAGATTTGAACAAGCTTGGAAAGTTTACAAGCTTGAGACCGAAAATCAGGCTCGTCTTAAACTATATTAATAAGCTCATTGCAAGCAGGTGGAAGGTCCATATCAGCTAGCAAAAATTATAAGCAAATGGCATGTTCAAACAAAGCTCAATTTTTTTTTTAAAGGGCAATGGAAGTTACATCCCAAACTTAAATGATCATGAAACCGATTATTGAAAGAAAATTAAAACGATGTAATTTGTCCTGAATTGAGAACTTATTTAAACCAGATAACAAAAGATGCTATTCATGAACGTCAGGGAGAATTGATAGGAATAGGTCAGTGGTCAAGCATGTCCATCTTCTTTTATATGAAAGTGGACTTTAAAAGAAACAAAATGGCAAAAAAACATTCAAAAATCTTATTCAATTTAAGGAGATATTGAAGTTTTGGTTACTTTGTAGAACGACTGAAATCAGACTAGTTGGGAAGTCACAGCCTCAGAATCCTCAAAATTTTTATTATGGTATTCTATCATATTTTGTTCTGCAATTTTGTGGCTTAAGAACTATCAGATACATGTATTGTCAGGAAAGAAGTAACACAGAATCTAGTAAGTGTAAATATAACATACTACCTGAAGAAAGTTTGAGAAAAAATAATTCAAATAGTATAAAAAAAGTGGAATAAATTTTCTTTAAAATACATTAACAATTGTTAACAATGTGAGGATGAGTGCACCAACCTCCCATACTAGACTCACTTCACAAGTGATAACTACACAGATAAGACAGACCTTGACCACTGAACTATCCCTTTGAAAATAAACTAGAAAAGCTGGAGAAGACTACTGTACTGTAGCTGTTCGACCTACATGTATCTCAAGCAGCGAATCTTCTTCCTCTTATCTCAAGCAGCGAATCTACGTCCTCTTGAACCTTTAAGCTAATTGGATGAAACATGACTCCAATAGGTATAGTTTCCCAAAACTTATGCAGAGGGCACTCAGTTCTGTTTGAATGATAAATTTTCTAAGACATTTAATACTTTCCAACTGACTTTAATCGAACCTGTTAATTCTAAAAATATTTCAATTTTTTCTGTTTTATTTCAAACGAATTCAAGAATGACATTTCAGAAATGGCAATAGTAGCTAATATTAGAACCATTTCTTCTTCACTTTAAACGAATAAAACACAAGGGTGTGTTGTTGAGCAAGTACGGTGTAAAACAATTACAAAAAAATATTCAAAAATGCATAACAATTTTGACACGATCAAAACAAAATAAATTCTTTGGAAAATACTTGAATCTTGAAAATGTCTTAGGCATCCAAATAAAGCACACTTTTTTTCATGTCAGTTGCCACAGATTTCAGAGGAAAATTCTCTGTGCGCATTTTGAAGGGTTGCTTTACAATTTCATGGCATTCCCCTGAAAAATCTGCAGTTAAACAAGAAAGTAAAAATGTTATTCTTCCCACCCCCCCCCCCACCAGAAAAAAAAAAAAACCTGCAATACTTCAAGGCCACAAAAATGAAGTTTCAAAATAAGGCATTTGTATGCTCCTTACTGCTGATTTGACACAACACTGGATGAGAGTTGAATTACGAGCCTCGATGTGGTACGACAAAGACCCCAGCTAACTTCTCGACACTTCCGGTGACCGAATATAACGTTCTCTGGCTTTCATAGTTTGTTGCAATGCATGCTGGGGCTGTTTTTCTAACACCGATGGGCGTTTCCGCACCATCTTACCTTTCTGTATGTGAGGTTGGCTTCGACTTCTTTGCAGGTGTACTTGGCACTGCTCCAGTTGCGGCGTCGAATGCTGCACCGACGAACCTGCACTCAGTGTTCTTCGATGTCTCTTCCAGGCAGGTCGTGCGGCCGTACATGACGCTTTTCCGATATTCAAGTCATCTTGACTTTGAGTTAAAGGATCGGTAACACCAAAGTTTTGTATCGTAGGGACCTCCTTGCGACTCTCTTCTCTTAACGAGTAAAGCCACTCCTCTCGTTTCTCCCAACATTCAGTGTTGAATTTATAAACTTGTGTACTAGTTTTTTCCTCGAAGGCAATTTGAAAACTAAACTCTCCAATCGGCGCAATCCTTCCGCCTTGAATATTGAAGAAGCCCCTGGGCTTTTTCCTGCCCTTGTCGGCGTACCATGCGATAAACGGGCTTGAGTCATTGGTGTAAAGGCACACATAAACACATTTTGGCTTCTTCTTATGTCTTCTCCAGGGTTCGTGTACTGATAATTGCCCTTGTGTTTTAATCTGGCTCATTTGCGAGCACGTGAACAAAGTGTGCAAATCAAACTTCGGCCTCTGACTGTTGTCGGCGCCCCGCTTCAGCAGTCTTCGTAAGAAATCTGACGCCATGTTCACCATTGAGAATATTTTTGTCGGTTAAATTCAACGCCGCAGAAAACAAACAGAGCATAGTTTTTACTTCATCATTCTCCCAGTATTGTTTACCCCAACGAAAATATCACTAAACAATTGTTTATGAAACTGATTTGTCTTCAGAAAAATTGTCAAAACATGACAGGATATTTTGTTTCGTAAACCTCCAACAAGGAAATATATCTGGTATCAGTCCTTTAACCACATGTGCATATAAACAGGGGAAAACTTATTATTTCCTTGAAGAATTTGTCCTTGCTCGGAAAAAGATAACACTTTCCGATTTACTTCCTTCCTGGTGAGTGGGAAGATCTTGGGATTTTGTCAACTATCTGTAATCCACCTGCAATCAGATAAAAAAAGGAAGAAAAAAAAAGAGTTAAGCAAGTTGTTTCTTTAGCCACTTTTATGTTGACTGTCAAAGAGATAACTTTGGTCTTTATAGGGGATAACATTCAATTATTTATCTACCTAGATTCAAAAGCCTTTCCCTGAAAACAAAAGCATGTTTTTCTCTCCTCTATACAATTGTAGTGTCACACTTTTTAAGGTCAGTCAATTATTTCTTGACAGAACATCCTCACACAAGTGATATTCATATCAGATTTTTCACAGAAATCATTTCCTATATTTCTCCCCTTACTCCCTATGTTGACTGTAAGGGAGATAACTTTGGTCTTTATGAGGGATAACATTCAATTATTTATCTACATAGATTCAAAAGCCTTTCCCTGAAAACAAAAGCATGTTTTTCTCTCCTCTATCAATTGTAGTGTCACACTTTTTAAGGTCAGTCAATTATTTCTTGACAAAACATCCTCACACAAGTAATATATATATCAGATTTTTCACAGAAATCATTTCCCATATTTCTCCCCTTACCCCTGGGAAAGCACTCCTTGGGAAAGACTTTCCCCCTTGAAAAGCAAAGCTGTATCACACCCATACAATATTGAATTCTATCTCACAAAGTAATCTAAAAAAAAGTTACAGAAAGAATACCTTAAACGACAACAAGCAACCAATATTGATTGAAATATCGAAGACTAGTAATTAATTTCAAACCAGACGCACAAATCCATATGGCCATAGCATTTGTAAATACTCGTTTAACATTTTTCAGGCTGTACATGTACATTAGGATGGATCCAGGTTAAACATTTTCCGCACTTGGGATTTCAAAACAGAGAGTTAACAAAGTGACCTTGGTGGATAATGGGTGATAGGAAGGAAATTCTTGCAGGTACTAAATGGACGCGTTCTCACTTATCACCGTATCAAGACGATGACCTCGCTCAATCAAGTATCATTCTCAATTGTTCTTATTGAGCGTGAACTTGCAATTAGACCCACTGCAGGTCATAATGACTGAGGAAAAAAACAAAAACATTTTAATTTACAGGCCTCTAACACAATATTGCATACATGTAGTTAACTTAATTGACCACGAGACACTAATCTGTGTTCAGACTCCTTTAAACAAATGTTTCAAGAGTTTTTTATCAGTGGATCTGATCGCCTGCTCCGGATCATGATCTAGTTTGAGTAGGATCAAGATCAAGTGACTGCATGTAATCAGATCTAGTGAGTGCTCTCAATATAGAAAGAAAGAAAAATAAGCAAGATCTGATCGTCTTCAGTGGATCAGATCACAAGCTCGTGCTTCAGTGAGATCAGGCTCATGTTCCTGTGAGACCGGGTCATACTCCAGTAAGAACGGGGTCACACTTCAGTGAGAACGGGGTCACACTCCAGTGAGAGACTCGGCTCTATGATGATACAAACTTATTACTACAATGGGGTTCAAAAGATACCAAGGATAGTGTTATGACCTTGTCAGGCCATGCCATAAACCAGGGCACTTCCATTAGCAAAAACAAAAGGTAAGTTCTTGAAGGTTGAAATGCTGGGAAATCACATATGCTTGGTTTCAGGATATGATAATATAATATAAGGGTCAAAACGGAAACATTGAAAAACGTACAAAAACAACTAGTTCCCAGATTCGTATCAAACATCTTGTACTGTTAAAAAGCACACACATGACTATATATAATATAATTATATTGATAGGGATTTGTTATTTAGAAATTTCTGATATAAGGCACTTGCAACTAAGTACTTGGAATTACCTGGGGGCTTGAAATTAGGTTCAAAAAGTTTAAAAAACTTTAAGTATGACAAGTTTATGGACAGTTAAAGAATTAGTTCAGTGGTCAAGCATGTTAATCTTATATGAAAGAGGACTTCAAAAGAAACAAAATAGTGAAAAAGCATTGCAAAATCTTATTCTGTTAAGGAGATATTCAAGTTTAAAGTTTGGAATTAATTCTGTAGAAATGACTGAAATCAAACTAATTGTGATGTCACAGCTTCAGATTTCTATTTTTTCCTCAAACTTTCTTCAGGTGATATAATATAAATACTCTTACTAGATTCAGTTTTACTATTTTTTTTGACATATCCTGTGGTTTTTAAGCCACTAAATCCCAGGACAAAATATGATAGAATACATAAAGACTGAGGAATCTGAGACTATGACATCACAACCAGTCTGATTACAGTCGTTTCCACAGAAATGATAGCAAACTTTAAACTTGAATATCTTCTTAACGGAATAAGATTTTCAATGCTTTCTTCACCATTTTGATTCTTTTGAAGTCCTCTTTTATAAAAGATGGACATGCTTGGCCACTGAACTAACTCTTTAAATTTTTTAAAACAATTTAAAAAACATTTCATTCTGTAATAAAAATAAAAATATTTGTATGTAATATGTTTAGTTATGAGTAATGTGTGATGCATATTAACAGTTTCCATCCCCTCCCCCTCCACTCCAAACACACAAAAGAACAAATATTACAGGTCAAAATGCCTCTTAAAAATTATAGATACAATAAGTTGTACTAATATTTCAAGCAATTTTGACCACCCTCTACAACCTCCCCACACAAAATAAAAAATATCTCGTTCAAAATAGGTCTAAAAAATAACATACAAATTCAAGCAATCCAGAATCCCAAACATATCTATCGCACTATTAACATGTCCGTCACCCGCTCACCCAAGGCACAGCTGTTTTGGGATTCATGGGTGCTCTTATTACACTCTGCTGACAAATGATTTCTCTATAATTTCCATCGCCTGTCATCAAAAAGATGATTCATATTTCAGCCATATCCAGATGACCAATTTATGGAGAAAATATCAATATAATATTTCACTTTCCTTTGGTGGAATTTTAATTACTTTTTAAAGCATTCATGCAATGGACAGATAACAACAGCTAGAAGATATATTCATATAGGTACACGGACAGGTAGAGAGATCATCAGAAAGAGGAAATTATTTTCTAGTCTTTAAATTACGTCAGCAGTACCTGGAGTTTCCGATCTACGACTTATATGTAATGAATGCAACGAACGAACAGTGGTGAAGAATTGAATGACATAGAAACGTTCATGTTTTCTTGTTGTAATATGTCACAAACTTCAACTTTGTATAATTTTTTACAATAAGCCACTAAAATTTAAAATGCTGTAAAATGATTAAGTTCTACCCAATTTAAATCTCTTTTCATATTTTTTTTTTTCAAAGGGGAGTCAGGTAGCTCAGTTGGTAGAGCACACGACTGAGATGCTGGAGGTACCAGGTTCAAGCCTCGGTCAGGTCTAACCCGTTTTTCCACAGCTATGCAGACGGATACGCCGATCATCAAAGCAGAAGTACATTATTCGCAGCTCCTGCTTCCCCCCCCTACCCCTTCCCTATTCAGCTGTTGAGAGAATTGGCAATGGTAAAATGGCGCTCACAGTCCTTCGTAGGGGACGTTAGACTGTAGGTCCGGATGATTACGGACAGTCACACCCTACCTAGTTCTCTGAACACTGTTTGAGAAGAGAAGCGTGAAAACAAGGTATTCATTTAGTTCTCTGAACACTGTTTGAGAAGAGAAGCGTGAAAACAAGGTATTCATTCACTTCTCTAAACTAATGGATGGATGATGCGCTGTTTGGGCAGCTCTCCCCTATGCTAATGCTCTGATGTTAGTAAAGCACTTTTGAATATACTTGTATGGAAAAGTCACTATATACAATAATAACTATTACTATTTATAACTTGACCTCAAGTTGTTGCTATCTGTCGACAGTGTTCAAAGATTTTAAAGAGGAATTCACTATGTGAAAACCTATCTTGAAGGCACTGATCAGTGGTACTGTACTTTCAGGAAAATTACCATTTCTGCCAAAATCTACACTTTTTATGTTAAAAAAAAAAAAAAAAAAAGGATTAGTGAGCATTGTTAGCATGTGCTACCCCCAGTAGTAGTACAGAACTAACTAGAATATCAGCACTCTGTAGAGCGCATACCTCACCCCGTCCCCCCCCCCCTTTTCCCGTTGCAATTCTAACATGACTAGAATAGTTTTAGAGTTCATTTGATCCCCATACCCACTATAATCTACCTCATCAATAATCCTTGGCCCACCGATATTCATCCAAGTTTTGATCTGTAAGGATCATTTGCATTCTGAACACTTGAAGATTATCTTTTGACTGATTCCTTCCAAGGCCATATCTTTGTTTTCAGTTTCATTCAGGCTTAGCATTGTTTGAGTTTCATTCAGTTAAGATTCACATTCCATCATTTTCCATTCATGACAGAAACCAATTGTTCTTATTACATTGATAGTAGAGGCCAATTGAATTAATTTTCAATGAGTCCAGAAAATTAATTGTTGGATTCTTTTCATGGTGTGAATTCATTGTTCATCACATTCCATTGGAAGGTTTCAACTGTGTCTTGACAGACCTTACCTAAACATCATTGCTACCACTCAATTTTTGCCTTTCCCTTGTATCTCTGTCTCAAATTGAAGTCACTTGTTCCTTAAGCAACAATAAAACCACACTTCAAATTTATTCTAAATCCACTCATTATTTCTTTAGATATTCTAATGACAAACAAACTCACCTTAAAATGTCCCCACCCTCCATTTTCACCCGTCCCCTATTCCAACGTCTCAAATTTTAATCACTTCTTTCTTAAGCAGTAACAAACCCCACACCAAATATGATCCAAATACAGTCATCAGTTCTTGAGATATCTTGATGACAAACAAACAAACAAACAGACAAACAAACGAACAAACCCACAAACGGAGGCGAAAGCATAACCTCCGCCCAACTTCGCTGGCAGAGGAAATTATTTGCCCTGTTGAAATCTTATGCTAAAAGAGTCAAGTTTCTGGTGTTTTTTATACCAGAAAGGGGAAGTTTCACAAACTTTTGTGATGTTTTCTCAAAAGTACTATCTAATACATTTTGGATTATGGGATGTTCAATAGGGGTTGACCAGAGGTTTTGGTCCTTTTTTAGGCTGAAGTTAAGAGGTGTTACACACCCTCACGAAATAACTCAAATTTTGGTATGGGTCAATAGTAAAATAGTTCCCCATGAAACTTTTTCTAAAACAAATCTCACCAAGTTTGGATATGCATAGTCAAGACCTACCTATCCCTTTTCTCCCATTCCTGAAATTTTCAATTTCTCAGCTTTCTGTCCCATAATCTCAAAAATATTTTTTATTAGCCTTTTCTCTGAGTAATACCTAATTACTTTTGTACTACCCAGTCAGTACTCATACCCATGGGGTTGATAAAAGACAATTCCACAGAAAATTCCTAGAAATTTGGGTTCATACACCATCAAAACCGAAACACTGCTCCACCTACCCAGATTGAGCTTGAAATATCAGGTTAATTATTTCCCTCATATCATCCACACAAGAAAAAATTGGAGAACTTTATAACCTTCTCTAGGAAACTGTTTCTGTTGTAAAAAAAAAAAGGAGGGGGGGGGGAGGGAGATATCAAAATTCTTGTTCTAACATCCTGTCCTGGTTTAGAGGGAGAAAACAAATTGTCACATGACTTCCATCAGTGCCATATCAAGTTTCATCTGTATGGCATCATGTTTTATCTGTATGATATGTCATCTGTACGGTATCATGTTTCATCTGTATGGCATCATGTTTTATCTGTATGGTATCAAGTTTCATCTGTGATATGTCATCTAGTATCATGTTTCCATCTGTATGATATGTCATCTGTATGGTATCATGTTTCATCTGTATGGCATCATGTTTTATCTGTATGATATCATGTTCGATCTGTATGATATCATGTTCGATCTGTATGGTATCATGTTTCATCTGTATGGTATCATGTTTCATCTGTATGGTATCATGTTTCATCTGTATGGTATCATGTTTCATCTGTATGGTATCATGTTTCATCTGTATGGTATCATGTTTCATCTGTATGGTATCATGTTTCATCTGTATGGTATCATGTTTCATCTGTATGGTATCATGTTTCATCTGTATGGTATCATGTTTCATCTGTATGGTATCATGTTTCATCTGTATGGCATCATGTTTTATCTGTATGGTATCATGTTTCATCTGTATGGTATCATGTTTCATCTGTATGGTATCATGTTTCATCTGTATGGTATCATGTTTCATCTGTATGGTATCATGTTTCATCTGTATGATGTCATCTGTACGGTATCATGTTTCATCTGTATGATATGTCATCTGTATGGTATCATGTTTTATCTGTATGATATGTCATCTGTACGGTATCATGTTTCATCTGTATGGTATCATGTTTCATCTGTATGATATGTCATCTAGTCGGTATCATGTTTCATCTGTACGGTATCATGTTTTATCTGTATGGTATCATGTTTCATCTGCATGGTATCATGTTTCATCTGTATGGTATCATGTTTTATCTGTATGATATGTCATCTGTATGGTATCATGTTTCATCTGTATGGCATCATGTTTCATCTGTATGGTATCATGTTTCATCTGTATGGTATCATGTTTCATCTGTATGGTATCATGTTTCATCTGTATGATAAGTCATCTGTACGGTATCATGTTTCATCTGATGATATGTCATCTCATGTTTCATCAGTATGGTATCATGTTTCATCTGTATGATATGTCATCTGTATGATATCATGTTTCATCTGTATGGTATCATGTTTCATCTGTATGGTATCATGTTTCATCTGTATGATATGTCATCTAGTCGGTATCATGTTTCATCTGTATGGTATCATGTTTCATCTGTATGGTATCATGTTTCATCTGTATGGTATCATGTTTCATCTGTATGGTATCATGTTTTATCTGTATGATATGTCATCTGTATGGTATCATGTTTCATCTGTATGGTATCATGTTTCATCTGTATGGTATCATGTTTCATCTGTATGGTATCATGTTTCATCTGTATGGTATCATGTTTCATCTGTATGGTATCATGTTTCATCTGTATGGTATCATGTTTCATCTGTATGGTATCATGTTTCATCTGTATGGTATCATGTTTCATCTGTATGGCATCATGTTTCATCTGTATGGTATCATGTTTCATCTGTATGGTATCATGTTTCATCTGTATGGCATCATGTTTCATCTGTATGGTATCATGTTTCATCTGTATGATATGTCATCTAGTCGGTATCATGTTTCATCTGTATGGTATCATGTTTCATCTGTATGGTATCATGTTTCATCTGTATGGTATCATGTTTCATCTGTATGGTATCATGTTTCATCTGTATGGTATCATGTTTCATCTGTATGGTATCATGTTTCATCTGTATGGTATCATGTTTTATCTGTATGGTATCATGTTTCATCTGTATGAGATCATGTTTCATCTGTATGATAAGTCATCTGTACGGTATCATGTTTCATCTGTACGGTATCATGTTTCATCTGTATGGTATCATGTTTCATCTGTATGGTATCATGTTTCATCTGTATGGCATCATGTTTCATCTGTATGGTATCATGTTTCATCTGTATGGTATCATGTTTCATCTGTATGGTATCATGTTTCATCTGTATGGTATCATGTTTCATCTGTATGGCATCATGTTTCATCTGTATGGTATCATGTTTCATCTGTATGGCATCATGTTTCATCTGTATGGTATCATGTTTCATCTGTATGGTATCATGTTTCA